>CACVCL010016003.1:0-216953 GCA_902729485.2 Mus minutoides | reverse complement strand
AGTACACTGTAGCTGTCTTCAGACACTCCAGAAGAGGGCATCAGATTTCGTTATGGATGGTTGTGAGCCACCATGTGGTTGCTGGGATTTGAACTCAAGACCTTTGGAAGAGCAGTCGGTGCTCTTAACCGCTGAGCCATTTCTCCAGCCCTGAAATGTTTTTTTTTTTAAGACTTGCCTTGGTCATGGTGTCTGTTCACAGCAGTAAAACTCTAAGACACCATCCAAGTGTAGCTTGGAGAACCAATTAGTTAATTATTTTTTCATTCATTCATTCATTCATTCATTCATTCATTCATTCATTCTTTTGTTTTTGTTTTGTTTTTGTTTTTGAAACAGGGTTTCTCTGTATAGCCCTGGCTGTCCTGGAACTCACTTTGTAGACCAGGCTGGCCTAGAACTCAGAAATCCGCCTGCCTCTACCTCCCGAGTGCTGGGACTAAAGGCGTGAACCACCACGCCCGGCCATTCATTCATTTTTTTGTTGTTGTTGTTTTTGTTTTGTTTTTGTTTTGTTTCCCCCCCGCCCCCACAGGGTTTCTCTGTATAGCCCTGGCTGTCCTGGAACTCACTCTGTAGATCAGGCTGGCCTCGAACTCAGAAATCCACCTGCCTCGGCCTCCCAAGTTCATTCATTCATTCTTTTTTTTTTTTTTTTTAATTTATTTATTTTTTTAAATATAATTTATCTTGCTGATATAGCAAGTCAAGTTTATAAAGAAGATGCATTTAGGAATAATCCTAAAAGATAAAGCAGGTTTATAACCCTGCACCACATGAAACCCTATTTAGAGGCTTTTCTTTTTAATACACATTTGCGTCTTGACCTTTTGTTTTCCTCAAATATTTCATCTCTGGACCCTATCTGTTACAGGGTTACCAGGAGGCAAATTTTATCTACATAAATATTCACATGAAAATAGTAACTTACAAAAAGGAAAAAAAATAAGGCAGCTTCATAACACAATTATTCTTTTACAATTTTAACAATATAACTTCTCCCGTTCAGAATAAATATACACCCAATGTATGGAGCAGGATTCAAAGTATATAGTGGTGTGGGGCGCTTGTACAGTGTTATCGCTTGGGACCTGGAGTCCTGGGGGAGGCAGTGGTGGTCTTCTTAGACATGGTTGGGATTTTGGACGGTTTGGTGAGCCCTCGTCTGGAGCTGCCCTGGCCCCCGGCAGCACTGCTCTCCGAGGTGTCCGAGCAAGCCGACTGCGTCTCATTCATTCATTCTTATAGCCATATGCTGTTGAAGGATTTCTCTTACACCGGTTCAGGTATTGTGTGTCACTTCCTTAATCATTAAACTCCCAGGAACTTCACAGTTGTACTTGGCTCTTGCAAGCCACAAAACTGATTTCCCATCTTGTGTTTCTTTAGGTGTGCATGTATGTCTTTTAGATGCTTTTCTAAATATGTAACATGCCCAGAGTTCAGCATTAGAAAATCTATGAACTGAATGAAACCATTTGGCCGAAAGGATTTCTGAAGAACCACCATTCTCAAACATGGCTGATCTCGGGAGCCAGCAGCTTAGGGACACTACAGACAAAAGTTGACAAGGTCAAGGTTTCACAGCATGAAACAATTCTATCACATGCTGTTGCTCTCTCTCTCTCTCTCTCTCTGCCTCTCTCTGCTTTTTCGAGACTGGGTTTTTCTCTGTGTAGCCTTGGCTATGCTGGAGCTCACTCTGTAGATCAGGCTGGTCTCAAACTCGGAAATCCGCCTGCCTCTGCTGTTGCTCTCTCAAAAGATCAACTTTGATTCAGCAGTGTGAATGGAAGCAAGTTAGCTACCTTCCACAATCTCAGTCATTTTCCACCTTGCCTCTTCATCCTGGGGCACTGCCACAGGGCAGCTATGACTCTTTGCACCTACAATGGGTTTGGCCAGGCAAGGCTAGCTTTTATTGCACTGAATGGCTTCACTTTCTGTATCTGCACAGACTTCCTGGCTTTGATAGGATCTAGGGGTCAAGCTGTGGTGTGATATTGCCTCTCCAATGCCCCTGGGCTAAGTGAACATCCTCCAAACCCCAGGACACTTTCTTCAAGAGAGAAATGTATATAGCTTAATCTGAGAGATTATCCTACCCACCCTGGAGCAAGCTTTAGTCTTCACCCACATTGTTCTATTATTTATAACTTAGAAAACTTCTGCTCAAACTTTAAAGTCTCCCAAAGGCTCATAGGCAATGAATTTGGTTTATGTGTATTTTTGTGTTCCTGTGTGTGTGTGTGTGTGTGTGTTTGTGTGTGTGTGTGTGTGTAGTGGCATGTGCATGCATATGCTTGAATAGTGCCTTCCTCAGTTGTTCTCTACTTTTTGAGACAGGCTCTCTCACTGAACCAATTCAACAGAGATTGCCTGTCTCTGTCAATGACCCCCCAGTGCTCAGCTATAGCTTTTTATGTGTGTTCTGAGGATGTCATCTCAGGTTCTCAGGTTCAACCTTTAACAAAAGTTTAATTCCTTATAAGCACAGTCCTATTCGGCCCAGAAGTCTAGATATTAAGCACATTAAGTAATCTGCTCAGTTTCTTTGTAATTCCTGTCGGTCCTTTAATGTCCTCTAGTTAGGGGGCTGGAGAGAGACTGAGAGGGAAAGAGAAGAGGAAGATGGAGATGGAGAGGAAGACGGAGAGGGAGAGGGAGAAGAGAAAGAGGGAGAGGGAGGGGGGGGGAGAAGAGGATGGGGGAGGAGGAGAGCCTGGACCATGGCACATGTGTGGAGGTCAGAGGGCACCATTTGGTGTTGGGGCTCACATTGCACCCTGTTTCACATAGAAGTGCTCATAGCCAGGCTCTCTTACCTGAGAGTTTCTTCTGTGTCTGCGTTCTGCCTCACACCGGGAGCACTGAGATTACTGGGGTGTGTGTGTGTGTGTGTGTGTGTAAACTTCGACTGGCTTTCAATGGGCTCCTCACACCTGCAGAAGTGCTTTATCCATTGAGCCCTCTCCCTAGCTTCCAACCCACACTCCTATACGTAAGTTAATTCACAGCCTTCATGGAAGAGCTTGCAAGTCCCTTCCCTGCTCTGTAACAGACAGATAATTCTATAAGGAATATGTTTACCCTGGTAGCAGGGTTGAAATAGAAAGACGGACTACCCTATTTTTGGCTGAACACTCAGGGTCTAACATTTTTAAAAAGACTTGGCCCTGAGGTTTCAGTTGAATTACAACGTGACTTAGAAGTCTGTTTTGTTTCCCTGATGCCGAGTCACCAGGCTGGATTAATTTTCCGGGTGTTATGCTAATTATACGTTACTGGAGCTAGTGGATTAAATAATAATAATGAAAATGGCAACAAGTGTAAAAAAAGTAGCAGAGTGCCCTGGCTTCTTCTCCAGGGCAAGCCAGCTTATAACCTCACAGTCGTTTGGCTACTATTATTTAATAAGGATCACAGTAAGCTTCCATTTCCTGAGGTGTCCAGCATGATTTTCTAGCTAATCTTCCCCAGCCATTACAGCACTGACTTTACACAAAGGGTGGAGTTGATTAATTGGTTGCCTGAAGTCATGTCTGTGGCGAAGGCAAAATTACATTTTAAATGGTATGAATAATAATAAAAATAGAGTAACTGTGATATACCTCACAGCTTTCAAAGGACATCCTCCCTCATTATTTCGCTGAGGCTTACGAAGCGCCCTGGGAAGGTTTCCTGTTGAGTAGCTGATGACTGCAGCAGAGAATTCGCTTCATAGCTGTCTTGGTGAAATGGGAACTCGGGAAGGACTACTGTATGAACTTCACTTCCCGTCTCCTCTTCTGGTAGGATGCTGAGATTTTTCAGGCACTACAGAACATTTTACATTTATTCAAATGCACCTTGTGTTTTGTAAGGCTTTCGTTTTGTCTTACCAGAGAACATATAGTGTGTAAAATCCCCAGACTTCAGTGTCAATAGAAACCTAGTTTAAGAACCAAGCATGCTGGCACAAGCCTGTGACCTCAGCTCTCAGGAAGCTTGTAGGGAAACTCAGAGTCAGCTCAAGACACCCAAGACTAGGCTTTCAGCCCAGAGATTCATCTGCAGCACAGGGACAGAGGAAAGACGGGAGACAGAGGAAAGACGGGAGACAGAGGAAAGACGGGAGACAGAGGAAAGACAGGAGACAGAGGAAGAAGGAGAAGGAGAAGGAAACAAGCAAGGGGGATTTTTTGGTGAGTGAGTATGTGTGTGTGCCTCTGGACAGAGAAGAGACAGATGTGGCCATAGACAAATGACAGTTTATAAAGGCAGAAGGGGAAACCCCAGTTTAGAATGAGGTGTTTAAGTTTAATTGGGCATGTTAACTAGGTGAGCCAAAGGGGGAGTGTGATAGCTGGACTTTGGTAGTCATCCTCAGGAGGAGGAAGTAGACAAATAAGGGAATAGACCTTGGGGGGGGGGGGTCTAGCTTTAGGAATGTAATCTAGGGCTGGAGAGATGGCTCAGCAGTTAAGAGCACTGGCTGCTCTCCCAGAGGTCCTGAGTTCAATCCCGGCATCTACATGGTGCCTCACAATCATCTGTAATGGGATCTGATGCCCTCTTTTACTGTGTCTGAAGACGGCGATAGTGTACTCATACATTAAATAGATAAGTAAATAAGTAAATAAATAAATAAATCTTATTTAAAAAGAATTGGTTATGTTTTAAAATTTTTTTTTAAATGTAATCTAATGTTTTTAGTAAGTCAGAGGGAATGGGGAGAAGGACAAGGCCTTTCAGAGCCATGTTTGCTGTGCTTGGGCTGACTAGAGTTCCTTCAAAGCTGAGGTAGAAGATTGCTGTGAATTTGAGAGTGGCCTGGACTATAAATTAAGTACTGGGTAATCTTGAGCTACATAGCAGGGCCCCATCTCAACTAACACAGCTTTAAATAAAGTTAGTTAAGCCAAAGACTGCTCCTGCTAGGATGTTGGAATAAAATCCCTGAAAACCTGGGTCTAATGGCTACCATGATCGTGCACAGTAGAGAAGCGTTTCTGCTCATGTTGTCTCTCTTTCTTCATTCCCTTCCTCTCTCCTTCCCTCTCTGGTCCCTTCTTACTTTCCTAACTCCCTTCCTTTATCTTTTGCTTGAGACAAGGTTTCAGGTAGCTCAGTCTGGTCCAAACTCCTCATATAGCCAAGGCTGGCCTTGAACTTTTGATCTTCCAGCCTTCCCCTCCAAATTGCTGAGGTTTTCAACATGAGCCACCAAGCCGATCATTTCTCAATGCCTGGGCCTGCCTTGACCTTTGTAGATCCAGTATCCACACTCGCCATTTAGTCCCTCTAGATCTTCTTATAATCCCACAACCAAGAACTGCATTGTTGGACAGGTTTTTTTTTTTAATGGAGTCTATGCTTCTTACAAAGCGAAAAGTGAGGTTCATATAGTTCCATTCTAAGTCACCAAGCTAGTAATCATCAGACCAGAATCAAGAAGCCACTAGACTTTTGCTTAAGTAGAGAAGGACAGTGTAGCGGTGTTTGCCCAGCTCACTGACCACACATACAGAGAACCATTTCCAAGATGCGTTCATATTCATAGGGCCTCTTCTCACTGCAGGGTTCTGTGGTCATATCACTTGGCATAGTTGGAAATTCATGATGCAAATTAGAAAATTGGAGACTCTGGAAAGTCCCTTGGGAAAGAATCTGTTTAACCAAGCGTTTCTCAAAATACTTCGTCATTTCTCCCCCCTCCTCATAGGAAGTCTAATTACAGCTTATGTAATTAGTGTTCCATGGTGATGATGACACAGTAACAGACAAAAAGATGTTGTCTTTTGAGATATGGCAGTCACAAGCTAGGTCCTCTGCTATCAGTTATGTTTATCTTTACACGAGTTTAGGAATAGGTATTGTCAAAAGGGGGCTGGCTTAAACTGGGTATGTGGCACAGGGCCTGCAAACCAAGCATTCTAAAGTGTTGGCAGGAGGATCAGAAATCTAGGACCATAATCTGTCAGCTACATCAGAAGTCTGAGGCCAGCCTAAAAATAAAATGATTTAGAAAAGGCTGGTTCAGGGTCCCATTTTTCTATTCAATTGGAAATAGTAAATAAGTATGGAGAAGTTCCTTTGGAGCTGGCAGCCCTGAACTCTAGAAGCTTATGGGATGGACCCTGACCTGGAGACCTCTGTCTCTAAGCCCCGAGGGTCAGACTTCTGATTCCAAATTCCCAGTTAGAAGCTTATTGCTTTGGGCTCCCAAAGTCAGAGGTTTACAGTTGTAGGTCTTCAGAACTAGTCAAGGGCTCAGAGATTTTTAAAGCCAGAGATTTATGGCTCTTGAAGCTCAAGTAAGAAGCCTGTTGCTCTAGGCCTTGCATGTGAACAGCCCAGTACCAGGCAGCTAATGTAGTCTCTCTGAAGGTCCTGTGGTAAGAAGGCTCTTGGGTTTCAACTTTCAAGGCTTCTCTTGAACGTTTCTAGCAGTGGTGCGTGCAGAGACCTCCTTGGCTTTTTGCCTTCTGCAGTGGTCTTGGTTCTTCTTATTCTCTTGCTTTCCAGTAGTCTGAGCTCTTTGCTTCTTCTTACCGATTTTGCTCTTCTGAAGTCCTTAATCATCTCCGTCATCCACCCTTGCCACTCTCCAGAGGTTTTCGGCTGCTGGCCCATTCTTAACTGCTGCATGAGCCAAGAACTTAAAACCCCGGGAATCTGTTACCATCAGGCTGCACCCTGCTCTGAGTTCTTCCTTATTGTGTAAAACGATGGTCTTTCAGGTAACGCTTTGCCATGGGAGACTCTGTTTCGCAAGCCTTTTCCCACCTCTGTCTTGAAGGTGGAAGATGATTGATTGTATGCCTGGTGGACTGGCAAACAGGACCATCTATCTGTGTATCGAGGTAAATCGAGACTTTAGGGGCATGAAAGCATGTTTAGAGTCACATCAGGGCAATCAGGCCCAAGGGCATGCCAGACTGAGTGAAGGATAAAACTCCCTCAACAGAACCCCACATAGCAGTAGATACTTAGCACTGTGATCGCATGGTCTCACTGACCCATCATCCAACACTCAGTGTGTGTGTGTGTGTGTGTGTGTGTGTATAACTGACAGAGAACTCTTGACTCTTCCCAGAGCTTCAGCGTGCCTCAATCCCCGCCTGTATGATGTGGTCTACTGTACTGCTATCTTTCCATCTTCCTACTTGGCTTGGCTCTGTTAACTCATCAATACTGACTCCACATGCACTTCTGTCGGCCCTCTTGTGAAACCACTGGAAGTCTGCTATTGCCTCTTTAACTTATATTCATTCTGTAATTCACATAAAAGATAGATAGATGGATAGATAGATAGATAGATAGATAGATAGATAGATAAAGACATTTTCTAAGTGCTGTGTGATGTTAGTTAATACTAGTAATTCATATTGGAATAAAAAAAACCACACTTGCTTTGGCCAGGTTAGAGTAGATAAGGTCATCTGGAAAGCTTTCTTTCTTTTCTTTTCTTTTTTTTTTTTTTGAGACAGGGTTTCTCTGTGTAGCCCTGGCTGTCCTGGAACTCACTCTGTAGACCAGGCTGGCCTCGAACTCAGAAATCCGCCTGCCTCTGCCTCCCAAGTGCTGGGATTAAAGGCGTGCACCACCACACCCGGCTGGAAAGCTTTGTTAATGATTTATTTTTATTATTTTTAACAGTGTGTATTCACAAGGGTCTGTGTATAGGTATTGGCTTCAACAGAGGCCACAGTCATCAGATCTTTCGGTATCTGGAGTTACAGGTAGTTGTGAGCTGCCCAATATGCCTGTTGAGAATTGAACTTGGGTCCTCTGCAAGAGCGATGCATATTCTGAACTGCTAAGCCATCTCTCCAGCCTATAAATGAATTTTTATTGAATAAATTCTGACAATGTGGAAAACCACAAATGCCTTTATTTATGACCCTAGCATAGCATGCTCAAGACAAGTCCCTGCAGGTTTATGGTTTGGGAGTCACTTTCCAGCTGCTTCTAGCTGCTGCTGCTGCTGGGTAGTTAGGGTGGGAAGCCTGTGGTTTTCTTCCTGTTACCAGCTCAACTAACTCCTACCCATGACAAAGACCACAGGGAAACAATAAAAGGCAGTCCAGAAGAGGCTTTTAATGGGACCAACTGTTTCAGCACTTGTGGGCAGTACATAAGAGGGGAACCCTTCAGAATAGATAGAGTAGAAACCTGCCAGCTTATCAAGACAAAAAAGAACACAGTTTGCTTGTAAACGGCTTCCAGTTCTGTCTGTCACTGCTTTGAGCTCCACCAACCGCAAGCTTTTTGCTAAGTCAGCAAGTTGCTCTTCCTGAGTGTGACCAGATGCAGTTTTGGTGGGGTGTGCCCTCTGGGGTTCACGGAGACTTGTCGTGGCTAAAGTGAAATCTCCTTGAGTCAGGGCATCTGTGACTAGAGCAGAGCCTCAATGCTGCAGCTGCAGCTTCTTCACTGTGATGGTTTCAGACTACTTTGCAAAGAGGAGTTTGCTCAGAGGGACTGTTGTAGAGCGTTCAAAGAAGCCAGGCTGTTGTGATGATAATCCAGCCAGTTTGCCCAAGCAATGATGCTGGATTGACAGCTCTCCACTTGAGGCAAGAGTCAAGGGCAGAGTCTACCAGCTGCTGGTCAAGCGGCCTCTGGCTGACTCTGAACAGCTTTGTGAACTTAAAACACCAAAGGGTGCTTATAATGAAGGCCTAGCCGGAAATCAACATTCTCAGTGGTACTTACTAATAGGTAAGTCCTTCCCAGATACCCTCACGGAGAGCTGGGTCTCTGGGATCTGTCTTAGTATTACTATCCCTCCTCAACAGATGAGTTTGGGTCCCTGGTTGCCTGTGACCAAAGTTAAAAAGAAGAAAAAGGACTGCAAAGATGGCTCAGTCAGGAGCACTGACTGCTCTTCTAGAGGACTCAGGTTTGATTCCCAGCATTCACGAGGTGGCTCACAATTGTCTGTAACTCCAGTTTCTTCTTCTGGCTTTCTTGGGCACCAGGCACACAGGTGCTGCACAAACATACATGCAAGTAAAACCACCCATATACATAAATGAGGGAGGGGCGTTGTTTTAGTCCTGTAACTGGGAAGTTTAGAAACATTGAAAACAATAGTTCCTTTCCTTCTCTCTGCATCCATGTTTCCGAAGCCCATTCATCCCCTTTACAGACAAACCTCCTCAGGGACTGAGAGCACTGTTACACAGTTTCCGCCGCGCAGCAGCAAGAAGGGAAAGGCTTGCTCTTGCCTGCCTCACTTACTAAAATCTGGGCCGGGCTTGTGATGATGGCCCAGAAAGTCTAGCCCCAGCCATTCACATCCATCACTGGGACAGTGATTCCCAGTGATGTGAAAGTCTGAAGTCAGTTTCAAGTCTCAGGTTACACAGTAAGTTAAAAAAAAGAGAGAGAGAGTCTAAATGGCTCCAAACTGTATTTAATTTTTCTCTATAGTTTATTGATTCAAAAAGCTATAGCTTCCACCCTTGAGGAAGTAATAGTCTGGTAGGACAGTTGGAAAGCCCTCCCTGTGGGAAGGAGGGTGAAGGATACAAGAACTCAGCAGAGCAGGAGATCTTATTCTTTGAGGATTATGAGAATCTTTAAAAATCTGCTGAACCGATCTCATGTCTCTAGCTGCATATGGAGCAGAAGATGGCCTAGTTGGCCATCATTTGGAGGAGAGGCCCCTTGGTCATGCAAACTTTATAGGCCCCAGTACAGGGGAACGCCAGGGCCAAGATGTGGGAGTGGGTGGGTAGGGGAGCAGGGCGGGGGATGAGGGAGGGTTTAGGGGACTTTCGGGATAACATTTGAAATGTAAATGAAGAAAATATCTAATAAAATTGAAAAAAATCTGCTGAACCTCATGGGTTCTTTTTTTAAACGCACGCACGTTTAGAAAGGCGCGCGCGCGCGCACACACACACACACACACACACACACACACACACACACACACCATGCTTTAAATTTAAAGGGGTTCATTGTTCTCCAAAGCACGTAAGACTTCAGGCTAAAAGGTGCTGTTCTGAAAATATATTTAGCTAGAATCGATACCTGGATCCTAAGATCTATCCCTGCTGTAGAATGTTGGCACCAGCAGCTACATGGCCAGTCTCAGATAAGAGCCTTCCTGTATAAGTCAGTAAGGAGGGTCTGGGCAGCCCAAACTGTGTGGTGCAAGGATGTGCTAAAGAAACTGCAGCTTTCTTGGAGCACACTTTGGAAGGCGCTAATTCACAAAGGCTGAAGTGGGTGATCAGAAGAGCACAAGAGATTTTCATAGAGGTTGCCAGTTATCACCCCCTTTAAAAATGTAAGTAATCCAGTCTTAGTGATCTGGTCTGAGCCCATTTTAAAGAAAAGGAAGTATTGAGAGACTAAGAGATTTACCCAAGAGTTAACAAGTCTCTGCACCTGAGTCGAACAAGGGCCATTGGCTCCACTGTCCTTGCTCTCTTTGTTCTCCCTCACCACGTAGCAACAGAGTAAGCAAACGGCAGGATAAAGGTAATTAATACTGCTCACGGGCCATATCCATCTCACTTTATTGAAATTTGTTTTAACTGTTCACTTGCTCTAGAAGACTGTAAACTTCATGAGAATGGAAATTATACCTGCTTTGAAAATCTCAGCTACAGCCAGTACTCTTGTAATCTTGGCACAGGGGAGACTGAGGTAAAAATAGTGATAATGATGATAATGACAACGACGATGACGATGATAGTGAGTTTTATACCAACCTAAGCCACGTAATGAGACTCTGTCTCAAAAGAGTATTTCTCTGCTCCATATCTCTAACTAACTCACAGTGGACGCTCAGGAAGCACCTCCCTTCCCAGGATGACTGAAAAATAACAGTTACAGGAGCTCCAATTCTGTACATGGTGTACTGCTGCTATTTTAGATATTTCTACACGGTGGCCTGTCACCTACACCTTCTTTTGTCCCTTGTCACTTTCAGTGGCTTCCTTGTCTTCCTAATTCGTATCAGGGAAGCCTCCATCTTCTATGCATGGTGAAGACCCACTGATTTCCAACTCCTGGCTGTGTTGGTGTTGGCTAAGGGGGCCTGGAAGCACCACTGTCATCTCTCTAGATGCTCATCAGGACAGACCTGGGGTCTTCATCACATTTCTGTTGCTCTGAAGAGACATATGATATGGCAACTTAGAAGAGAAAGCACCTATTGGGAAAGAATTTATCATGGTTTCAGGAGGTTAGAGTCTATGATCACTATGGCAGGAAGTAGTGGGCAGGCAGGAACGGTGGGATAGTGCTGGAGCAGCAGCTGGGGACTATATCCTGGTCCACAAGCCAGAGGCAGATAGTGTGTGTATGTGTGTGTGTGTTCATTCATGTACACGTGTGCTGACTGGGAATGACATGAACTGTTGAAACCTCAAAGCCGGAACCCAGTGACTCATCTCCTCTTCCAACAAGGCCATGCCTCCTAATCTTTCCCAAACAGTTCCAACAACCCAACAGAGCATTCAAATATATGAGCCTATCAGGGGCCATTTTCATGCAAACCACCACAGCCAGTGTGATCTCAAAGAAATGCATTAGAGGAGCTTGGCAGATGGAGGGCCAACGCCCACAGAAGGTGGCTCTCACTACCCCAGTCCTTAGCAGACCCCACCACCCTATGCTCATGGATGTAGAACTCTCTTTTACTTCTTTGAGGCCCAGAATAGCTTTAGGAAAGGGAAAGGTTCTCCTTGGTATTTGTCAATCAAACGAAAAGTTCCCAGTTGCTTGGCAGCAGGCAGGAATACACACCACATCTTTCAACGTGCAGTTTCTTCAAACAGGAAGTCTGTGAAGTGTGATGTACTTTTAATATCCTGTGGAAGGGCAAGTGCTCAAACCTTTGAATAATTACATTGAAATTAATTCTTCAAGGTCTACATAAGTGCAGGCTATCAAATCCTCCTTAAAAATCTAAAGCGGAAATGAGGCCTGGCAGATTATTCATTTTTGTAAACGTCGTCCCATATAAAGTTGTAGTGAAGCTTAAAGAGAATTCAGTGTGAAAGGCACCCAGAAATGTGCTCAGTGACGCAGTTGTCTTTGCTCTTCTTTCCTTTCCCAGATCTGAGGGCAGAGCAGCCGAAACAGATGAACCTCCTATGTGTATGAAGTGAGACTGACTTTGGCAGTAAACAACAGAAAACTCGACATCAGATGTCAAAGTGAGAACTTTTATTTGTTTTAGTTTAGGAGCCCACTCAACTCATGGCTGATAGATCTTCCCTTTTCTTGGCTTTGCCCTTATGTTTATTGCTTCACAGTTTCAAAATAGTTACTGTGACTCCAGTCATAGCCAAGGCTGGGAGGAAGGGCAACAGAGTCATTGGTACTGTGGATTAAACCCAGGGCCTCCCTTCAGGCTAGCTAGTGTTCTGTCACTGAGCTAAATCCCTGGCCTTGTGTGTGTGTATGTATGTGTGTAGGGGTGTTTATGTGTATGCAAATGTGTGTACACATGCATGTGGAGGAGGTGCACACAGCTGTCTTGTTTAATAACTCTCTACCTTAATACTTGAGTCTCAGTGAACCTGGAGTTCATGAATTCGGTTACCCTGCTAGCCAACAAGACCATGGACCCCCGTCTCCTTTGCCCCAGAGTGGGCCTTGCTTTTTAATCTTTATTTTGTTCATTTATTTATTCATTTACAGGGTCTCACTATGTGCTGGCCTGGAACTTGATATGTACACTGGTCTAGTCTTAAACTCACAGTCTCCTGGTTTTTAAAAATGTGAATGTTGGAGTTTGAGCTCAGATTCTAATACTTACAGAGAAAACATTTTACAAACCAAGCTGTCTATTCAATGTGCCCAGCCTTTTTACCTTATATTTTGAGACAAGTTCTCATTCTGTCGCCCAGGCAGGTCTTGAACTTGCAATCCCCCTGCCTCAGCCTCTGTAATAGTATTATAGACCTCAGCCCTGAAGACATCCTCTGTTTGCAATTCAGACTCACAAAAAGTAGAGAAACAAGTGTTTATTTTTTCAACTCTGTCTAAAATGTCTACGTAGACAAGGGAGACAGTGATAAGAGATGGATCTTGGATCAGCTGATTGGTGATCTATCTTACAACAGCAAAGATTTCAGTATGAACTTGATTTCTTCTACAGTGATGGAAGAGGGAGTTGGGGATCAGTTGGCAGGATGTGTCTTTACTTTCTCCCTTTAATCTAACTGAAGACATTACCACCGTGGGCTCCTCTCTGAGAGATGTATGGGTCTAGTCAATTGGAGAATGAGCAAGGTGCTTATAGCATACTAGATGGTACTCATACCATCTTAATTGGGATGAAATAAACGAATAAATTTATGAACAAAGCAGCTTATAAACTCAGCCAGTATTAAGATTATAATTAAGTAAAGTATACACATTCTAACAGATAAACGTCTAAAATTCATTACCACCTAATATCACCTTATTGCTCCTGTCTGTTCCTGTCCACTGTCCCTGTCTGGTGTTTTAAAATGGTCTGCTCTGATGCCTTCCTGTCACTACGTCGATAGCTTTAGCTCGACCATGAAAGCATTTATCCCCAAAGAGATCAGCAAATGCTACAAATCTGTCCTTTGACTTATCTGAGTGGGTCAGTTGGTCACGGTTTACCAGCCCACCAGTGTGATCAGCTTTAGAGGATAATGACTTGGAGAGAGGCTGAAAATGCACGAACACCTCCTAGGGCAAGCATGTAGGTGCTACAGAACACCCTCAGACCCATTCTAGAGAAACCACAAGCAAAACAAAACAACAAAGCAAACAACAACAACAACAACAACAACAACAACAACACCCAAGCACATAGAATGCACTCTATATCTTACCTTCTTTCTGCATGAATGCAAAGAGAAGTACAACTTCTTTATCCCCTGATATTAACGAGTTATCCCCACACAACTCTTTCCTTCTCTATTGCCACTAACGTCATTAATAAGCATCTGTTGTTGATTACAAATATCCATGACTTAGCTTCCAGATTTAGCTAAGTGATGCAAAATATGGTCTGTATAATGAGGAAATGTTCAGCTATACTGGAGTATTGTGATGGTTTGTATATGCTCAATCCAGGAAGTGGCACTATTAGGAGGTGTGGCCTTTTTGAAGTAGGTGTGTCACTGCCGGTGTAGGCCAGCTTCTACTGCATGCATGATGCCTGCTTGGATGCTGTTATATTCCCCCCTTGATGATTATGGACTGAACCTCTGATCCGGTAAGCCAAGCCCAGTTAAATGTTGTCCTTATAAGAGTTGCCTTGGTCATGGTGTCTGTTCTCTGCAATAAAACCCTAACTAAGACAGGTATTTACAGGAAAAATAAGTGGCTTATTCTAGATGCTCCATATTGTCTCTCCACAGTGCTTATCTTGATTTATATTCAAATGCATCTCTCTCTCTCTCTCTCTCTCTCTCTCTCTCTCTCTATATATATATATATATATATATATATATATATATATATATAAAATCTATATGTGTACATACACGATTAAATAAAATTTTGTTTAGCATTGTAACTTTTGAGACTGAATTGCATCGATGGCAGCATCTGTCTCTCTTTTGTTCCCAGCTGTTTCCTTGTATTTTCAGGGTCTGACAGATAATGGGCACACAGTTGATGACAATTAAATGCATAAATGAAATGGTTTGGATGGTAGGAGGGGTAGGAGACAGGAGGAAGGGACCAGGCACTGGAGCCATTAGACATGCTCTAAGGAGGCACTCAGAATTGAGAGGGACCTTGAAGGGAGGGTAGGATATATATGAGTAATCGTTTTGCTGGAGTTGGAACAAATAGCAGTAGTGAAGCTGTTGGGTTGGGGGTCACCAGGGTGACAGCCACTTAAAATGCTGTGTCACCCAGGCTTTAAGGAGGCAGATACAACTTAAGGAGCCTTGTGGTTTGAACAGGGTGTCCCCAGCAAGCTCCTATGGTTGAACATATGGTCCTCAGCTAATGGCACTGGTTTGGGGAGGTTGTAGAACCTTTGATATGTGGTGCCTAAGCTAGATGAAGTGAGTTTTTGGGAACAAGCCTTGAGGTTTGTAAGCCTTCTTCTTACAACTTTCTGCTCTGTCTCTGCTTTGGTCCTCTGAGTTGTGAGCCGGTGAGGAATCACAGTGAGAGCACGCCCTCAAACTTGGTGGACTTGACTCTCAAACTGTCAGCCAGGACACCTTCTCCTGTCAGGATGCTTTTCCTCAGGTAGCTGGTTACAGCAACATGAAAAGTTACAGGAGCAAGAAGCAGATCAAAGTTGGGAAGGGAACTCAAGGGAACAGAACAATAGCTGCTCTGAGATCTAAGGGACAGCTCTGAGGTTGCAACCTTGAGACTAGGGAAGCAGGAATTCAGGATGGGGTGGGAGTCTGGATGAGCAGAGTCTGATGCTGGGCCTCAAGTCTTTCCTCTTCTGCATTATCAGTCAGGGTTCGCTAAAGGGAAGAACTGATAGAGTGAATATATATATATACCATATATTACATGATATATAATATATTATAATATATAATTTAGCCTATATTATATAAACATTATTAATACTACAATAATATATGTTAAAAGAATATTTATTGGAGTAGCTTATAGGCTGTGGTCCGGGGTAGCCCAACAACGGCTGTCTCACAACTGGAAGTCTGAGAGGCCACTAGCTACTTAGTCCATGGGTCTGAATGACTCAGCAGTCCAAGACTGGTGCTGGAGACCTGGAGGATTATTGGAGAGCTGCTGATCTTCAGTTTATTCTGGAATCTTGAAGAAGTGGTGATACATGCCTTTAATCGTAGCACTTGAGGCAAGCAGAGGCAGATGTCTGAGTTCTAGGTCAGCCTGGTTTATAGAACAGCCAGGACAGCCAGGGATGGACAGAGAAACCCTGTTTGGAGAAGAAGAAAGGGAGGGATGGTGCCGTGCATAGGATGTCTTGTGTATCTGGTTGTTGCGTTTGTGAAACCAACCCAGAAAAGTCGGAGCAAATACCCATCGGTCCTCCTGACATCATCATGAGCTTCAGTCATGGTCTGCCACTTTTGGACCAGGGAGTACATTTTGTCCTGGTGAGATCCATGTCAGGGAACTTGTCAGACAGTCTTGCCCTGACCGTCCTCAGTGATTAGCTTGAACTTTCTAAACGCAACTTCGTCATTCTGTAGATCTGCAAGGCTCACTTCAAACACTCGGCCCTTGAGGCCATCAGATACCATTTTGGTTCCTTGAGTCCTTGTGACTAGTGTTTTCCTGAGGTCTCTAATATTGAACATTGCTGGAACTTTCACATCATACCAGCCTCTTGCACATCATACCAGGTCCTTCTTGCTCCCTTCTTACCCCTTTTGTTGGGTGATTGTTCTTGCTGATCGCCATGGTGTCACTTGGAGAGCCAAAAGGGCAGAAGTACCTATTTTATTATGTTTGAGATAGGGTTTTTTTTTGGGGGGGGGTTGAGACAGGGTTTCTCTGTGTAGCCCTGGCTGTCCTGGAACTCACTTTGTAGACCAGGCTGGCCTCGAACTCAGAAATCTGCCTGCCTCTGCCTCCCGAGTGCTGGGATTAAAGGTGTGCGCCACCACGCCCAGCTGAGATAGGGTTTTACTATATATCCCTGGATGTCCTGAAACTCACTATGTAGACCAGAATGACCTTGAACTCACAGAGATCCACCTGCTTGTGCCTTCCCCCTTTCTGGAGATTTAATGTAAGGCCTTGACTATGTCAGGCAAGCGCTCTATGACTGAGATACAATTCCAGCACAAATGTAAATAAATAAATAAATAAATGTAAGGAAAAAGCAGGCAAGAAGAATTGACTATATAGACAACCCCAAGTCACCTGTAGAAGCTACAAACTAAACAAAGCAAAAACTAACAAATTCAACAAGGTATAAGACAGAGCATAGGACAGACAGAAAACTACATCCAAGTCAGGGTTTTTCTGTGTAGCCCTGGCTGTCCTGGAACTCACTCTGTAGACCAGGCTGGCCTCGAACTCAGAAATCCACCTGCTTCTGCCTCCCAAGTGCTGGGATTAAAGGTGTGTGCCACTACTGCCCGGCTGTGAAAATTTTAAATAGGAAGAATAATATAGTGTAAAAACAAAAAAAATTTTTTTTGAGAAAGGGTCTCATGTAGCCTAGGCTAGCCTTGAACTTTTTGTCCTTTTTAGTTCTGCTTCCCAAGTGCTAGGATAACAGAAATGTGCCAACTCTTTCTGTAGCATGGAGTACACTCAATAGCAAGTTTTCTATATAGCCAGTGTGGTGGTAGAAGACAAATAGACTCATGGGGCCAATGGAACAGAATAGAAGCTCAGGATTAGACCCATGTAACATGCCCAAATGACCTCTGACAGAGGAACCAAAACAATTCTGTGAAGGAAGACTTGTCTTCTCAACAAATGTTCAATTGGACTTTTTTTTTTTTAATTTTTTTTTATTACATATTTTCTTTATTTACATTTCAAACGTTATCCTCTTTCCGAGTTTCCCCTCCCCAAACCCCCTATCTCTTCCTTCCTCCCTGCTCACCAACCCACCCACTCCTGCTTTCTGGCCCTGGCATTCCCCTATACTGGGGCATAGAACCTTCACAGGACCAAGGGCCTCTCCTCCCATTGATGACCGACTAGGCCATCCTCTGTTACATATGTAGTTAGAGCCATGAGTTCTAACATCTGTTTTCTTTGGTTGGTGGTTTAACCAGCTCTGGAAATACTGGTTGGTTCATATTGTTGTTTCTCCTACGGGGCTGCAAACCCTTTCAGCTCCTTGGGTATTTTCTCTAGCTCCTTCATTGGGAACGCTGTGCTCTGTCCTCAGTTGGACATTTTTAGGGAAAATAAAAACTCTACCTTGTTCTAATGCTTAGAATTAACTCAAGGTAGATTTAAAACTTGCACATAAACACAACACAAGCAGTTTTCAGAAGCCCCTGACAAAGTGGTAACTTGATACCAGAATGAGGGGTGGGGGTGGCTATGCACCTTGTCAAAATGCAAAACTTTAGCTTTGTGAAAGACTTTCTAAAAAGATGAAAAGATGGTCTGTCCTCAAACTTCGAGGAAATATTTTCAGACCACATATCTGACAAAGAGTTTGTGTCTAGACTATGGAAAGACACCTTTACAGTTCAACAATAAAGAAGATATAATTAGAAAATGGTCTGAAAGAGATTTTTTTTTAATGAGAATGACCTCCATAGGTTCTTACGTTTGAACACTTGGCTGCTTGTTGGTGGAACTGTTTGGGAAGGATTAGGAGGTGTGGCCTTGTTGGAGGTATCGCTGAGGGTAGGCTTTGAAGGTTCAAAAGGCCGCTCCACTCTCAGTTAGCGCCCTCTGCTTCACACTTGTGGATTAGATGCAAGCTGTCAGCCTCTGCCATGCCTGCTTCCATGCTGCCACGCTTCCTCCCACGATGCTCATGGACTCTAACCCAGTGGAATTGTGAGCACTATAACTAAGTGCTTTCTTTCTTTTATAAATTTCCTTAGCCGGGCGTGGTGGCGCATGCCTTTAATCCCAGCACTCGGGAGGCAGAGGCAGGCGGATTTCTGAGTTGAGTTCGAGGCCAGCCTGGTCTACAAAGTGAGTTCCAGGACAGCCAGGGCTACACAGAGAAACCCTGTCTCAAAAAACCAAAAAAAAAAAAAAAAAAAAATTTCCTTAGTCTTTGTGTTTAGTCACAGCAATAGAAAAGTAACTAAGACTGATACATACAGAGTTTCCACTGAAGAGGAATTGCAGGTGGTTAGTAAGCACATAAGAACATGGTAACCCCATTATGCATTATTGTGGGCAAATTAAAACTATAAATGAAGCCGGGCGTGGTGGCGCACACCTTTAATCCCAGCACTTGGGAGGCAGAGGCAGGTGGATTTCTGAGTTCGAGGCCAGCCTGGTCTACAAAGTGAGTTCCAGGACAGCCAGGGCTATACAGAGAAACCCTGTCTTGAAAAACCAAACAACCAACCAACCAACAAACCAACCAAACAAACAAAAAACTATAAATGAATTGTCACTGTATATCTAGCCAATTGGCTAGAAGGAAAAATAGTGTTAACAGAAATGAGGATGCAGGAACACTGGATTGTCAACAGCCTATTGGTTGTGGAAATAGAAAAGGGTAGTTAAGATGGGCGTGGTGGCGCATGCTTTTAATCTCAGCACTCGGGAGGCAGAGGCAGGCAGATTTCTGAGTTCGAGGCCAGCCTGGTCTACAAAGTGAGTTCCAGGACAACCAGAGCTATACAGAGAATTCCTGTCTCAAAAAACAAACAAACAAAAAAAAAAGAAAAGAAAAGAAAAAAGAAAAAGAAAAAGAAAAAGAAAAAGAAAAAGAAAAAGGGTAGTTACTCTAGAAAATAGTTTGGTGGTTTCTTTGAGTGTGTGCATGTTTTTTATTGTGTGCGTGTCTGTGTGGAGGCTAGTGGTCAACCCTGGGATTGTTCCTTAGATTCTATTCACCTTGTTTTTGAAACAAGAGCTCTTCCAATATCCCAAGTACCAACTAGGATGAACTGAATGACCCGAGAGCCTCAGGGACACCTGTCTCTGCTTCTTCATTGCTGGGATTACAGGCCTGTACTACTAAGCACTTTATCTGCTTTCTTCCCAGTCCTAGCAATTAAAAAAATAAACAACTAAAAATGCACTCACTAAATAGTATAGTGATTGTACTCATGCACATTTATTCCAGAGGAGAAAAACTTAAGTTCATGTGAAAACCTGTAGGTAAAGTTCTTATTATTCATAATAGCCAAGACCTAGATACAGCCTAGACTTTCTTCACCCGGTAAATAGTAACAGAACAATGGTAATCCATATCAAGGAATACCACTCAGCAATTAAATGGAACGGCACATTGGATGGGCCCCAGGGAAATTCTGCTTAGCAAAACGTCTGATTCAGAAGGGTACACGCTATGCAATTCCATTTATATAATATCTTTGGAATGTTGTAATTACAGAGATGGGAACCAGATCACTGGTTTCTTGAGATTGGGATTTGCGGGGAGGGAGCAGGACTGGTTACAGAGGGCGAACACCGTGGAGCCTTGTGGCGAGGATATAGCTGGCATCTTGATTTTGGTGGTGGTTGTGGAAAGCTATGAATGTTATAAAATTATCAACAGCTCCCTCTCTCTCTTACACAGGCACAAATGCACGCATGCACACACACACACACACACACACACACACACACACACACACGAGTGTAGGTAGGATCTGTGAGATCTGGCAAGCTCTGTGGACGGCATGTTTAGCCATGTCAATCACAGTGTGGATGTTATACTTCTATAATGACATAATATAGAGCAAGGTGAAGGATTTTAATGCCAATCTGTGTATTTTTTAATGCCAGTCTGTGTATTTTTTTTGTACTCCCTGTGAATATAAAGGAGAACTCTGAGTCAGACTCCAGGCCTAGTCTCTTATCTAAAATGACCTCAAGGCTTTACAATATAAGAAACCCCAAATTCCTCACTTTGTGTGCTCGACTCCTCTTCAGCTTGTGAGTTAGCTTCTGCCACACCCCTTGCACACAGTTTTGTACTTACCACAGTCTTTCCCACTTTGTGGATGTTTCTCTGACAGATTCTCCCACAAAAGCTTTTTGTCTTATCCCCATATCTTGTTGTCATTCAGGTTCCTCTCTACAGATTCAATGCAATCCCCATCAAAATACCAACTCAATTCTTCACTGAGTTAGAAAGGGCAATTTGCAAATTCATCTGGAATAATAAAAACCCTAGGATAGCAAAAACTATTCTCAGCAATAAAAGAACCTCTGGTGGAATCACCATGCCTGATCTCAAGTTGTACTACAGAGCAATTGTGATAAAAACTGCATGGTACTGGTACAGCAACAGACAGGTAGATCAATGGAATAGAATTGAAGATCCAGAAATGAACCCACACACCTATGGTCATTTGATCTTTGAGAAACATCCCCTAGTCCCTTCATAAACCTTATTCCTCAGCTGTCGCTGTCCCTGTCAGTCACTGCGCTTGCTCCCTAGCGCCTGCCCTATTTAAACATCATTTTCCTTTGGTCCTGCATCTTTCCCCTTTTCTCTATGAGGATGCAGACTGGACTATCCTGCCTTTTTATTTCTTTAGTTTTAAAAAGCATGTTCTCTCTACATAGCCCTGGCTGTCTTCGAACTCACTATGTAGACCAGGTTGGTCTAGAACTCACAGAGATCCACCTGCCTTTGCTTCCCGAGTGCTGGGGTTAAAGGTGAGCACCATCATACCTCCTCCTCCATTTTTCACCATACTGTCTTGTTTGCCTCCAGTGGGTTAGACCATGCCTCATGCTGGAATCCACAGCACATTTTCTGACTGCAAAACAACTCTTACTCCCCAGCTTCTTTTGAGTCCAGGACAATTTCACTCACACATGTACTAAAGAGGCAAGAGCAAAAATGA
Organism: Mus minutoides; assembly: GCA_902729485.2. Taxonomy (NCBI): domain Eukaryota; kingdom Metazoa; phylum Chordata; class Mammalia; order Rodentia; family Muridae; genus Mus; species Mus minutoides. Next base: position 195,534 of record CACVCL010016003.1, on the reverse strand, counting down.
AAGCATACCATGCTCACTGGTAAGGGCCAGTGTATAAGTGCATTTTTGATAAGAGTCGATGGCAAACCAGATAGCCTTGGCCACCAACCGGCTCTGGGTCCCATTAACCTCTCCTTCAATGCCTGGATCACTGGTATGCACTAATTATATGGCAGCTTGTGGGGCTCCAGAGAAAGGCACAGAAACAGGCCCGCTGATTTAAAGACACAGGTCTCCCTGGAGAATGGAGGTGGGGTCGGAGGTAGAGTGGGCTGGGTGGAGACACCAATAGGAGGAGCCTGGAGAACATCTCCAGAAACAGACCCTGTTGGCGTGAGCTCCCACTTTCTTACACCTCCATCTGCTCATTCACCTAGTGCTGTTTTTATTATTTAGGGGAGGCATGAGCAAGTGCATTTTCTATGACTAACTTCCCTACTGAACACAATACAGTCTGAAGCAGTCCTCCAGCCTTAATGGGGTTTGTGTTTCTACCACAGCTGCCTTTTCTTAAAAATAATAAAAAATTGTACCTCACATGTCTATGCATCAGCTACGTTAAGGTGCTGTATTAATCAGAAGTAGAATTTTTAAAATGCTAGGTTGTGAGTTATGACCCACTAACCCAAGTGTTCCCTTTAACAGAAAATGAGAGTTTCAAGAGCAAGCAGATTGTTTGGAACAATCTGGCTATAGTTGTCAGCAGACTCAAAGGGGTGCACAGAGTATGATCCAGACAGTTTGTGTGTATGTGTGTGCGTGTGCATGTGAGTGTCAGCATGCCAGAGACATTGAATCTCCTTAGAACTGCAGTTAGCAGGCAGTTGTGAGGTGCCTGATGGGTTCTGGAAACTGAACTTTGGCCTTTTGTTCTCTTGGCTGCTAAGCTGTGTCTCCAGCCCTGAGAAAGGAACGTTCAAGAAAGATTAAGTACTGTTTCCACCACTAGGTCAGAATGACAACCCAATATTATTTTATATTTAGATTTAACTTTCCTTAACAATTCTCCATTCTCCCTCTTTTCCAGATATTATTGTCCCCTTTCTCTCTCTCTCTCTCTCTCTCTCTCTCTCTCTCTCTCTCTCTCTCTCTCCTTCCTATCTATCTACCTCTCTTTTTTTTTTTTTTTTTTTGGCCTCTGGTTTGGTTCATGTCCACAAGGCAAAGTTAAACCTGCCTATAGGTGAGGTAGGGCCAGGGTGTAATGATATGATTGCTGTCTGTAAAACCAGAAACTGTTTGCTTTCGCATAAATTATCACCTTTATTTATTTACCATAAAGATGTAATGTTAGAGTCTAGTTGCTGCTCAGGCTATAATATCTGCAGTAGCCCCTCTCCTCCCACAGACAAAGACAGGCACCTCACTGAGACACTGTCTGAGTCCCTAGCCAGAATTCCAGGTGCTAGGATTTCTCACACGAGGAAGAAAGTTGCCAACAAAGAGTGTTTGTGGCCACAGATCCTGCTTCTCATTTCTCTTCCTGCCTTGGAACCAGGCCACCTAGTTATAGGTTTGTGCTGTGACACCCCTCCCAACTTCAGGGGCATTAGAAGAGACCCCCATTTGTGCCACGTGGGCCCTGGTTTCCTCTCTCCAGAGTCCCTGCCATGCTGTCTCTCTCAAATACTGAGACTCGAACTCTCTTCAGAGTCCCATCTAGCTGCTGTCTATCTGTCTGCCCATGATGTTAATTACTCTTTAATAAACTTCATATCCTAGCAGAAGATGGCCTAGTTGGAATCAGCATTGGGATGAGAGGCCCCTTAGTCATGCAAACTTTATATGCCCCAGTACAGGGGAACGCCAGGGCCAAGATGTGGGAGTGGGTGGGTAGGGGAGCAGGGCGGGGATGAGGGAGGGTCTAGGAGACTTTCAGGATAACATTTGAAATATAAATGAAGAAAATATCTAACAAAAATTGGGAAAAAAAGCTATGAAAAAAAATAAACTTCATATCCCAAAAATCCATTTTAGTGTCCCTTTTGACCGGTTATCCAAGAGCATATTTATTTATTTACTTATTTATTTATTTATTTATTTACTTATTTACTTATTTATTTATTTATTGTGTGTGTGTGTGTGTGTGTGAGAGAGAGAGAGAGAGAAAGAGAGAGAGAGAGAGAGAGAGAGAGCTGGTTCCTTCTTCCTTCGTCGGGGGTCCTTGGGATAGAACCCAGGTAATTTAGGATTGGCAGCAGGTGCCTTTATTGGCTGAGCCATCTCACTAGCCTCTATTTTGACATCACTTTAGGATTTGAAGAGGTGGAATCATGCATGAGTATTGTGGTTTGTGAATGAAAATAAAAAGAAATAAAAAGGAAAAGAAAGGACATGATTGCTTGCAAGTATAGTGGGGGATTATATTATATTATGGATATGTGGGGGAACATACTCATTGGCAGACTCAGCTAGGAGAGACCTAAAAACAAGGGCAGAGGGAGGACGGGATAGGAAGGAAGAGAGGGGCGCCAAGTACAGCAGCCAGGAGACCAAAGGTGCAAAAGCAGCAAAGAGGGAGAGAGGATAGGTAGGTAGCCACAGTGTCTAGATTCTATAGGGAAGAGCCTCTGGGGGAAGGGCAGCCCAGCCCGTTGGTTGGAAAGTTCAGGTTGGAAGGTGGAGTGTGCCAGCCACAACCTGTAACAGGCAGGGACTGAAGGATGAGGGAAGAACCGGAGGCCAGGCCTGCTTTGCTACGTTAAATAGGCACCTTAGCTGCTTGTCCCAGGTTTGAAACTTCACAGTTTGTTAGTTTCTTTTTCTCCTTGGTTTGCTATGGAAGAAGAGAGTGCCAAGATAGCACGAAAGGCCAAAATCAGGACCATAAAGGCAATGGCTTATCTAAAGCCTGTTAGTAGAAACAACTCATTTAAATGACATGTCTCTCTGGGTTCCTCGGGGCTGCTTAGTGTGACAGAAAGCTTTCAACCATGCTGCTTGAAACTGGGTTTTAGTCAGGAATTTGCCACATTGATGGAAACTCGTGGCTGGCATCCTCAGCCCACAAGGAAGTGTTAAAGGTCAAATCCAGCTCACCTCTGTCATCCCACTGCCTGTAGGAGGTTGAGACAAGAAATTACCTAGGGGTTCATAGTGGGTTCTGAGTCACCCTTGGAACCTGCCTCAAAACAAAACAAAGGGAAAAAGCAGCCAGCCTAGCAAACAACAACAAAACCAAACCAACCAACCAGCCAAACAAACAACCCCCAAAAACCGAAAAGCAAAACAAGAAACCGTTTAAAACAGTTAAGGGACAGAAAGTACGAGTCATTGGACTCCCACACAGTGCCGGTTCCACTTTTGACAGTCCTGTTCCTCATTCCCTGAGTGAAAAGAGGGGTGGGGAGTTGGTGCATCAGTCAGAGTCCTGCATCTCAGCTGGGAGGAGCAGGAAAGGTACATCAGACAGGGCCCTGCATCCCTTAGGATGAGCCTAAGAAGCAAAGTTGTGGCAGCATCCGAGGGCCAGGTGTTACCATCTCGAGGTCTTGCCTGGACTCTCTGGCAGTTAAAGCGTGGGCATGCTGCACACCAGGCAGTGGCAGAGGAAACCTCAGGCACAGCAAGCAAAATCAGGATGACGGAAGGCACAACCAGCAAGGCACACAGAGAAGACGATCCTCTGAGAAGCAGAGGGGGCTCTGTGGAAGCCGAAGCCAGTTCTCTTCTTGAGGGATGGGGGTTTTTAGGGTCTTTGAGGGTGTCTTCCTCCCTTAATTTAGGGTTAGTGAGTTTGAACAAGGACAGGGATCCTGATAGGACTGGCCTATAGGCAGGAGAGTTCTACTGCTGGGAGAAAAAGGCCATTCGACCTTTATTTTAAGCTGTTGGGCTTTTGTGTTATGTCAGGGAGGTGAGAAAGACGCCATCTATTTTGGAATTTCACCATGTTTATTACCTCATCCTAACCCCTCTCCCTATCTCACTGTCTATCAGGGAATTTAACTCTCAGTCCCTCAAGGTCACAGGGAGAAGTCTTTATCACCTGGTGGTTCGTGGGTGCTGGAGTCTCAGAGGGGTCACCCAGCAGGGACCAAGGTCCCAGAATGATTTCCAAGAGGATGCTGCTTCGTGGCCTGTTAGTACCTTCCCTTAGGAGAGAGAGCCCAAGAGATATGACCCCTAGTAGTTAGTGCCTTGGAATCCTGAGCAAGACACAGGAGGGAGGGTAGCATCTCTGTAGGTGGAGAGGAGAGCAGAGGACAAGATTCTTGGCATTTAACATACATGAACTTGATAGTCTGCGTGAGAGGAAACTTTCATTCAGGAGGAGAGGGTAAAGTGGATAAGAAACTTTAGGAATACTTTTTTAAAAATTAGCAAAATCACTGTCTTAGTTAGGGTTACTATTGCTGTGATAAAACACCATGACCAAAAAGCAAGTTGGGAAGGAAAGGGTTTATTTGGCTTATACTTCTTTTTTTGTTTGTTTGTTTGTTTGTTTTTTTGTTTTTGTTTTTTCGAGACAGGGTTTCTCTGTATAGCCCTGGCTGTCCTGGAACTCACTTTGTAGACCAGGCTGGCCTCGAACTCAGAAATCCGCCTGCCTCTGCCTCCCGAGTGCTGGGATTAAAGGCGTGCGCCACCATGCCCGGCTTGGCTTATACTTCTATAATGTAGCCATTAATGAAGAAAGTCAGGATAGGAACTCAAACAGGGCAGGAACCTGGAGGCAGGAGCTGATGCAGAGGCCATAGAGGAGTGCTGCTTACTAGCTTGATCAGCTTGCTTTCTTCTCAAACCCAGAACCACCAGCCTAGGGATGGCACCACCTACAATGGTTCCCCTAGCAATTACTAAATTAGAAAAAAATGCCCTACAGCCAGATCTTATGGAGACCTGGCTAGTTGTATGTCAACTTGACACAAGCTGTATAACACAAGTTATCTGAAAGGAGAGAACCTCAATTGAGAAAATGCCTCCATAAGATCCAGCTGTAAGGCATTTTCTTAAGTAATGATCAGAGGAGGACCCATTCCTTTGTGGGTAGTGCCATTTCTGGCCTGGTGGCTCTGGGTCTTATGAAAGCATGGTAAGCCATGGTAAGTGAGCCAGTAAGCAATGCCTCTTCACGGCCTCTGCATCAGCTCCTGCCTCCAGCTTCCTGCCCTGCTTGAGTTCCTGCCCCGACTTCCTTCAATGACAGACTATGAAGTGGGAGCCAAATAATCCCTTTTCTCCCCAACTTGCTTTTTGGTCAGGGTGTTTCATTGCAGCAAAAGGAATTCTAACTAGGACAGAGACATTTCTCCATTGAGGTCCCCTCCTTTCAGATGACAGTAGCTTGTATTAAGCTGATATAAAACTAGCCAGCACAATTATCCGTGCCCAGACTATTTGAGGAATGAATGCAGAGAAGACGATATACATTATTTACTGGTTTCCAGAGGCAGCAGGAAGTCCAGCTCTTAGGCAACTGACTAGTCTGACACAATTTCTAGCCCATTCCTGCCTGAATACTGCTCCATTAAGCAAGGAGTTTCGCTCCTTTCTAGGGCTAAGGTTGACTTAGGTGAGATGAATTCTTTGTTGGAGAAGTTATGTTGGCCAGGGAGCTGACTTCACTCCACCAGTATTTTATTCCCAAGAGTGTGACTTTATCACAGAACTGTCTTTGGCTGAGCCTCAGTCAGGACCTGCCATACGTACATCTATTATACTCCTGGGCTTTTCAGACTTCATTCTGATAGAGAAATATGGCTTATCTCACGCCCAGGAATGGCTTTATGGGCAAATGGAGAAGTAAGGTTTGATGGAAGGTGAAAAGTATTTATGTATTCTGGTGGTCTCTTTGGAAATCCCTCTCCCTAAATTATTTTTTCTACTTTTTATCCATTAATTCATTTTATAAATATTGAGTGTACCATATTGTAGAAGGTTGGTATAGTTCTTCTTCTTAGCCTCATGCTCCCAGAAATAAGAGTCATACTCAAAAAATAGTTACAGATACCTTGGCCATGTAGCTAGGCTCTTCTCTGACTAGCTCATAACTTAACACATTTATTCTAACCTACATCTGCCACATGGCTGCTTACCTGTGCCCAAGCACCATGCATCTATGCTTGTCTCATCTTCCTGGGTGAGTCTCCCGTGCCCAGAATATCCCAGAATCCTTTCTGCCTACAGAATGTTCCATCTCCTATTTCTTGTCTAAGTTATAGGCCAACAGATTTATTATTGACAGGTGCCATGTCCATACAGACACAAGATATTTTCTCTATATCATATGGCTCAGCTCCAGATCATCCTACCTTATACGATTCCATACTGTGGTTAGTCTCTACACTTGGCCCAACCCATATAGAGATGGGTAAAAATATTGTCCATCTCCTTCGAAAAGATTTGAAGAACAGGGCAGATGTGTGACATATCCCATTCACTACTCCTGAGAGTCCTTAACAGATGCAGTCCAAGGCTGGTGCTCAGGGGGCAGAGCACTAACATGGCCTCTGACAGTGGAAGACAGCTAAGCTACATGGTTCCACAGCATCTCTTGCTTGGGCTAAATCATCCAACACCTGTTTAAAAACATTAATCTGCCCTGGGAAGTGGGCAGTGTTAACTTTACAGCTCTAACTATAATTGTTAAAACTGTATAACAATTTTCAGACTCATTTTTAATTATTTTAGTAAATATTCAGCCGCTTCTTTCCTGTGTGTGCCTTTCAAGCATCTAAGAACGCTCAAAGCCTGTATAGTCCAGAACGTTTTCTCTGCACACACTTCCTCCTGTGCTCTCCTTTCTCAGTGCAGCAAAACTTCTCAAAGGAATGGTCACCTCCCAACCATTCTTCCTCTCCCAGCTCCACATCCTTCCTGCTGCACCCCTACCAACATCAGCACTAACATACTGACACTGACACTGACACTGACACTAACACTAACACCCCGGGGCTGCTAGAGCAACTGGCAACCTCTCAGTCTTCTGCTTGCTCATTCCTCAGCANAAATAAACAAAAAGCCTCCCTAGTTTATATAATAGTGAAAACAGTAAACGTATAGAACAAAGACCATGTATAGAAAGAAAAAAAAAAAAAAAAAGAAAAAAGACCAGATCCCATATATAGGCAGGTCCATTAGATTGGCAGCTGGTTTATCAACGGAAGCAATAAAGCCAAAAAAGATTAGAACAATATTCTACAAGTTGTGAAAGATGCCAAAAGCAAGCAGAACTATCAGTCATGATCAAAGAAGAAAGGAAAACTGTCCATGACAGAAACAGACTTAGGGAATTTACAACCACTAAGCCAGCTCTAGAGAGGACATTAAAGGAATGCTTAGATCTGAAGAGAAGGCCAATATGCTGGTTAGTTTTATGTCAACTTGACATAAGCTAGAGTCATCTAGAGGAGGCAGTTTCAATTGAAAATGCCTGTAGCATTTTTTAAATTGGTGATTGTTGGGGGAGGTCCCATCAAGCCCACTGTGAATGATGCCATCCCCGGGCAGGTGATCCAGGGTTCTGTGAGAAAGAAGGCTGAGCAAGTCAGGAAGAGCAAGTCAATCAGCTGCACTCTTTCATGGTCCCTGCTTCAGTTGTTGCCTCCTGCCCTGCTTGAATTTCTGCCTTGACTGTCTTCCATGATGGACTGCAATGTGGAAGTGTTAACAAAATAAAACCTGTTCTTTCAAGCTGCTTTTAGTCATGGGCTTATCAAAATAATAGAAACCCAGAAAAAGGTAAGCATACCCTGAAAGGCACAGGAACAAATAAACAATTCCTAATGCTGAATAAGAAATGTCTACTGGAACACCACAAAAGCAACAAAATGTCAGGAATAGACACCATTTAAGAATTGCTCTTAATAGCAATAGTCTCAACTCCCCATTAAAGATACACAGAGATTAACGGATTGACTACCACAATGATGCACTTGAAAGCCATGGGAAAATGACAGCAAAAACAAAAATCAAAAGCAAACAACAAACAAACAAACAAATCCCCAAACAGTAGAGAGGAAGGGATAATCAAAATCAAGGCTGAGATGACTGAAATAGAAATCAAAACCACAAAGAATTGATGAAATGAAAAGGTGTTTCTTTGAAATACTAACAACATGGATCAACTAAGGAAAAGGAAGAGAGAAGACCCAGATTAGTAAAGTTAGAGATGAAAAAAGAGACATTATAACAGACACTGAGGAAATCAGAGAATCCCTAAGGATGTATTTAAAACTTATATTCTAGTAAGCTTACAAATCGAAAAGAAATGGATGAATCTTTAGATGTATAGGAACTACCAAGTTAAAACTAAGGTATAACAAATCATTTAAGCAGATCCATAACACCTTCAAATTAGAAGTAGTAATATAAAATTTTCCAACTCAATGAAAGCCAGGGCCAGATGGGTATAGTGCAAACTACTACCAGACTGTTAAAAAAGAATTAATGTTAGTATTTCTCAAATTATTCCATAAAATAAAATAAAGGACCACTTGCAAATTTATTTTATAAATCCAATATTGTCCTGATCCCAAAAATCAGTTACTCAAAAAAAAGAAAGAAAGAAAGAAAGAAAAAGAAAATAGTTCAATTTTTTTCATGAACAGAGATGTAAAAACTTTCAATAAAACACCTACAAGTCAAATCCAAGAACATATATAAGAGATCATTCAACACAATTACAGTGGCTTCATATTAGAGATTCAAGGATGGTTTAATACACAAAAATCAATAAGTATAATGGACCATAGGAACAAATTCAAGAACAAAACACATATGATCATTTCTTCAGATACGGAAAAGGCTTTTGACAAAATCTAACATCCCTTCTTGATAAAAGTTCTGGAGAATCTAGGGGTTAAGTGGAGATGTCTCAACATAATAAAGGCAACACACAGCAAGCTCAGAACCAATATCATGCTAATGGACAAAACTGAACATTTTCATTAAAACCAGGAACAAGGCAAGTGTGTTCATTCTCTCTATTTCCATTCAATATAGTAAGTACTTGAAGTCTTAGCCGGAGCAATAAGACAAGCAAAGGTGATAATAGACACATAGATAGAAAAGAAGTCAAAGCATCTTTATTTGAAGATGATATTGTTCTATACATAATAGACCCTAAAGACTCCATACCAAATCTCCTATAGCTGATAAGCACATTCAACAAAGTAGCAAAATACAAAATTAACACATAAAAATCGGTAGCTTTCTTACATAACAATAAAAATATACTAAGAAAGAAATCAGGGAAACCTATTCATAGTAGCCTCAAAAATAGTATTTTGGGATAGATTCAACCAATGAGATGAAAGACTTATACACTGAAAACTTTAAGACTGAAGTAAGAAATTGAAGAAGAAACCAGTAGATCTCATAGATTGGTAATATTGTGCCAATGGTCATCCTACTAAAAGCAAACCACACATTCAATTCAATTTCCACGAACATCCCAACACAGTTCTTCACAGAAATTGAAAAACCATTTTCAAATTTCATATGGAAACACAAATGATCCAGGACAATAGTGTTTGCTGAAGGCGTTTCCAGCATTGATTTCAAGTTATAGTACAGAGATATAGTAACAAAAAGAGTATGATAGTAGCATTAAAAACAAGCACATTGATAAACAGTATAGAAGCGAGGACCTATATAAAAGCACACAACTCCTAATGTGGCATGATTTTGACAAAGAAGCCTGTCTTAGTTACTGTTCTATTGATGTGAAGAGACACCATGACTAAGGCAACTTAGAAAAGCATTTAAATGGGGGTTTGCTTACAGTTTTAGAGGGCTGGTCCATGATCATCATGGTGGAAAACATGGCAACAGGAACCAAGAAGCTGCTGGGGCAATAGCTGAGAGTTTACATTTTCTCCAAAAGATAGAGGCAGAAAGAGAGCAATACTGAGCCTGGTGTGGGTGTTTGAAACCTCAAAGCCCACCCACAGTGACACATCTCAGACAAGGCCAGACCTCCTAGTTCTTCCTAAACAGTCCAATAAGTGGGAACCAAATGTTCAAATCCATGAGCCTCTGGGGATCATTCTCTTTCAAACCACCATATTCCACTCCCCAGACCCCATAGATCTGTAGCCATATCATAATGGAAAATGCATTAAGTCCAACTTCAAAAGTCCTCATCATCCTTCACAATCCCAACATTATTTGAAAGCCCAAAGTCTCTTCTGAGACTCAAAGCAATCTCTTAGTTGTAAACCCCTGTAAAAGCAAAACACAAATGACATACTTCCAATAGACAATGACATAGAACTTGCATTGCCATTCCACAAGGGAGGAAAGGGAACACAGTGAGGAAATATTGGACCAAAGCAAGACCAAAACCCAGCAAGACAATCTCCAAGTTATGCATCTCTACATCTGATGTCAGAGACCTCTTCAGACCTCCCACTACTTCTAGCTTAGTTGACTGCAAAACACTTCTCTCTCTGGGCTGGTTCCATACCCTGCACTTGCTCTTATTGACCACTTAGTGTTGCATGGTTTTAGTTTCTCTAACATCTTGGAGAAGAAATCAAGGCTTCACCCTTACAGCTTTATGCCATGGCTTTTTCAGACCTCCATATATGGACTCACCTGTCACCTGCCTGTTCTCAACTCCTTTCCTTCAACATAGAGAAAGTTTTCATAACCCCTTTACTTCTGTGTCCTTCTTGACAAATCCAGAACCACTTGGCCAGGAACTGTCAGGTTCTATTGCCTGCTGGGGCGGGAACCTGGCCCCCTCCTTGAATTAGCTTTGTGTTAGCTTTGATTTGTTGGTGGTTTCCTTTGTTGAATGACCTTTTATTCTTTTCAGGGGTTGGAAGATGAGCTGGGTGGGGTCTTACCTTGAGAGCTCCACTTTCTTTATTCCATCCCCTAAGTCCTTGTTTATACTCCTCATCTCTTTGAGTACAATATTTGGCTTCAATATTAAATCTCCTAGAGCCCCTTTTCTCACTACAGTGTGCATTTTGAATTTCTTTTGCCCTTTTCTCACTACAGTGTGCATTTTGAATTTCTTTTGCCCTGCTTGCTCTTTTTCATTGTAGGTCTGCATAACAGTGATCAAATAATAACCATGCAACAGAGTCAATACTAGGTTGTCTTGAAATATCCTCTGCCAATTACATTATCCCACGTCTCTTCAATTTAGCCTTTGGATTATTTATTTATCTATTTATTTATTTTGGACAGGAGCCAAAAGCTGCATTAGTTGCCAAAATATCACAATAATGGTCTATAATATCATCTCCCTCTGAAACCTCTTGAGCTGGGGCTCCACAGTTCACATTACTCTCAGTATGACTGTCTCTCAAGCCCCTTAAGCCCTGCTTATAGCATTCAATGTCCAACTGCTTTTTTAGTCAAAAGTCCTAAAGCCTTCTATATTCCTCCAAATAACAGCATGGTCAGACTTGTCACAGTAACACCCTAGCTCCTGGTATAATTTCTGTCTCAGTTACTGTTACATTTCTGTAAAGAGACACCATGACCAAGACAACTTATAAAGAAAAGCATTTATTTCAGGGCTTGCTTATGTTTTCAGAGGGTTCATTATCTTCATGGTGGGAATTTGGCTGCACTGGCTTTTAGCTGCTTGTGCTTTGTGTATTTCCTGCTCAGGATCTACACACTTAGTCCTTCTATCTGGAAACCCTCTTTCCTTCTGTTTGCCCAGTTGGCCCACATTTGAATCCGAGCTCAGACTATGCATGTTCAAGGGTCCTTTCTTGAATTTGGGCTAGATAAGACTGCTGGTGCTGACATAATAATAGCAATTACTTTCTCTTTCCTAATTTTCAGTTTTCAATTATTTGTGTAATTATTTGACTAATGCTTTTCTTTGACATGAATGTTTGTGATATCTGGGTTGATTTGTCTTTCCCTCATTATAGGCGACTTACCTGGTGCTAGGTATGCAGTAGACTCCATAAATCCTTTTTTTTTTCTCTTTTGGAAGGAAAGAAGAAAGAAGGGAATGAAAGAAGAGACATTAGAGATGACTTGTGAGCTGGAGGTCCAAAGAGAAAGTGACTGAAGAGAAGTAGGCTTAGTTGAAGAATGGTCAGGAAGACATGTTGACCTCTGGACGTGTGGAACAGGAACACATTATTAGGGGCAGAGTGCACAGGCACTGTCTCTCCCTTGTAAGGCTGAGCCACACAGAGGTTAAGCACACTGTCTTAGGGTTTTACTATTGTGAACAGACACCATGACCAAGACAACTCTTATAAGGACATTTGATTGGGGCTGGCTTACAGGTTCAGAGGTTCAGTCCATTATCATCAAGGAGAGAGCATGACAGCATCCAGGCAGGCATGGTGCAGGAGGAGCTGAGAGTTCTACATCTTCATCTAAAGGCTGCTAGCAGAGTACTGGCTTCTGGGCAGGTAGGATGAGGGTCTTAAAGCCCACATCCAAAGTGACACACATACTCCAACAAGGCCACACCTTCTAATAGTGCCACTCCCTGGGCCGAGCATATACAAACCATCACACACACTGAATGGGAGTCAGGACCTATCTTCTAGGCCTGGTCTGCATGCAGTTGGCCACAGTTGTTCTCCTCTCACTCTTGCTTTCATCTGAAGAATAACAATGATTGTTTAAGTTTTTTAAGCCAAACTTGCACCTCCCCTTTTGTTTTATGATGTATGTCCTAGCATTAATCAGGCATGGCCGGCTTTTAGTAGTTAAGACTCTTAATGTAAAGCACAGATAATGCCCCTGGGCAAAATGAAGAAAAAAAAATCAGCAGGTTGAAAGGGTATTAGCTAGCTCATTCAATTACCAAGAAGCCGAAGAACCAGACTCACAGAGAGGGAGTCACAAGGAAGACTGCACAGGCAGACCAGAGCCAGACTCTACCAAGGTCACTGTTGGCACTTAGCTGTTGCGTGTGGAGCATCTCAGCTTGCCTGTGCCAGGAGGAGGCATTTGGCACCTCTGTCGGCAACATTGCCCCATTGCCCTCAGGGAGTGGATGCTTCGGGTTTTGCTGCTACACTCAGAAAAAAAATTTTCACCTCCGTGCCCCTCCCAAACCCCCCTCTCCTTTTTTTCACCAACTCTTCATCCTAAAAGCCGAGCAGATGCAAGTGACTTCCAAAGCTGGGTCATAGAGCTGAGTCCCGGCTGCCAGGAGACTGAGAAAACAGCTTTTGTGGGGAATGAAACAGGCTACATTTCTATGGTAGAGAGTTTAGTTTCCCAGAATGGGGATCAGAGGGCAACCACACTAGACAGCCAATAAACATCACATGTCCAGTAGCAGGTCACCCCTCAGGTCCTCTCGGTGACAACCATCTGTGTCTCTACCGTCTCAATGAGAAAGGACACAGCTGCCACTCAACCCGCTTCCTATTCATCTCAGCTGCCTATAAAAGTTGTAACATAGTGGCGTTGTCACAGAAAAGCATGCTCTGTCCTCCAGGTTCTTATTTCTGGGCACTATAGGGATGTATTGTGGAAGCCCTTGTACTCTGTTTAATGAGACGCTGAAGCCAGCTTGTTTTTTTTGGCTCCCCAGCCCTAAAAATAGGGCATTATTGAATAGTCCAATAACCTGGGCAGTTTCCCCAGTGCAGCAAGCCTGAATGTGGATTCACATGTTTAATTGGCAGATGCTGTATCTACTGGAGTTTCTATTTTTAAACTTGCTAAATGCCAATTCTCCCTCAAATGTCAATTCTCAAAGCATGTGGATTTGTTTGTTTTCTTAGTAGAAATTACCTTGCAATGTAAAAGACACATTTATCATTAATGGCTTTTGGGGGGGGGCTAGAAATAGCAATTAAAATATTTTTATTTTTATCCTTACTGTCTTCCTTGTATTTGTCAAAAAGCTGGAGAAAAAAAAAAACGGATAAAAGGGGTTTCTGAAAAAAAAGAATCCAGCTTGCAGGATCTTATAGTAAGTAATGTATGCACCTTCTTTACATGCAGTTTCCATCAGATCTGCTTCCTTTTTTGGCACTTGAAATTATCCAAGCTGCAGAAGCAAAGCAAGCCTTCTAAAATCATTCAGTGCGAAGGGAGAGCGGACTCCAGCTTAATTTGTTACTACTCCAAGGTAACTCGGAGGTGTGAATAGAAAGAAAGCAGTGTGACTGAAGCCCTACCTCCTCCCCCACCACCACACAGCTGACACATTTACATTGAATGCTGAGCTCCCTCTGAAAGGCATTGAACTTGGTCTGTCCACTGCAGTTTTGGATGAGCTTCCTGGCTATGGATCTTGGATGCTGGAAATCATCGCAAGCCTCTGTAACTTGGGAACCCGGGACATCCGGGACATCCGGGACATCCGGGACATCCGGGACATCAGCTGAGAAGGCGAATGCTTTAGTTTCCCCTTTGTTGCTATGGCAAAACTCCGACAAGGCAGTTAAAAGGAAAAAGGGTTTGTTCTAGTTCAGGGGCCAGGGCTATGGTCTATCATGGCAGGGAGGTAGGGGCAGAAGGAGCTGGGAACAGCTGGCCACATTGCAGGGAGAGTTAAGAAGCACTGACTGCTCTTCCGAAGGTCCTGAGTTCAAATCCCAGCAACCACATGGTGGCTCACAACCATCCGTAATGACATCTGATGCCCTCTTCTGGGGTGTCTGAAGACAGCTACAGTGTACTTACATATAATAAATAATAAATCTTAAGAAAAAAGAAAGAAGAAGAACAAGCAGCAGCAGCAGCAGCAGCAGCAGCAGCAGCAGCAGCAGCAGCAGAGAGCTTGGTGGCAAATGCCTTTAGTCCCAGCACTCAGGAGACAAAGGCAGAGGCAGAGGCAGGTGGGATTCTGAGTTCAAGGAAAGACTAGCCTACATAGAGGTCCACGTTAGCCAGAGCTATGTAGTGAGGTCCTATTTCAAAAACAAACAAACAAACAAACAAACAAAAGAAGCAAAGAACAATCCCAACACTTGGGAGGCAGAGGCAGGAAGATTTCTGAGTTTGAGGCCAGCCTGGTCTACAAAGTGAGTTCCAGGACAGCCAGGGCTATACAGAGAAACTCTGTCTTGAAAAACAAAAACAAAACAAAAACCACCCCCCCCCCAAAAAAACCCCCATAAAACACAAACAAAAAAGAAAAAAACAACAAATGCTGCTTCTCAGTTGCCTTTCTCCACTCATAGAGTCAGAGATCCCAGCCAGGGAATGGCGACACCCACAGTGGGAGGGTCTTTCCATCTCAGTTAAAAAAAAACAACCAAGGTAATTTCCCCCAGATGTGGTCAGAGTTCCCTCACACTGGCCAATCTAGCTTAAATTAACATCTAAATCAACACAGACTACCACAGTGACATCTATGCTCTCTTTGGCACTAGCTGTAGGGAAAGCATGCGGGCTGTCCTGATTGAAAGAACTTGAGCTTCAGGGTCAGGTCAGTTAAGATCCAATCTTTTCCACTCTCCAGCTTGGTCATATTTCTCAAGGGCTCGGAGCGTCAGATTCCTCCAGACTGAAACGGAAGGGGTTACACTTCCACTGTCGTGAATATTACAGGAATTAATGTGTGCAGTGTCCCGACACCTCATAAAAATTCAGGAAATGTTGGCACTCTTCTCTGCACTTCTCCACCCCTGTGACACTACTCTGCTCTTCTGCTTTCAAGCACTCCTTGTCATTTGCATCTTTAGTTGTATGAGACAGGATCTTTGTAATGGCCCAGGCTGACCTTGAACTTGCCATTCTCCGGATCCAGCTTCCTGAACTGGGTTACAGCTATGTGTTACCCTGCCCAACTTGTCCGTGTGCCTTTACTATCCTGTTTCTCCTATCCTGTATGCTTTTCCTATCCTCTTCCTCACATTTAAGATTTCTTCTCCCATCTTTGCATATTCAACTCCAATTACTTCATTAAGGTCTGGCTCAAACAAAATGGTGTGTGAATGTCTGAGGCTAGCCTGGACTACATATGTGCAGGGAGGCCTAGGTCCAGCCTTTGTATACTCTTTGGTTGGTGGTTCAGTCCCTGAGAGCCTCAAGGGTCCAGGTTAGTTGACTCTATTGGTCTTCTTGTTGGGTTCCTACCCCCTTGGGGGCTTGCAATCCTTCCCCCTTCTTCCATAAGTGTCCCCAAGCTCCATCCACAGTTTCACTGTGGGTCTTTGCATCTATCTGAGTCAGATGCTAGGTGGAACCTCTCAGAACACAGCCATGCTAGACTCCTGACTGCAAGCATAACAGAATATCATTAATAATGTCAGCATTGGTGCTTGCCTATGGGATGGATGGGTCTCATGTTGGACTGGTTATTGATTGGCTATTCCCTCTGCTCCATCACCCATCCCTGAATTTCTTGTAGACAGGACAACTTTGGGGTCAAAAGTTTTGTGGGTGGGTTGGTGTCCCTATCACTCCACCAGGGTTCCTTTCTGGCTAAAGGAGGTGGCCTCTTCAGGTTCCATATCCCCAGTGTTGTGAGTCACAGCCAAGGACACTCCTATTGATCCTTGGGTGCCTCCCTTATCCTAGGTCTCAGTCACATCCTGGAGAGGCCCCTTACCTCCCTACCCCTATCAGACACAGATTTCCGTTCATTCTCACGGCCATCTGGCCATCCCTCCTGTACCCTCCCCACACCTGATCCTGAACTTCCTCCATTTCTCTCCCCATGCCCTCTCATACCCTGTTCCCTCCCTCCGTCTTCCTCTTATGACTATTTTATTCCCTCTTCTGAGATCCAAGCGTCCTTGCTTGAGTCTTCCTTTTTGTTTAGCTTCATTGAGTCTGTGGAGTGTAGCATGGGTATTCTGTATTCTATGGCTAATATCCACTTATCTTGTTTATTTGAGAGAGAGAGAGAGAGAGAAAGAGAGAGAGAGAGAGCGAGAGAGAGCACCTGAGTTGGATGAGTGAGTGAGTGATGATCTGGGAGATAGATGAGAGATGAGAAGCCATGATCAGAACATATTGCATGAAATATATTCATTTTCAGTTGAAAAAGAGAAGGAAGCTGTGGGTTTCTTTGCTTTTCATTTTTTATTGACTATTTCCTTTTTTTTTACATTTCAAATTTTATCCCCTTTCCCTGTCTCCCCCAACCCCCATCCCATCCCCCATCCCCCTGCTTCTATGAGGGTGTTTTCCCACTCACCTATCCACTCCTGCCTCCCCACCCTGGTATTCCCCTACACTGCTGCATCAAGCCTCCACAGGACCAAGGGCCTCTTCTCCCATTGATGCCTGACAAGGCCATCCTCTGCTACATATCCGGCTGGAGCCATGGGTCCCTCCATGGGTACTCCTTGGTTGGTGGTTTAGACCCTGGGAGCTCTGTGGGGTCTGGTTCGTTGATATTGTTGTTCTTCCTATGAGACTGAAAACCCCTTCAGCTTCTTCAGTCCTTTCTCAAAATCCTCCTTTGAGGACTTTGTGCTCAGTCCAATGGTTGGTTTTGAGCATCTACCTCTGTATTTGTCAGGCTCTGGCAGAGCCCCTCAGGAGACAGCTATATCAGGCTCCTGTCAGCAAGCACTTCTTGGCATCCTCAATAGTGTCTGGGTTTGGTGTCTCTATATGGGATGGCTCCCCAGGTGGGGCAGTCTCTGGATGACCTTTCCTTCAGTCTCTGCTCCACACTTCGTTTCTGTATTTGCTCCCATGAGTAACTTGTTCCCCGACAAGGAGGCTTCCTCTGCCTTTGAATTTCACATTCTTCATTTAGGAAGCTTGCCTGGTGACACATGTCCCTTTCCCCAGACACTCTGTTCTTTGGTTTTTAATCTCTCTGCTAATCCCAGTAAGAATGGCTATGCGCACGCCTTTAATCCCAGCACTCAGGAGGCAGAGGCAGGAGGATTTCTGAGTTCTAGGCCAGCC
Source organism: Mus minutoides (assembly GCA_902729485.2). Taxonomy (NCBI): domain Eukaryota; kingdom Metazoa; phylum Chordata; class Mammalia; order Rodentia; family Muridae; genus Mus; species Mus minutoides. The sequence goes on along the minus strand of CACVCL010016003.1, from coordinate 177,786 downwards.
TGGTCTACAAAGTGAGTTCCAGGACAGCCAGGGCTATAAAGAGAAACCCTGTCTCGAAAAACCAAAAAAAAAAAAAAAAAAAAAGAATGGCTATTTCCTTTTTTTCTCCCTTAAATTTGTTTTATTGGGGTTAGGGGTAGCTATATTTAGAACAAATATTATATCCTACAATATAAATAATTTTATCAGAACCAAATCTCAGTGGCAGTTATGCTGGCTTTTCAGTTAATGGCGTATGCTGAGATTTCAGTTTGCAGATATATTCCTGACAATGTCTTTCACAGCAGTTCCCACACTGGTCCATGTTTTGTAGGTAGACACGAGTTCTTCCCAAGTTGTCTTCTGGCCATCCTACTATGGATAGCTCTGCTTGCCTGCATGGCTTTGGCCAGACTTGCCACTTTAGTAGACATTACTTTTAATAGCACAGATGTTGCCCACAGCTTCCCCTACACTTTGAAGATGTCTTTATTTTGGTACTATGGCTTCATAGCCAGTTTTACCTCTTGTACCTTTTTTATTTTATTTTTTTAAACTTGCAACAGTTTTCTTTCTGTCAATTTAACAGCAGCAGTAGAAGGTTGGAGGTGACTTGATGACAAAGTATTGCCAGAACTTGGTCTCTGCACTGAAGGACCAAGTATTGGGGCAGCTGTTCTAGCAGGTGAGGAGTCCTTTTCTCACGATAGTCATCTGAGTTACTTGGTATCATTGACTGTAGGTATTCAAGATATTTGATGAGTAAATAGCTTTAAAATTGTGAATATGACTTTTCCCTTCCTCTGAAGAAAAGGTTCCATCTTTTTTATAGTAAGAACTAAAATCCTAGGGAGGCAGAGGCAGGTGGATTTCTGAGTTCGAGGCCAGCCTGGTCTACAAAGTGAGTTCCAGGACAGGCAGGGCTAGACAGAGAAACCCTGTCTCGAAAAACAAAAACAAAAACAAAAACAAAAACAAAAACAAAAACAAAACAAAACAAAAAAGAACTAAAATCCTCAACACAGCTAGCAGATCCTAAGCTGTGAGTCCTGTGGCCTCCCTGGGCTCACTGGTGCGGTGGCCTCTGCTTCTCTACAATCAGGGCAACATCAGCTTCTGCCTTACTCCTTGGGGATTTTTGTTTGATTTCCCTCTCCAGGGAATTAACCTTAGCTCCTGTCAGGACTGTTTTGTTGAGCAACCCGTTACCTTGCCTTCAGGTCCCATGGCCGGCCTGAGAATAGATGTGTTAAATTCTAGCCACACTCACTCAGCCCTATACGATGGAAGAACCTAAGGATAGCCTTGCATTCTTGGTAGGAGAGCCAGGCCAATTGACCCTTGCAGCAACAGAGCTCTCTTGTCTCGTCCAGCTGGCCCTGTTATAGACAAGGCAAGTTCTGGCTCCAGGCCAGAGATTGATCCTGGCAGGAACAGTTTTTGAAGGGACATGTACCCTTCATCTCCCCTTGGCTTGTGCATGCTGACTGCCAGCAGGCCTGGCTCACAGCCACCTTGGCAAAGAGGAATTTGTACAGCCTGATTATTTTCATTTTAATGTCTTCCCAACTTTCTAATTCCAGGGAGAAATAAACCCCAAATAGCTTTTATGACATGTTGGCTTAAAGAGAGGGAGCTTGGACAGGCAGGCAGATCAAGGTAAGCACACACCCAACTCAGAAATGTTAGCCCTTCATCTAATAATGACATGTACCCTTTATAGTAACAGGCAACACTTATGAAACGTTTACTAGATCTCAAGAATTGCACCAGGGATTTTTATGTATACAGTAACTCATTTATTTTTCTTAATTACCACCTGATATGTTTAGGTCCTGTTACTAACCCCACTTTATAGATTAGAAAGCTAAAGCTGGGATGTTAAATAACGTGCCTAAGTTTAGTATGCAGTAGAGCACAGCTCATAGCTGAAGGCAGGAGAGCCCTTCAGAGGTTTTGCTTTAGAGATGAGATTATCCAACTACATTATAGTTTTTGGTGCAAGAGTGTATCAAAGACAGTTCACCAGAACAGCAGATTCTAGAATGACCTATGCACAACCTGCAATACTTCCTGGGTCTTCTCATGGTTGCTGACTCTGTTTTCTCATCTTTAAAGTGACTGTGACTTATAATTTATATTATGAAGACTAAGTCAGGAGGCACATTGAAGCTTCTGACCCTGCCTGCCAAGCAGGTAGTGGCTAATAAAGGGCAATAATGACTACAGCACTGGTATGAAGAGACACTAATGTACCAGAGTTAACTTCCCTTCCTATTCTTCTATCAGCTGATAACTCCACCATTAACATTTGCAGTAAGGGTGGCTGGAGAGATGGCTCAGTGGTTAAGAGCATGGACTGGTCTTCCAGAGGTCCTGAGTTCAATTCCCAGCAACCACATGGTGGCTCACAACCATCTGTAATGGGATCCAATGCCCTCTTCTGGAGTGATTGAAGACAGTGTCAGTGTACTCATGTACATAATAAATAAATAATTCTTTAAACAAATTTAAAGGTAAGGTATTCTGTCTCTGGGAGGCCTAATTAAAAAAAGAGACACTATAGAGGGAAATCACTATGACTGTTATACTATAATCATTTTACATTATTATTTAAATGAATAACCAAGCTATGTGTCATGTAAGCCTTCTCGAGAGAAAGATAGTCACTTGTAAAACTGCCTTTAAGGGGGCTGGTGAGATGGCTCAGCGGGTAAGAGCACCCGACTGCTCTTCCGAAGGTGATAAGTTCAAATCCCAGCATCCACATGGTGGCTCACAACCATCTGTAACGAGATCTGGCGCCCTCTTCTGGAGTGTCTGAAGACAGCTACAGTGTACTTACATATAATAAATAAAATAAATCTTTAAAAAAAAACTGCCTTTAAATTGGTATACTACTAACAGCTACCTGTGTTTGATCTACTGTGGTTCAAGGTCTTTTATTTTGTGAATCATTATAGCCACACTGTAGAGATGTTATTGTTGTCTTTTGACTTCTGAGGCTTAAGAATAGATTAAGCTAGAGTCTAAAGTCACCCAACTGTAAGTGGTGGAGACAGGATTTTGTTTGAAGGTCTACTACAGGATTCACGTTTGCTTCTGTTGCTGTGATAAAACACCAACCAAAAGAATCTAGGGAAGGAAATGGCTTATTTCAGCTCCCGGCTTACAGTTCACCGTGAAGGGAAGCCAGGGCTGGAACTCAAGGCAGTAACCTGGAGGCAAGAACTGAAGCAGAGACCATGGAGAAACATTGCTAACAGGCTTGTTTTCCAGGGTTCACTCAGCTATTTTTCTTATATAATCCAAGATTATCTGCCCAGGGTTGGCATTGTCCACGGTGTCCTGATCCACTCCATCAATTATTAATCAGGAAAATGCCCCACAGACATACCTACTGGCTAATTTGAGGGTGAGTTTCCTTCTTTATAGATGACTCCAGCTTATGTCAAGTTGACAAAAGACTGAACAGTGAGTTTTTCCATTCCTGGGCCTAGACAACTCACTTTTGTGAAAATATTCTCAGTAGATAATATGAAGAAAAAAAAAAGTCATTTGCTGAAACAAAACTGAAAACCACAATAATGTATTAGGTTCTCCACCTAAACCTTGGATATGAAGTTAGATAGATTATCAAGAGGCAAGCCCCCACATAAACATAATATAGAGACATCAGCCACAGATAGATGCATTAAGCAATAGAGAACACCCAAAACCATCTTCAGCTAAAGAAATAAAATTCAAGATAGGATTATAGAATACGTAAACAGTTCTCAAAGTTAAACAATGATGAAAATAAGAAAAGTGTTTATAGATACTGCTCAGTTGGTAGAGTATTGTGTAGCATGCCCAAACCCCTTCGTTTGAGTCCTGGTAGCATATCAACTAGATGTAGTATGGAACATCTATATACTAGAGAGGTGGAAGTAGGGGTGGAAGTGGAGGCAGAGGCAGAAGAATCAGGAATCCAAGCCAGGCTGGGCTATGAGACTAAACAAAACAAACCCTTATTTCTAGAGTAATGCAAATGATTAGTGTTTAAAGTTTCTTGGATGCTATAATAGTGGACAGATTGGTGTAAATATTGTATTTAATTATAAAAAGAAAAGCATATTAAACCAAGTTAAAAAGAGAAAAGATCTGTATTTTAAACTGTCTAGGTTTAAGTAGTAAAGCTAGCTTCTTCAAAACACTTGACAGTAAAATCATTGCTACCTAAGGAGTAATGTATCATAGTGTTTCCTTACCTAGGTGAAGACTTTTAGGTGTGCACTGAGGAGAGGGAAGAGGGGGTCTACATTTTCACAAATTTCTCTTTGTTTTTCTTGACCACATAGTCCATCACATTGGCAATAGTTAAGGATGACAGACCTTTGATTTGGATCTCAGCATCCTGACTGCATTGGCTGTTTTTCTTGTTCTTGTGACCAAAAACAAGACTGAAGAAACTTAATGGGGGAGAAGTCTGTTTTGGCTCTCAGCTCAGAGGAAGAGTCCATCACCATAAGGAAGTCATGATGGCTGGAGTGGGGCAGTCCCTGAAAGACTGCAGTTTCCAGCATCTTCAGATGTCCTCAGCAGGGAAGCAGAGAACTAGATCAGGACCAGAGTACAGCTGTAATCCTCAAAGGCTGATTCCTAGAATCCCAAGTCACAGCTCTCCAGAGTAGCACTACCAGCTGGGAACAAGTGTTCCAAAACATGATCCTGCAGGGGACATGTCACACTCAAACTGTAAGGCAAGGTTCTGATGTGTCCTGTTCCCCAGCTGGTTCTTGATTTGTCAGTATAAAAGGCAGGGGTTGGGGGGTAGGGTGGGGAGAGCAATTGCTGGGTGGAAGGTACAGGCTGGACTTCCAGGTCCCAGCAGAAAAAGGCAGACGCAGAGGAGAGAGGCCCTTTCTGCCATGCTTTGAAGGAAAAAGAACGTAGCAGTCAGGTGAGGTCTTGGGGAGAGCTGGGGGCCTGTGGCCTCTGCTACTGGTGGGTGTCCAAGATGTTTGGCAGGATCTAGGTGGGACTAGCCACTAAATTTAGGGCAGGTGGAGAGATGGAGATAATAAATCGGTAAGGGCACACATTTTCAGGAGGGAGATATTGCACCCAGCAATTGTACCTAGAAGGTAAGTTGTAAAGTTACAACCGGTGTGTGTGTCTTTTATCCACAGATTCAAGGGTCTCATCTTGGTCGGGAACTGCTAGTGTGGAAACCTCCCAGAGCCAAAGGCAGTAAAGCAAAGAGGAAGTAGGGAGGGCAGCTGATCCTGGGCAAATTCGGTATTGATTTAAAAACTACACGCAACATCGCGCTATAACTGTGACCTACTTCCTCTATAATGCTGGGCCAGGTCACTCTTGGGTCACTGTGGTTTTCAGGCAGATAAATAATTATGCCTCCTACCCAGGAACCATGTGGTAAGATTTTCACGGCATTGGCTGTTAATAAACTTTGGAGATGCTTTCATGTGGATTAAGTCAGTGAATTCATTTGTTTTCTCATGCAAATCAGAAGTATCCACTGATATGTGTGTAAGATTTTGATTGCTAAAATGGATGAACTGCTAATAACACTCATGTTTATTACCTTAGTTATTTTTCTATTGCTGTGAGGATACCATGATCAGTCTTCTCTAAAGACTCTTTCTTTAAAGAAGAAAGGGTTTACTGGGGCTTACAGTTTCAGAGGGTGAGTCCATGACCATCATGGTCGGGAGCATGGAAGTAGATATACAGACACTGGAGCAGTATCTGAGAGCTCACATCCTACCTGAAAGTAGGAAGCAGGGAGAGCGAACAGCAAATGGCATTGGGTTTATGAAACCTCAAAGCCAGTGACACACTTCCTCTAACAAAGACCACACCTCCTAATCCTTCCCAAACAGTCCCACCAACTGGAAACCAAGCATTCAAATCTATGAGCCTATAGGGGCCATCCTCATTCAAACCATCACATTTACCAATTTCATTTCTTCAGAACTACGGATGATAGGAAGGATGGGGAGTGATATCAGGGATCCTTCTCTAAGGATAATCATGCAAGACAGATGAAGACAACACACTTGTATCAGCAAAATTACAATAGCAGGCTCTACCCCAGGGTCTGTGATCACCTCAGCCCTGGGCTGTTGACCAGCATTATAGTACCAGTCATAAAACTCCCTCCTATAGAGAAGACTTCCGATCCAGTCAGACACTGACTATCTCTTAATAGTCGTGCACTATTACACCAGTGCAAGCACATCGTTGCCTAGCAGGTCAGTATTGTAGCAAGTGGGATCTAGCATTGGGCATGTCCATTGATGGTTTTCTCCTATGAAAGCTAGCTGTCAGGAAGGAAATTTCCAAGTCAGTTTGGAATTCAGTTCTCTGTGTCCTGCAGCCAAAGGGTGGGGTGTCTCCAGCAATAGGAATCAAGCTAGCCAAAATTCCACAGATGGGGGTGATCTCCAAACCCCACTCCTTACTGAAGAGCTATTGTCAGTTAATAACTGCTGGGAGAGGAAGAATCACTTTTTTTTTTTTTGGAGGGTGTGGACATTGGTAAGTTTCCCACTGAAGAGTAGATGGCTCTGCACCCAAGCACTAACTGATCTGAGAGAGAGAGAAAGAGAGAGAGAGAGAGAGAGAGAGAGAGGAAGGAACATGGGAGGGGCATGTGTTAGGGAGAGTAACTGGGGAGGTAAAGGGAAACATGGGGTGGATATGATCATATTTCATAGTATACAGGTATGAAATTGTCAAGAATAAAGAAAAATATATTAAAATAAAACACAGTAAAAACAAACAACAACAACAACCCATTTTACATCCCATAGACAGACATTATAGGATTGGTTCTGTTTGAGATGAAAGGATGGATTAAGAGGGTAAGTTTACAGAAGTTAGTGATTATATAACATATGCAATCAGGGGAAACATCAAGAATGGGGGGGTGAGGGGGGCAGGCAGTGGTGGAACACGCCTTTAATCCTAGCACTTGGGAGGCAAAGGCAGAGGCAGGTGAATTTCTGAGTTAGAGGCCAACCTGGTCTACAGAGTGAGTTACAAGACAGACAGGGTTACACAGGGGAAACCCTGTCTCAAAAAAACCAAACAATAACAAAAAGAGAACTAGGGGGGAACACATAATGTTATACAGACCAAGAATATTGTATTTATGTATTTATCATCATACACACACCACCACCACCATCGACTGCAACTATTAAAGAAAAAGGCCTGGAATTTTAAAGAGAGCAAGATGTGATGGGGGGCACATGGTGGAGTCTGGAAGGGGAAAGAAAAGGGGAGGTGATGTAACTATATTACAATCTGAAAAATTATTAAAAGAAGTAGAACTAGGTGGGAAGCTTGTCCCAGTTTGCCTAGTCTGTCCTAGAATTTTACTGGTTGGAAACAGGAGTCTGACGTTCATCAAGTTGAAGTGCACAAGGGAGACACAAGGCTGGAAGGTAGGTACCAAACATACCTGGGTAAGAAGTTCTGCTCCAGAGCGAGCTGGCAGTGGGGTCACCGTTTATAGCCACTTACTGACAATCTCTACTAAAGCGTGAGCAGAGAGCAGTTTGAAGGTTGATACTAGATGATGATAGACATGCTTACTGGCATGTTTTCATTCCAGCTTGTATACACACATTGAATTATCATGCCACACCTGCTAAGTCCATACTTACTGTGTGTCAAATAAAAATTCAAATCCCACCCAAACACTATGCTCGGTGAGAAGGGTAGGAAGGGGAGATTAGTGATAATACAGTCTTATATAAAGTGTGTCTAAGATGCTTGTGGTCACCAACTTCTTTAAACTCACCCTCCTCCCCAAATCCTTTCTTCCACCCCACTCTTTCTAATGAGCCTGATCCTATAACATCTGTCTATGGCATGTAGAACTTTTTTTTTTTTACTGCATTTTATTTTAATATATATAATTTTACTCTTGAGTCAGGATTACACCCACATGGTCAGAGCAGATCAAACCAGTGGATCGTAAGCTGATGGTCTCAGCCAACACTTGGCACAAATGGTCAATATTATGGTGCAGTTACTATGAGCTATGAATGTTCTGTGTATACTTAATATTTAATTATTTAAATATTTAAGTGTGTGTGTGTGTGTGTCACTGTGCAAATGTGGTGATCAGAAGACAGTTCTCTCCTTGACTGTGTGTGTCCTGGGGAATCACACTTCAGGTTCTCAGGCTCGATGGCAGGCACCTTAGTTCCCTGAGTCATCTCACTGGCCATGTCTGTTGAATTTTCAGTCTCGTTTGATCTCCAGAGCAAGCTACAGAGATAAGGATTAGTATTTCTCTGTACAGTTCAGGAAACAGGCTCAGAGACGATAAGGAAATGGCATAGAGTTGAAAGTTAAAAAAACTGAGTAGCAGGCCAGGGAACAATAGCCAAGCATCAGGAACCTAGGAAGAGTCCTTCACCTATATCGGGACTACACAGTCGAAGGAGCTGGCATATGCCACATGTCTCTCCTCACCCAGAGAGAAAGGCTAGTTATTTTCTTTCTCTGCCAAGTACAATATCCCTAATTGGACCAGTCTTGTTCTTTTAGGACTGTGGCATTAAAGACAGGAAAGTGAGAACAGGGCTGGCGAGATGGTTCAGCGGTTAAGAGCACTGACTGCTCTTCCGAAGGTCCTGAGTTCAAATCCCAGCAACCATATAGTGGCTCACAACCACCCGTAATGAGATCTGGGGCCCTCTACTGGTGTGTCTGAAGACAGCAACAGTGTACTTATTTATAATAAATAAAATATTAAAAAGAAAAAAAAAAGAAAGTGAGAACAGACAGAGGTGGGGAGTGTGTGGGGAAGTGGGGAGAGTGGGATGAGATGGTTCTGATGACACTAGCACTGGGCAGCTGAATGTGGAAGAGAGAGAGGGGACATTTTTAAAGACTTTTCTCAGGCTGAGTGTAGAGGCATATACCTAGGAACCCTGAGACTTGAGGGGCAGAGGCAGTCTAGTTCAGTCTAGTTTACATAGAGCATTTCAGATCAGCCAGAACTACAGTGTAAACCTTTGTTTCAAAATGAACCCTTTGTTTTAAATAAACAAAGCAAAACAAAAGCCAAAATAAAATCTTCTTGTGGCATAAATACCTTCATTGCATTTGAAAATGCTGACAGGGGAGGGAGGGATGGCTCTGTGGTTAATAGCATGTCCTGATCTTGTAAAGGACCTACATTTGGTTCTCTGTACCCACATTGGAAGGTTTACAATTGCCTGTAACTCCAGTTCCTGCTTGATGAGCTCAGTTTTGCGATAGTGACAGAGTTTGTGGTACCATCAGATGATGATTATCATATGTTACCATAGCAGGACCACATGCTGTGTGACATAGCACCCAGGCAGATGGGGCCTAGGGACAGCAAACAGAAAGGGTGAGGGACCTCAAAAGAGCTGAGAACTTATCATGTGCCAGATGCCCACACCAACAGAGCAAGCCACCACTCAGGCCTCCGGGGGCCCCTAGCTTAGTGGAGGTGACAGACAGCTGCTATAGCCTCACTGTAATGCAGCGAGGAGATTTCCAGGTGCACATGGGAACTAGGGTTCTGTACACCTTGATGATGGAGGGGCTTGTTTGTCAAACAATATTTCCTGGAGGGAACAGCACCTGAACCAAGTCTTTTGTTTTTTTTATAATCTTTTTTTTTTTTTTTTTGGTTCTTCGAGACAGGGTTTCTCTGTATATCCCTGGCTGTCCTGGAACTAACTCTGTAGACCGGGCTGGCCTCGAACTCAGAAATCCACCTGCCTCTGCCTCCCAAGTGCTGGGATTAAAGGCGTGCGCCACCACGCCCTGCTTTGAAACAAGTCTTGAGGGAAGAAAAAAGTCAAGAGAAACCAATCTAGAAAGGAGAGACCTGGATAGTCAAAGATATCAAAACAAGAAGGGCTGGAGAGATGGCTCAGTGGTTAAGAGCATTGGCTGCTTTTCCAGAGGACCCAGATTCAATTCCATGTGGTGGCTCACAACTGTCTGTTAATTCTAGCCCTGGGAGAGCTGACATTCATTCAGCTTCTGAAGGCGCTGCATACATGACAGCATACAAATATACATTTAGGCAAACGTATAAAAATAAAAGTGAATTAAGTCTCAAATTTTTACAAAAGAGCCTAGTTGAGAACTACAAACAGGTCACCATGACCAGAAGTAAAGTCTGAATCAGTGACTGTAGCTGATGGAGCCGGTTGCCATGGGCCACCATAGATAGCCTCAGAAGAGTCTTGAACTGAGAGCTAAACAAAGCAGATGTCTTTCAATAAATGATTAATTGATTACATTTATTTATTTTTGAAACAGGTTGGCCTCAAATTCATTGGAAATTGAGGATAACCTTAAAGTCTTAATCCCACTCCACTTCCCAAGTGCTGGGATCACACAGATGCACAGCCACACTAGGTTCAGGTATGTCTTTGAAAACCTGTTATAGAGAACGTGATGGGGGCAGGGGAGCTAACCTGAGCTGTCTGGGAAATGCTACAAAAGCACAGGTGCTCCCAACCTAGCTGGCCCGTTTCCATGGGCCCTGACGCTTCAGTTACCTATCTTGAAAGAGGAGATAGAGAAATCCTTGAAAGAGTCTGGAAGAACAATTATTAGGTGGTTAACTCAAAAGGAGAAGCTTGGAAATGGGAATTATCGCAACAGCTCTGGTAAGAGATGATGATGTCAAGAGTAAGAAAGTGGTGGCATGGGGGTGCCAAAGAGATCTCAGAAAAATTATTGGAGAAACTCTGTAGACGGCTCAGTGGGAGACAGCAGGAACACATGGGAGTGGGGGCAGGAAGAGTCCAAGAATAGTGTACTTCTTTGTTATAGTTTCTATTGCTGTAATAAACACAATGATCAATAAGCACGATGATTAAAAGCAACTTAGGGAGCTGGAGAGATGGCTCAGAGGTTAAGAGCACTGACTGCTCTTCCAAAGGTCCCGAGTTCAATTCCCAGCAATCACATGGTGGCTCATAACTATGTATAATGAGATCTGGCGCCCTCTTCTGGCCTGCAGGCATAAATGCAGTCAAAATGCTGTATACATTAAAAAAATAAGAATATATAAAAAAAAGGTAACCTAGGAAGGAAACCGTTTATTTTTATCTTACTTGTCTCAAGCCACACTCTGTCACGGAGGGAATTCAGGGCAGGAACTTGGAGGCAGGGACTAGAACAGTAGCGATAGGCAGGTGCTGCTTGCTCCTTCCTCATGGCTTGCTCTGCCTGTTTTCTTATAGCACCCAGACCACCTGCCGTGGGAGTGTTACCACTTGGTAGGCTAGGCCCTTCCACAACAATCACCAATTAGAAAAAAAGTATCATTACCAAAGGCCAATCTGGTGGGGCATTTCAGCCAGCACAGCTTGATTTTGACAATTTCCCCCCTCCCCCCAGGTGGCACACTGATGGAGTATTTGGGAAAGATAGATCTCCTGAAGAAAGTGATACAATGGTCATAACTGGGGGGGGGGGGATGGGAACAGATAGAGATGGGACAAAAGGAACAGGAGCCTACAGACTCACGATTCTCTTACCTGACACCTCCCCTCAGCCAGTTCTCCACTGACTGAGCAGGGGCTGGAAGACAAATTCTGTGATGAACTTGCTGAGTGTGATTTTCCACGTGGGTATGCAAATCAGACTGTTGAGTTCATGACACAATCAGGAGAGAGACGTAGGAATGGAAGCTGTCCATTGACAGGGATGAGACTATATTGCCCCAGGGACAGCATCTAAGGAGAGTGGTGGACAGAGACTTGACTGAACCTTGAAATAAATGCTCACTAGACAAAGAAGAAAGCTTAGGCTGTGTTTGAGTCTGAGAAGTATGGCTTTGACGAGCGAGCGAGCGAGCGAGAGAGAGAGAGAGAGAGAGAGAGAGAAAGAGAGAAGCGAGTGGAAGTAGAATCTCAGGTCATGGAAGTCAGTCAGGATTGCCACATCCCAGTCTGCATGAAGCCGTTACTGGTTTTAGCTCTGAAAGTTCCTATCTTAGGAATGCTGTTCTTCCTGGACAAAGTGGGCTGTTTGGTTATCTGGAGTCAGTGGTATTGGGAGAGCCACGTGCGTGCAATAGGGAGGAGAGCGCATACCCGGACCAACGGAGAGTGAAGGGAGGAGAGCGCATACATGGACCAGACCAAAGGAGAGTGAAGGAACGCTGGTAGCTCTGGCCAGAGCTGTTCTGCTGAGCTGTAGAGGCTGAGGCTGGGCTGTGAGAGTTGAAAGTTAAAAGGCCAGGGAGGGAGGAGGAAGCAAGGGAGCGTGCTAGCATCTTACTTCAGAGGAGTCATTGGCAAGTCACAGAGATCCAGGGGCGGTTGGGAAATTCAAGGTCAGAGAGCATCCAGGATAGGGACAACTTGAGCAAATTTATAGGCTTCCTGAAGATACAGGTGACCAGAAACAGCAAGGTTTTTTTCTTTTCTTTTTTAGGTATTTTCTTCATTTACATTTCAAATGCTATCACGAAAGTTCCCTATACCCTCTCCCCGCCCTGCTCACCTACCCACCTACTCCCACTTCTTGGCCCTGGTGTTTCCCCTGTACTGGGGCATATAAAGATTGCAAGACCAAGGGGCCTCTCTTCCCAATGATGGCCGACTAGGCCATCTTCTGCTACATATGTAGCTAGAGACACGAGCTCTGGGGGTTCTGGTTAGTTCATATTGTTGTTCCACCTATAGGGTTGCAGACCCCTTCAGCTCCTTGGGTCCTTCCTCTAGCTCCTTCATTGGGGGCTCTGTGTTCCCTCCAATAGATGACTGTGAGCATCCACTTCTGTATTTGCCAGGCACTGGCATAGCTTCACATGAGACAGCTATATCAGGGTCCTTTCAGTAAAATCTTGCGGGCATATGCAATAGTATCTGGGTTTGGTGGCTGATTATGAGATGGATCCCCGGGTGGGGTAGTCTCTGGATGATCCATCCTTTCGACTTAGCTCCAAACTTTGTCTCTGTAACTCCTTCCATGGGCATTTTGTTCTCTATTCTAAGGAGGAATGAAGTATCCACACGTTGGTCTTCCTTCTTCTTGATTTTCTTGTGTTTTGCAAATTGCATCTTGGGTATTCTAACAGAAACAGCAAGGTTTAATGCTGGAGGGAAGAGGGCCATGCTAAGGAATTGAACCCCAAGGAGAAGGAGTTCATGGGGCAACACGTAGGTGGACTGAGGAGAGACAGTGAGCCTGGAAACAGATGCCCAACTGACTCAGAGCAGGAAAGAAAGCTTGGGCACATATACACTGAGCAGGGCTGGTAAGGAGTTAGAGGGGAGTGTGTCTTCAGCAAACCTAGCCTGGGCTGAGTTCCAAGAAAGGAGCAGAAAGGGCGTTGCTAAGTTAGAGGCAATGGGGAAAGAGGAAAAGAGTAGATGGGTATTTCCCCATGTCAGTCGGCCCCAGCAGCAGGATGTCTGTGGCGCTTGGTCTTGAACAAGCCATTTACCGTTGGAGGTCTAACTTCTTCCTTTACTTCCAGTAAGATTACGTAATGACTATGGTACTCTTCGTCTTCAGCGCTGTGTGGTTGTATAAAGCAGTGTGTCCCAGACTCTCGATCCTCTGGGCAAAGCCCTTTCTGTACCTTTCACACTGGGTGAGTGTGAATCATTTTCTACTCAGAAGGGATGAACCCTGGGAAGCAAGACACGAGCTTTCAATTCAGCAAGGCCGGGTGCCAAGCCGGAGAGTTCCGACTGCCATCAACGTGAAACTGCCAATTCTGATTACTTCGCCTAAGGGGTCTCAGTAAATATTAACCGACACTGGATGACCTTGGACAAGCTACTAAAAACGTTCCCCAACTAGCTTAACTCAACCATCAGAGAGAAGCTTGCCACGTGAGAAGCTTGCCACGTGAGAAGCTTGCCACGTGAGAAGCTTGCCACGCGAGCTCCGTGTGGACACGCGGAAGCAAAGACGAAATAGCGGTGGGGACAAAGGCACACACAGAAATGTTTATTCCTGGAAAGACCGTTCCCTCAGACTGAGTTTCCCAGAAGCAGAACTCAACAGGAGCCTTATCAGGGTAATGCTTTCTGAAGCGGGGGTGGGGGGGGGGGGAAGCGAGCAGAGTAAAGCACCAGGAGGGGGCAAGCAGGAGTCTAAGCTCTCCTGGAGCCCTGATTCAGTCTGCCTCCATGGGAAACTCTGGAGCCTAAGTTGTGTACAGAGTTAGTCTTTCCGAAGGACAGATGTTGATCAACTATTGGGTGAAGATGGGAAGAGGTAGTGGGAACTGCCGTTGTTTGGCTTGGGGTAGTTTTGTATAGAAGATGGCAAATTTCATCAGCAAACTCCTAGTAACAATACATTCATGCGGAGTATGAGAAGAAGGGGCACACATAGGATCCACTATAGCTACATTATGGTCTGCGTATGAAATGTCCCCTACAGGGTCACCTCTTGAACTCTATCTCCTTAGCTGCTAGTGTTCTTTTAGGAGGCTCTGGGAGCTTAGAAAGTAGGACCTATCTCGAATAAATAGGTCACTAGGGCAAGGTTCTTGGGGGTGGGTTTCATCCCTGGCCCCTTCTTCCCCTCTGCTCATTTTCCTATAAGCCAGTATTTAGAGTTCGATGAAGGCAGACAGTTCCCATGAGGACTCTGTGTGTTCTCACCTTGTCCTTGGGAAGTTTTGTCATGAGCTTCATCTAAAAGTGTAAAATATCCCAGGACTCCTCTGGCAAATGTGTTAAAGTAGCTTTCTGTGCTGGACACCATTTTGTATTGGGGTAATGGTAAATGGACTGGGATTCTACTAAGACTCCTTTACTGACACAGTTGGCAGCGTGTATTAATTGCACATAGCTTCCCAACTGTGAGCTGAGTGGCAGCAGGGGTCACATCTCTTTCAATTATCAAAATAACTGTCCAGGTGAGAGTGGACGAGGAGCTGGCCTGAAGCAGTATCTTCCAGACTCTCAGATGTGCACAGGAACACAAGTCAGGTAAGTGGTCATGGCCATGACCTTGCTATCTGGGAGAATATCTGGGTTGTTTGTAGTCTTTATCACTAGAACTATCTGTGTGTAATACAGTTTTTAAATAAACATATATTTTCATTTCTCTGTAATAAAATGTCCTGATATGCTACTTTTGGTTGGTATGGTAGTTGCATATTTCATTTTCTTAAGAAATTGCTGCTGGGTGGTGGTGACACACACCTTTAATCCCAGCACTTACTAGCTAGGCAGAGGCAGGTGGATCTTTGTGAGTTCAAGGCCATTCTGGTCTATATAGTGAGTTCCAGGACAGCCAGAGGTACTTGGTGAGACCCTTTCTCCAAAAAGAAAGGCAGACAGACAGACAGACAGATAGACAGGAAGGAAGGAAGGAAGGAAGGAAGGAAAGGGAAGGAAGGAAAGAAAGAAAGAAAGGAAAGAAGGAAGGAAGGAAGAAAGAAAGAGTGAATGAAAGAAAGGAGAAAGAAAGAACTCTTATTCTAAAATGTGTCTGGAGGCTAGGATCAGGGATGTAGCTCAGTGGACAAGCACAAAGCCCTGGGTTCAATCCCAGCACTGCACACACAAAATAAACCCAAATAAGCCTTTACTTTTTTCCCCTTTCACACACACACTCTCCATACATCTCTTTTTAAAATGAAGAAGAAAGCAAACAAAACATTTTGCTCTTTAAAAATCCCTTGTTAAAGCCAAGCATGGTGGCACATGCCTTTGATCCCAGCACTTGTGAGGCAGAGGCAGGCGAATTTCTGAGTTTGAGGCTACCCTGGTCTACAGAGCAAGTTCCAAAGACACTGGAGCTACACAGAGAAACCCCATCTTGAGAAGGCAGGAGGGCAGGAAATGAAAAGTCCTGTTAAGAGTGGAAAACAAACTACAGGCTAGGGAGAAAGTATTTGCAATCACACATTAGCAAAGACATGCATCATGTAAACATCATTCAAAACCCAACAGCAAGCAAATGCAAAACATTCTAACTAGAAAACAACGGGAAACACACAGGTAAAGTTCAGCAAGGAGGATGTTCAGACGATGAAAAGCACTTGAGAAGGTGTTTAGCATCAGTAGCCATTAGGAGATGCAACTTTAAACCACAACTAGCTAAGACTGCAGCACATCTATACGGAGGGTACAAACAGGGCTGGGAAGCAGCTGAGCTTTAGAGCTTGCTTTGTGAGGCCCTGGGCTCAATCCCTGCACGACTGCCCATACTTTATAAACGGGGCATGGTCCTGCATGCCTGGGGTTCTGGCATTTAAGAGGTAGAGGCAGAAGAATCAGAAGTTCAAGGACACTCTCAGCTACATACCGAGTTTGAAGCCAGCCTGGGATACAAGCGATTGTATCTCGAAAATAAAATAAAATAGAGAATTGCTAAAATAGAAAAAAAAAGTGAGCACTATGGAGAACTTAGAAAAATTGGATCAGAAAGTAAAATAGTTCATCCACTGTTGAAAATAGTTTGGCCTTTCCCTCTCTGCCCTCCCCAATCCCACCCCTTTCTTTTGTTTTTCCAAGACAGGGTTTCTCTGTGTAGCCCTGGCTGTCCTGGAGCTCAGTCTGCAGACCAGACTGGCCTCAAACTTAGAGGTCCACCTGCCTCTGCCTTAATTGAAGGCATGCAACAGCACATCTGGCCTAACTTCTAGAAATGTTTTAGGGCCAACCTGACACTACAAGTATGACAGGTTTCAGTAACAATGCAATACATAAAAAAATAGAAAATAGGGGCTGGTGAGATGGCTCAGCGGGTAAGAGCACCCGACTGCTCTTCCGAAGGTGATAAGTTCAAATCCCAGCATCCACATGGTGGCTCACAACCATCCGTAACAAGATCTGGCGCCCTCTTCTGGAGTGTCTGAAGACAGCTACAGTGTACTTACATATAATAAATAAAATAAATCTTTAAAAAAATAGAAAATATAAAAAATGACTTTCAGATTATGTAAATGAAGCTTCAAAGCATTTTGTGTTTGACATTAGGTCCCACCCCCAAGATATCACGTTGTGCATATGCAAATATTTCGAAGTCTGAGGAAAAAAATCATAATTTAAAAATCTTCTGGTCCTAATCATTTATTATAAGGGGAACTTATCTTGTGTCATGTTTTATAGGTTTGATGTGCCTGAGGCTTTACATCATATCTCTTTACCTCTTCAATATATATATTTCATATATATATGAAAAAATAATTATATATATGTATTATACACCCACACCCACACACACACACACATAATTGTCTTTTCTTTGTTGTTTTAGACAGTCTCTCTACATAGCCCTAGGTGTCCTTAAACTCTATAGACAAGGTTGGCTTTGAACTCACAGAGATCCACCTGCCTCTGCCTCACAAGTATTACATATAATAACCTAAAACTTTTCCTATTTATACATTTGATAACACATCAAATGTTAGATTTTTTTCCCTGGTCAGACATCAAACAGAGTTTAGAATACCCAAGAGCAGGAAAGTACATTTCACTTACCTACAATTTGGCTTTGCTATGGTCTTTATACCTTGTTGATGTTTGAATATTTTTTCTAGTTTTTGCTTTTTTATTTGTCTCTAGAAAATATTTACTTTTTGAGTCAAGACCCCTCTACATAGCTCTGGCTGTCCTTGAACTCACAATGTAGCTCAGGCTGGCCTTGAATTCAGAGATCTGCTTGCTTGTGCCTCCCAAGTGCTGGGGTTAGAGGCATGTGCCACAAGGCCCAGTGTTTTCTTTTGTTTTTGAAAGCATGTAGAATAATGTAGCCCACCCTCACAGGTACTTGTATTATAGGTATGATGTGCCATTTGGGTTGGCTTTTCTCTTTGCAAAAGTGTTTTTACTTTCTGTTGCTTCCAGTATTTTTATCTTAATTTCCAGAGGTTTGATGACAATGTGTGTTTGTGTCGGTCATTTGTCCCTGTGATAAAACACTTGAGCAAATCGACTTAGAAGAGGAAGGAATAATTTGGGCTTATAGTTCCAGGGGCTCCAGCCCATGCTTGGCCTGCTGTGTTGCTATGGAGCCATAGTGAGTCTGGATTCCATGGCAGATGGAGGGCAGGATAGGTCACAGTGGCTCACCCCGAGGCAGCAAGGAACCCAAGGGGGTCCGGAGGACAGATGAGGCTGGAGCTAAGAAAGACCCTTCCAATGCACGCCCCAGACACCCGCCTCCTTCACTGACAGTCCTCAGTTTCTATCCTGAAAGAGTCTTTTCAGTCAGGAATCCATCAGTGATTAAACTGGAAGCCGTACCCTCTTGACCCTATCATTTCCTCAAATCTCCACCTCTGAAGATTTACACTGCAGATAAAGCCTTTGGGAATCTTGGTGAGAATTCCTGTGGGCTCATTCTGTTTGGTGTTTGCTTAGCTTTTTCAAAGCTCTGATTAACCCAGGAAGGACCAGTGCCTTCTCTCTTCCAGCGTGAGAGGACACAATGGGAAAGTGCTGTGCTATGAACCTCAATAGAGGAGGATGGTCCATATGAAGAGAAGGGTGTTTCCTGCCAGGAGAGGTGCCCTGTGAGAGGCCTCTACCAGTAATATCCCAGGAGGGAGGAGCAGTGTACCTAGTTACCACTGAGTGTGGTGGAGGTCTACTCTCATGGTTTCTATTGATAACATGATGTCAGGGATGCTTGCTACCACCTGGCCAGGAAGAAAGTCCCAGTTTCTGATTGGCTTTTGTTGATACCATTCCACACAGAAGTCTGAGATGTCTCAGTACATCCTGGTAAAGGTGGAATCCAGGCTCCCTATTCCGTTATTTTGTGGTGCTTATAAGAATTATTGTGTTCAAAAGTTTTCGGTTTCCTTTTGTGCTTATGTGTGTGCATGAACACACAAAGGCATGCAGGGGCCATAGGTTACCAATAAGTGTGTCTCCCACAAGTGCTCTCCAGCTTGGCTTTTTTTTTTTTTTTTTTGAGACAGGTTTTCTCAGTGAACCCAAGGCTCGCCATTTCTGGAGACTGTCTGGCCATCAAGCCCCGGGGAACTTTGTGTCACTTCCCAGAGGTTGGCATCACTGCTCGTCTGTCTGACCTTCACCTTTTAGAGTCACTTTAAAAAAAAAAGATTTATTTATTTTATGTATGCAAGTACACTGTCACTGTCTTCAGACACACCAGAACAGGTCATCGGATCCCATTATAGATCGTTGTGAGTCACCACCATGTGGTTGCTAGGAATTGAACTCAGGACCTCTGGAAGAGCAGTCTGTGCTCTTAACCACTGAGCCATCTCTCCAGCCAAGGTATGTGCCTAGCTGCAGAGTCATCTTAAGTTTGCTTCATATCCAGCCCCATCTCCCATCTCTATCCACAGAGAGAAGGGGGAGTAGAGGGAGAGAGAGAAAGGTTTTACTTTGATTTTCAGTTTTGCTAGAAAGAATGCAGAATAATAAGGAACAGAGTGTCTACTCCACCATCTCAGAAGGAGGGATCATCTATATGTTCTTCAAGGCAGGGTTCCTCTGTGTAGCCCTGGCTGTCCTGGAGCTCGCTCTGTAGACTAGGCTGGCCTCTAATTCAGAGATCTATCTGCCTCTGCCTCCCAAGTGCTGGGGTTAAAGCCATGAGCCACCACTGCTTGGTCATATTTTTAATTTTTAGGAAGGGTTTTTATTACAATTACTTATTTACAGTGTGTGTGTGTGTGTGTGTGTGTGTGTGTGTAGGTGGGTATACCTGTGGAGACCAGAGGATAACTTGTGGGAATCAGTTCTCTCCTTCCATCCTTTCACCAAGTGGGTCCTGGGGATTGAACGCAGTTTGTCAGTCTTAGTGGCAAGTGCCTTTATCTGCTGAGCCATGTCATCAGCCCTGCATATATTTTTTTTATAAAGGTTAACAAATGGGGTGTGAGTAATTTATGAAGACTATGTGGTACCTGAGCCCAACTCTATGGACTCTTTGGAGAAGAGAAAACCATAAAGACAGGAAAAAATGGCCTCTGGGGATTGGGATATGAGAAGAGAAGAAAAGATGAATAGATGAAGCAGAAGGCATTTTTTAGGGCAGGGAAACAATCTGGTGTATCGCTACTATGGTAGCCACCACATACTATACTTGCCACACCTAAGTGTACGTTATGAAGAATGAGTCCTAATGTGTGCTATAGAGTTTGGGTGATGGCACTGTGTCTACACTGATTCAGCAAACAAAGGAAGCACTCTAATGAGAGGCTGGGTGGGGGTAGGCTGTGTGTGTTACGGGAGCTACTTCAGCTCAAGTGTTGCTATGCAAGTAAACTTCCTCTACCAAGTAAAGCCCATTTCTACAGCAATGGTAACTGGGTCTGCATGACATAAAGAGGTGCTCTTACTGGTGACCCCATCACTGCCCTTCAGCTCAGACTCATGCTGCCTGAGTTCCCATCCAACTGCCTCTTGGTTCAAATCCTGTGACACACTGGTGGCTGTGTTGCCCACGCCCAAGACGGTTCTGGAGCTACTCAAGTTTTATCTACTGTCTCTCTCCCTAGTGGCCTAGTGGGTTTTGAACTTGGAGTCAGACAGGCTTGAGTGACGATTTCCCTATGTCTCATTTTCCTTATCAGCACTGAAATGGGGATCTGGGAGCCAGTGAGATAGCTCAGCAGGTAAGCACTCACCACAGAAGCCTGATGAACTGACTTGGAACCCTGGAACCTACCTTGAAAAGGCAGAAGGAGAGGAATGCCTCTGTAAAATTGTCCTCTGACCGCCAGCCCACTCCCACATACCAAATTAAAAGAATAAGATAAAGAGGATATATATATATATATATATATATATATATATATATATATATATATATATATAAAACGAAAGGGGGGTATGTGTCAAGATGCTTGAGTAAAGTGTAAGGGTAGTTTTCCTAACATAATAGTTTGCCTTCCCTTCTTTACCTCACTTTGCTTAGAGGAAGTGGACTCTGGGAAAGCCAGAGACTCCATTTAGTAACAGGAGATGAGTGGAAGAGACTGGGAGGGAGAGAGGCGGAACACTCCCCCCCCCCCCCCCCCCCCCCCCCCCCCCGCCCTTCTCACACTGGCTCGCATCTGGAGAGCTGTGGAGTGTGGGGGAAGATGTTATTTTTCAAGTGACAGGGGCCTCCGTTTCCGATTCTCACAGGCTATCTGAATGTCCGCTGCATCAGGAAGAGATCGCTGCCCAGATCTGACACTAACTCCTTGTGGAAGAGGCTGGCAGGCCCACCAGGCCAGCGGGGGCAGCCTGCAGGGCAGCGATGCTGAATGAATTTAGCGCCTGTGAAGGAGGCCAGATTGGCAGGCCCTGGGACAAACTCCCTCTTTGTTCTCAGTACACCCCCTAGACAAACAGTGCCAGTTTTCTTCTGAGCCCTAGCCACACTCAGCTGTGAGGAGAGGAGCAAGAAGCTCTGTTGATTTCGGCCCTTGAAGGGATCCGTTTACTTGTGTCTTGGAGACCCACTGGCAGCCTGCGGGCTTCGGGGATGAGGTCTTAAGCTTACACTTGCCAAGTTACCAACTTCAAACGCATTTTACTGTAGCCTACAGTGAGAAAAAATGTTTTACACCTTGAACCAGTGACACAAGCACAAAACACACACACACACACACACACACACACACACACACACACACACACTTTTCATGTTTAGAATATGAAATGGGGCCAGCAAGATGGCTCAGTGGCTAGAGTGCCTACTTCATAAACATGAGGACCTAAATTCAGAACCCCAAAGTCACCCCAAAATCAGGCATGAGGGCAGGCAGCTGTAACCCCAGCGTCGTCGTGAGGGCTGACACAGAAGGGGAGGGACGGGTGTTCTCTGGCCTGGCAGCCTAACCAAAAAGAGAGCTCCTAGTTCAGTGGGAGACCCTGTCTGAAAAAAAAAAAAAAGGTGGAATGGACTCTCCAAGGCAACCGCATTGTCCAGGAACTGCACAGTTGATGCGCATACGAACCCACGGAGACGGTGCCAGCACGCACAAGACCCACGCAGGTTCGAGCCAGACCAAACCCCAGCCTAAGGACGGAGAAGCCGGCACCAGGCACCACCCCTGCACCACCCCTGGCCAGGAAGCTGTTTGCAAGGGATAAGTGATGGGAGAAGACAGATCGGTTCTCTCCAGTGGAGGGATATACCAACCACAGTTCAGGGCAAAGCCCACGCTCAGGAGGAGTTGGCCAACACAAAACGAACTCTGTGATTTTTTGTGTGGCTTTGTTTGTTTTATTTTGAGAGAGAAAGAACACGAAGGGAGGTGGGTAGGGAGGTGGGTATCTGTAAGGAGATGGAATGTGGGAAAATATATTGTATGAAACATTTTTAATTAAAAAGACTGTATGGTTACCTACTGTTGAGCTCTCTGGCTCCACATGCACACACTCACACATGCACACACTCACCCACATGCACACACACCTACACACACATGCACACACACCTACACACACGTGCACACACACCTACACATGCACACTCACCCACATGCACACACTCACCCTCATGTACACACTCAAATAAAACACAAACACACACTCACATACAGGCGCAAACTCACCCACATGCACACACTCACTCACCCATATGCACACACTTATCCTCATGTACACACTCAAATACACACATAAACACTCACACACAGGCACAAACTCACTCACATGCACATACTCACCAACATGCATACACACTTACACACATGCACACACACCTATACACACACACATTCACCCACATGCACACACTCACCCTCATGAACACACTCAAACACAGGCCTTTCCTACCTAGCCTCCAAGTCTCTGTTTCTATGACCACTTCCTCTTCTGGGGTTTGGCTGTTTCTGAAGGTATGATCCCTGTAGCTTTTCGGCATTCTCTCTCTCTCTCTCTCTCTCTCTCTCTCTGTCTCTCCCCCTTTGTCCCAAAATAATTATCACTATTATTTTATTTTTT
Organism: Mus minutoides; assembly: GCA_902729485.2. NCBI lineage: Eukaryota > Metazoa > Chordata > Mammalia > Rodentia > Muridae > Mus > Mus minutoides. The sequence goes on along the minus strand of CACVCL010016003.1, from coordinate 154,894 downwards.
AAATGCTTACTTTCTAAAAATCTTATTTTTAGAGACAGGATTTCTCTATGCAGCCCTGGCTGTCCTGGAACTCACTCTGTAGACCGTGCTGGGTTCCCCCTTGTCTCTGTCTCCTGAGTGTGCTGGGGTTAAATATATGTACTATCACTCCTGGCTCTGACTATATTTTTATAATTCACTTAAAAACATTCCCTAAACTACCCAGTTCCAGTAGGATATCTGTTTGCCAGGTCTTGACTTCTATACTATTTCCCATGGGTCTTCTCATGATATTGTATGTTTTATTGCCTCCCACTCTGTTCAGTGCCATGAGGCCTATTACAGGATAGGAGACTCACATTTCTCTGTTTTGCATCCTGTGTGTTGACAGGCAGTGATGATAGAGAACTTCTTAACCCCGAGGAGCTTGAAAAAAGCACGGACGCCCGAGCCCCAACTACAGAGCCACACACTTTGGGTCTGGGTGGCCCTAGGTTTCTGGTGCCAGGAGCTTCAGAGGAAACCTGAGATGGGGAAGTGACATGTGTGACTGACTGTAGTGTGTCTAGGGAAGACTGGGCAAAGACTTTCTGGACCACCTCCAAACCCCCAAATAACATCTGTAGCATGCATGTGCATGTGGGGTGCGTGCGTGCGTGTGCGAGCTCGAGTGTGTGTGTGTGTGTGTGTGTGTGTGTGTGTGTGTGTGTGTTTTCTTCCACTGTCTTGCTCAGGATCTCATTGTTTTCAGGGGTCCCTTAGTCTGATTCTAGAGGCTGAGGTCTAGAGGAGAACATGGGCTATGACTGCATACACCACTGCCCTCTTGTGGGCATAGGTGAAGCTGTGATAGTGGCCTATGGTCTTCCCTGGCCTTCAAATCCCAAGACCAAATGAGGTTTCAAAGAGCAGCTCTTAGTCAAGAACAGCAGAGGCTGTGCCTAGCCTCTCCCAGAAGACAGCCTTTCCCTTTCCCTAACAGCCCTTGGCAAAGGAAGATGTCCTATTTCTCAGTATCAAGAGTTGGTTAATTGCTTTAGAATTAGCTCTCTACAGTGAGGGGACCAGGAGGATTAATTGCCTTGCAGAATAACCCTAATTAAAAATCAGGCAGAGAATTTAAGACACCACACACACACACACACACACACACACACACACACACACACGCACACACACACACACGAGCCCTGGGGAGATAGCTCCACTTAGTGGAAAGTTGAAGAACAGCAGGGACAGGGAGCAAGGTTCCTGTGTCCCTCCCAAGACACTGAGACAGAGACCCATGGCCCTTCCTGGGTCTCTTCTGAACTCCTTGGTACTCTACCCTGTGGCTTCAGTGTCCCCGTCTTCTAAGCCACGTCCTCAGTTTCCCCCAACTGGTCACTTCCTACCACACACCTGCACCTTGCCTTTGTACAATAATTAAAACAAACAAACAAACAAACAAACAAACAGACAGACGGACGGACAAACAGACAGACAGATAGACAGACAAACAATCAAACAATTCCTAACTTTCAGTAGCTCTTTTACAGCAACAATGGTAGCAACCTGCTATTCGATCCCATCAGTTTATGTATAGTGTATGACACTTGATGTCATATTATTGTTACCAATAACATAAAAAGAGTGCTTTCCTTTATCCTTTTTGATGGGAAAGAAACAAGAAAGGATGGATGTGTTCCTAAAATTAGATAGTTATGATTGCTTAAATCTTCATGAAGTAAATTTTTGTGCCATGTTTGGATAACTGTTTATAGTGATTGTTGGCCACCCATAATCCCTTTTGGTATAAAGCATAATAAATGTTGGGGATTCTTCCTAAAGGTTATTTCTGAGTTTTTCAATTTTCACAAGTGAAAACGTGTAGATTCATTACTCTTTCTGCTCCCTTCCTGTACTTGGCACTGGGGGGTTGCTGTTGGCTAGGCTAAGAAGTAGTGTTTGTCTGCTCCATGTCTGGCAGAGCACATTACTGCCCTGCTGGACAAGGGAATGTACATGCTAACGATGCTTTGCAGAGCAGGACCATCTGTGGGCTTTTCCTGGCTTCCTGCAGGAATGGCATTTTGCAGGAATGACTTACGAGCATGAAATCCAGACAGTGGAGGCATGTAACCCACCTGCTTAAGTTCACCAGCGAATGGTGGCCAGGCGACCTTTGCTTTAATATGGAGGCCCATAAGTGGACAGGTCGTCTTGCTAACGCTGTGACTGACGGGTGCGCGGAAATGGGATATGCTTCCTGAAGTTACGGACATGTGACGTCAAGCAGCAGCCTCATTGGTCAAACTTATTGGCATCAGATCTGAGTCTGAGTTCTTTCTCTTTCTTTTCCTAATATTAGTTTCTCCTTGGGCAAGATAGAAAAATTCCTTAAGCCTCAGTCTTCCTATCTGAGGATTGGGGTTTAAATTCCTTGCCTTTTATAATAGCTATGGGATTGTCTGAGATAAACTCACGGAGCTACAGCCTGAAGTCTGTCAGGGCTCATCCGTGGGACTAATTCTGAGACCTGAGTATGGTTTATTACAACGTCACTCTGGTTATCTGGCCCACAGAGGATTTTACGTACAACAACATCCAGGAATCCTGGCCAGAAAAGACCACAGCACAAGTCACTGTACCAAATAACAGCCAAGCAAGCTTTCATTTGCTAAAGAGCCTCATGCAAAGTGCACTTGTTCCCAGCTCTGCCGTGGCTCAGCCAGCGAGGGTCTTTAAATGGAAGATGCTAAAGGGAGTTTGCATGTCCCCATGTCCCCTTCTCTGCTAATGAAGGACACTGAGGAGAATTCAGAAGGTTTGTCTCAATCTGGCAGATCACTCACTGGGGTTAGCAAGCAGCGACAGGCGAGTGGCAGTATGTATGCTATCCATTTTTCCATCTCCGTATTCCCCAGTCAGCTCCTAACTCTTTCTGCAGTCGTAATTGTAATTGTCAGGGTTCTCTGGAGGAATGGAACAAGTAGGATGAAAAAAAAAAAGCAAATTCGTGAAGTCAGTTTTAAAATAATAGCACCAGCAGACATATGCTACAGAGATGAAAACTCAGTCCGTGAGGCTCGTGCCTCAGCAGTTGGGGTAGCTCCACAGCGGCTGCTTGGTCTAAAAAGGCTGGGTGCCTCAGGGGTCCCTAATCTGGTTCTGGAAACGCAAAAGGTTTCTGGAGAACTGCTGGTCCCTAGTCTGTGGTAAGAGCTTGTGGACACCGGTTCTGAGAAGACAAAAGAATCATCGGCAAAAACAGGCAAATTTACTCAGCGCAGGAGAGGAGGCCAATAAGCAAAAGGCGAGCCGCTCTTCCTTCTGCCACGCCCCTTTACCCAGGATGCTCCTGTAAGATGCTCACACTGGAGCGGGTTTTCCCATCAATCAAGGCAATCTGGATTTTGGTTTCCTACTCAAGGTGATTCTAATGTAGAAGGCGACATTAAAACCAACCATAATAAAAAATTCAAACTACATACCCTATTGAGTGCTTTACATGGGTTGTATATTAATTCTCTTAACCCAGAGACTTTTGGTCATCTGTGTTTTACTGATGAGAAACTTGGCACAGAGGGGACGAGTTATGAGCCTCGCAGCACACAGTTGCTAGTTGGGGCTAGTCTCTTTTCTAGCGTTCATAGCCTAGTCTAGACGCGTTCTGAGCAGTTTGTCCTACCTTAGGCATTTTTAAATCCTCAGGGACCAAAGGGACTTCTGACCGTGTCGGCTGTGTTGTTGAACTGTTAGGCATAGACTTACTTGGGAAGTTTGAAAATGCCGCTCTTGCCTGGTATCAGCCTCAGCTCTGTCTCCTGGCCTGAGCCTATGCTGGCTCTGTCTCCTGGCCAGCAGGTAAAGACCCAGACCCTTCATTCTTCCTCCAGCCGCAGCCCTCATGCCTCATTCTGCTACTGGGCACCAGGGGGTGCTGTTGGCTAGACTAAGAAGTAGCGATTTTCTTAGCTTAGGTTGATGTTTTTGTTTTGTTTTCAAAATTTTCATGCGTGTTTCTTCCCAAGAACTCAGAGGAGGGCTGTGGAGAGGGACAGTGACCTGAGGCTTGAGCCAGACATCCCAGGATCTTTGCGTGTTAATCAATGCTGTTGAAGCGGGAAGGCCCAATCTTTGGAGAGTCTGAACTTCCTCTTCCTCTTCTTTTGGTGTGTGTGTGTGTGTGTGTGTGTGTGTGTGTGTGTGTGTGTGATGTATGTATTAGTGTGTGCAAGTGGGTGTGCTTGTGCACACATGTGGAGGCTCTAGGAGGACATTAGGTGTCTGACCTTATGTTTTCTCACTGTGTTCAGATAAGGTTGCTCAACCGTACATGGAGAAAGGCTGGCAGCCATGAACCCCAGAGAGCCTCTGGTCTCCACCCCACATAGTACTTGGGCTCTAGGTACAGCTTTTAAAAAAACATGGATGCTGAGGATTTGAACTTGAGCCCTCCTGCTTATGCTCTGCAAGCACCCTTACCCAATGAGCCATCTCCTGGACCCTGCACTTTCTGTCTAATCACCTTTCATCAGCTTTTTGTCCTTGTTCTGGAGGGAGGTGTTCAAAAGCAATCATAAAAGGCAAGGTGTGCTAGCTAGAATAATGGGTCCCCAGGAAACCCCTCCTTAGTACTTGGAATGTGAGAATATGGGACCTTAACTTGCACAAGGGACTCTGTCAGTATGATTAAGGATCTGGCCTATCCCAACAGAGCTATAAGCAACCACAAGGGTCTTTACCAGCTGGATGAGGGAGGTACGTTAGGTGAAGAGATGGGAGCATGGAGGCAGGAGGGAGGCGGGGCAACAGGCAGGGTCCCAGTGGCATGTGAAGATGTTGTACTCCTGGCTGGCAGGATAGAGGCCATGGATGATGGAAAGAAGAACTGGGTTTCAGAAAGAGGGGAAGTGACTTCTTCCTGGCATTTTCAGAGATGCTAATGCCTTGAGTCAGACTAGGGAAGTTAATTTTGGACTTAGGGCCTCTTAAATAGTGAGATCATACATTTATAATTTTAGGTGCTTTTACCACTGAATTTATAGTGATTTGTTCTAGCAGCCATGGGCAACTGACGCACGAGGAGAATCTGAAACCGCGTCTGCCTCTGGTAGCCATCTGGTCTACCTTAGGGCCATCCCCATGAATACCCACATTGCCAAGTGTGATGTTTGAATATGCTTGGCTTGGGGAGGGGCACTATTAGGTGTGACCTTGTTGGAGTAGGTGTGTCACTGTGGGCATGGGCTTTAAGGCCTTCATCTTAGCTTCCTGGAAGCCAGTCTTCTCCTAGCTGCCTTCAGAACAAGAGGTGGAACTCTCAGCTCCTCCAGCCCCATGCCTGTCTGGATGCTGCCATGCTTCCACCTGGATGATAATGGACTGAACCTCTGAGCCTGTAAGCCAGCACCGATTAAATGTTGTCCTTTATAAGAGTTGTCTTGGTCATGGTGTCTGTTCACAGCAGTAAAACCCTAAGACACCAAGCTATGTTTGTACACTGGGATGGCAGTCCCAGGAAGGAGTCCTAAGGAAAATCAGTGGGAAAAAGATTCTCCCTACTTGCTAAAGGAAGAAAAATAGTCAATGGGAGTTCTTCTCTACTTTGATTCTCCACCCCGACAGTCCCCTCAAAATTACTCTAGACCTGCTCTTGGAAAACGTGATCTCTAGTGGGTCGTGGGACTACAAGTCCAGACATTATACTTTCAACCATCCTTATGACTTGAAAGCACTGATAGGTCAACCCAATATGGCTTTTAACATTAATGACTCACTTCACCTTCTAAAACATGATCCTAGTTACACAGTTTCCTCCACAGAACCACATTAAAACAACAAATATTTACTGAATGCCCCAGGGTCCAGGCTGAGCATGAAGACAGGAATTAAGCAACCCTGCCCTGGAGGCTTCATGCTCTGTGCTAATTGGGTCTTTGTGGGTTGTAAATGCCAGAAACTTTTTTTTCTTTTTCTTTTTCTTTTTTCTTTTTTCTTTTTTTTTTTTGCAGTGATGCTGTAAGAGTTGAGACAGGAAACAAATTTAAGGTACGGAACATGGTTCTTAGTAAATGCTATTCGGTTGCAATCATCAGGGGACATGCAAATGTAAGGATTTCACATGGTTTTCATCTTCACAAAGAACCTGAAACTAACAAGACCACAATGATTACATTCTGCTTAAACATTAGCAAGGAGAGCCTCAGATTAGGAATTATTCTCTTGGTGGCACCAACAATCCTTGGCAGGGTGGTGACAAGACCTTGGGAAGGTGTCCCATATCTGCTGTGGCTCCCTCTTTACTTGGACGTAGATCGTGGGATGACAGAAAGGTAAGATCTCTTAGAGATCGTCTAACTCAGCTTTAGGCTTTGCTTACTTCACGCTCCTGAGGATATTGGCTTGTGGAGCTGTGTTGTGCCTTTATCCTGAGATGGTGTTCTGACTTGTCCACCGTGTCTGCACAGCTTCCTGATGGTATCTTTTCATCAGCGATATGTGTGGCATGCTCTTGCTGTAACTTCATCTTGGCATTCTCTCATGTAGCCAATAAGGAAACTGAATTTCTTTGCATAGAACTAACTGAATGCCACACATTGAACCAGATACATCAAATGGGATAGCGTTTTTTTCTTATTTTCAGACTAGTTCCCAAGTTCAAAGGTTGTGCTAGATATTTTAGCCCCAATTTCTTTTAGTTTTTTACATTAATTAGTCTCTCTCTCTCTCTCTCTCTCTCTCTCTCTCTCTCTGTGTGTGTGTGTGTGTGTATGTGTGTGTGTATGCACATACTGTGGCACAGAAATAAAGGTCAAAGGACCTCTTATGGAAATTAGTTCTTTCCTTCCAGTGGGTCCTGGGATGGAACTCAAGGTACAGGCCTGGCAGCAAGTACCCTTACCAGCTTCTCTTTCTTCCCTTGTAGGCTTTTCATTGCTTAGATGGAATTCTAGAAGCAATCTAGAACAATAAAGGCTGTAGTTTCTAGGCTCAGCCAGGTGCTTGTGATTACAGGTGAATCCCATCTTAGACTGCTTCCCCTAGCTCAACAAAACAGAGCAGGTGAAGCACTGTGAATATCCTTAACTGAAAGTTGTCAAAGGAATGCCAGTCAGCAGAGAAAATGAGGGAAACAGGCTGGCAGAAGATACTCTACGACACGGGCAGGCTGCTTGTGTTGGTAAATGGGGGTCTCAGTGCATGGTTGTTAGGGAAGAAGATTGGCTGAACTTTGAATTTTTTTTTTTTAGAAATAAAACAAAGGAAGGAGGCATTTTAGCAGGCAGACTGCAGAACCAAGGCTCTTTTGTGCATGTGATCTGGCATTGGGAAGAGTCCCATTTCTTACAAGCATTTGGCCCTTTGTGAATGTGGCTGGGCGGCCCTCAGGTTCCCAAGATGAATGGAGTATTGAATGCTTTGGATTTGTTGTGACTCGGGCCGACACAAGGACAGACACATGGACATACCCGTGCTTTGTAAATTATAGAGCACCTTGCAAACAAGGAGTAGGATGAGCCTGAGGTGCGTGGAGAAGGGCCTTGGGTAAGGCTCCCATGGCGAATCTGCTCCTCAGAAACACGGCTCCTGGATCACTGAAAAACACACTGAAGTTTCCAACAGAGGTATTACAGACCATGGACCAGAGCAAAAGAGAAGGGGATTTTTATGGCTTAGTAAAAACATCACCCTAAAAGCAAACAATTGTTTTATCCCCACCACCACACCGCAGCATTAAGAATCTACAAATCCTTTCACATATATCATCTAGTTTATGTTCCAGAAGTAGAAGGGGGTTGTTTCTTCCTCTACTAGAAGATATAGAAACAAGGTTCAGGGATTGGTGGGTAGCCAGCTGATGAACCACCACAGTAGCTTGGGCTTGACCGCAGCAGGGCTTCTATCCATGTGGCCGCTAACCTTTGATGAACATTGTTTCCCGGAGCGAGGCCGGGAAGACAGAGGGTCAGGGGGAGAGAGAGAGAGATGAGAGGGGCTGGAGCAGCTAGAGTTGTGAATCCTGGGGTGTGTTTGCATTGGTAGGGGCTGGGAAAGCATGAGTCTCAGGGGAGAGACAGCATGGATGGCAACTGGCTTGGTTGCGGCTACTCCTGGTATCCACATTTGACCCCAAGTCAGGCAAGCTGCTGCTGGCTTTATATGTAGAATCTCATCTAATTAATAATAAATGCTATTTTTTTTTTTTTTTTTTTTTAGGATGCGGACTCTGAGTCAGGTCAGGGAAGTTACATATGCAACTTGTCCAAAGTCACATATTTTCGAGGTGACGCCTGGATTAGAAGCCTGCTGGTGAGGAGCCTGAATGCATGACCACTGCATTGCCTGAGAGTTGTGGGCTCATTCATGTGTGGAGAAAGGTTCATTCATGTGTGGAGAAATGAGTGTATGAAGGTTGATTGGTACCACTCAGAGAAACTCTCAAGTGGCAGATTAAGGAGGTCTGGTCCTGGTCCTGTGGGCCTTCTCTCTCAGAATGAGTCACTTTCAGTGGATGCCTGCGTGGCATTGCCGTGTGGCTGGCATAGCTCTTCCACGGCCTCACCCTCTTTGGAGGGTGTGCGTTACAGCTCCCGCCCCCGCCCTTCCATTTTCTTTTGAAAATAAATGAAAAGTTATTTAAGAGCCTCTTTTTGGCCTTGTAAATTCCAGAGTCCCTCTTGCCTAGAGCTTGTTGAGGGGGCCTGTGAAGATGCCCAGGGGACAGGTTTTGGCCCAGTTGATTGGCCAGCAGTTCCTGCCAGGCAGTCCCTGGGGAATGTTCTCTTTGGCACTGCTGCCTGACTACACCGGCCCATGAACAGACCATGTGGTTGGAGACACTCCTGTGGGGCCTTTCTGGAGAAAAGCGCATTGCTGAACGAAAATCTCAAGCCCCTCTATCAGGCTGATGTGGGAACGGCTTCTCCGTGCCCAGGCAGGTAGTTATCACTGACGCCACAGGGCCTGCTTGCACTCCTCGTTGGCTTCACACATCAGAGCGAAGGCAGTGCTGGGATCTGGATGCCTGCCTGGCCATTGGCTAAGCACTGGATGTGCTGTGATAGATCCAGGGTGGTCAGGTTATCCCGTATTAGATGCAACGACACATATTAGATGCAATGGCACGTATTAGATGCAATGGCACATATTAATCTATGTGCTGCTGCTCTGTTCTTCATAAGAGTTGTTCATATCTGTGAGTTCATCCAATTCTCCCACAAAAAAAATTCTGGGAAATATGTTCTGAACTTGGACAGTGAGCATCAGAGGACATCTCTTAAGGGCTTGGGTCAAATCTTGCTGTACTAAACCAGTTTCTTCCCCTGAAAATGAGTATCTGGGTGAAACTGGATTTTAAAGATTACCTGGTTGACCCCGTGTAGTGCTTATGGGTTCCGTTGCCTCTGGTTTCTCCAGCATAGCAACAGGAACACACATGGAAGGATGAGACATTGAATGGACATTCACTCAGTCTAGAGAGCAGGGCTGGTCAGCGCTGGTTAGTGGTGGTCAAGTTCTAGGCAGTGGCTCAGTTGCTGCTGCTGCTCCATCCCTTGGTGGCTTCCTGATACTTTGCTCCATCTTTAAGAATAGACCCCATGTCACAGATTCAGGCACACCTTATGCTCCCTGATGTGAGCCCCATAGTTCACCATACTGGTCAGGCAGTGGACTGAACTGACTAGAAGAGGTTGCCTGTCTGGCTCTGTAGAGATTTCATTGGGTCTGGGATGTTATGTGAGAGAGGCGGCATTCACAAACACCATTGTAGCATGTAAGCAACAATGATTGCTACAAATCCTGGCCAAAGCAGAAAAAGGGGAATGTTCTTGGAGAGCAGCTTGTCCGTGATAGCTTCACTCTGGTTTCCACACTAGAACTGGGTCAGTCACTGTGTCTTCAAAGGACTGGACAGTTATCCTACAGTCCTATGCTCTGACCAGATGTCTTTTGTTTGCCAGGAGTGTCCAGAGAAATGGAGCCATAGAGTATAGAATATATATGTGTACACACACACACACACACACACACACACACATACACACACACTATGGTTCAAACATAATCCACAAAATGTATGGATTGAAAACTTATTTCTAGTGCAACAGTGGTGAGAGGTGAGAACTTTGAGGGGCAGTTGGGGCCCAAGGGCTGTGCCCTCATGGCTAGATTAATGCTGATTACAAAGGAGCTTTAATGATATGAATTCCCTCCTTGATGTTCTGCCTTCCGCCATGGGATGAGCCAGCAAATAGTGCCCTCCTTAAATCCCACCCCGTGACCTTGGGCTTCCCAGCCTCCTGAATCGTTAGCAGTAGGTCTCTGTTTCTTATCAGTTACCCAGTATTGAAACACAAAATGGGCAGAGTTGGGAGTGTGTACAGCAGGGGGAATGGTGGAGGGAGGGAAGGGAAGAAAGAAGAGGGAGAAAGACAGAGAGAGGGGTGGGGTGAAAACACACACACACACACACACACACACACACACACACACACACACACACAAAGAGAGACAAAGAGAGATACTTTTTAAAAAGGAAATCATTAAGTGTCAATGTGGCAGATTTGGGTCCAAAATCTGTATATCCCACCAGTAACGGGACTCAGGCAGAACTCAGTAGTGCTTGCGTTGTCTAAAGGCAGAGCCATTTCTTTAGGCATCTTTGCTTCTTAGGCCTTTAGTAGAGTGTATGGGATCTATCTACATCAGAAAGATCAATTGCCTTTCATTAAAGTCTGTTACTTGAAATGTTGCAGTACCTTCACAAACACTTCTCAGCATGTCCTAGATGAGCATTTGACTGAAGGACTGGGGACTATAGCTTAGCCAATCGCCACATTGGTTGGTCAGCACGATGGCCTTTGCGTGTTCCTGCCTGCTTCTTCCAGCAAGTGGCTAGACTTTTATGTTGTGCGCCTTCTTGAATCTAGCAGGACTTGTAACTTGCTTCGGCCCAGGGATTATGCAACAGAGCTGTGTTTTGAGACTTAGGAAGCATTTAATGAGGCTTTGCTTTCATTTGGAGAAAACAGATATTCCATGTAAAGAAGCCAAGAGCCCCCGTGCATGGAGGGAGGTTCAGGAGAAACAGACATGCCACAAAGTAGGGAGTGGTCCTTATGGAGCCCTGCAGCATCCTTGGTCCTCAGAACTAGGTACAAGGAGACTGGTGGTATTTAAATTACTAAGATTTATAGTGGTTTAATATGCAGAAACTGGCAAGTGATTATATTCAGTTTTAGCTGATACATGAAATAAGATTGGTACCCATGAATTCACAAATACTGAGAAAATAGTTTTTTTCAGCCAATACTCAGGGCATTTTTCTGAGTTAGAAACAGGCTACATTTGGATCCAGGCTTGGATCTGATCTTCAAGCTTTCTGGACATTGGCTCCCAAAGCTATAGAAACAAATATGCAATATCTCGAGTGTTAAAGGAGACATGAATGCCAAGCGTGTGTGTCATGGGGTGGGGGGTATTCAACACGTGATAGCTGACGGTTCTCTTTTGCTAGTCCAAAGGTCCTCACTCACAATATGATCACAGCTTAGCAAGAGAGTGCAAGTAGCCACACAACAGACTACAGGTGAGGGAGAGAGGGTTCCTTACAGGAAGTGAAGTTTGAACCAGGAACAGATGGAGAAGAAAGAAATTCATTTGGCCAGTATTCCAGCTAACAGGAAGACTCCCTAGCTGAGGCTGTTGCAATATTAAGATTTTGTGCAACATTAACTTCTTTTTATTTTTCATTTTATAAGGTCATCTCTCTCAGTCTGTAACCCATGCTAGCCTGGCTCTTATAATGTAGCTCAGGTTGGCCTTGCTTCAGCTTCTCAGGTGCTGGGATTATAGACAATGTACTACCACACCTGGCTGCATTGCTTGGCTTGGCAATCTTCTCTTCTTAAAGAAACATATTAGGTGAATCAGTGCTGGGAAGTAAATTGGCAGACCTTTAAGGGGAAGTCTTCCATATGGCCTTGCTAGAGGTTGGATCCAGGAGAGGAAGAGACTTAGGATCTGCCCTTTCTTTCTTTCTTTCTTTCTTTCTTTCTTTCTTTCTTTCTTTCTTTCTTTCTTTCTTTCTTTCTTTCTCTTCCTTCCTTCCTTCCTTCCTTCCTTCCTTCCTTCCTTCCTTCCTTCCTTCCTTCCTTCCTCCCTCCCTCCTTCCCTTCCTCTCTCTCTCTCCCTCCCTTCCTCTCTCTCTCCCTCCCTCCCCCCTCTCTCTCTCCTCTTTCTTTCTCCTTCTTCTCCTTTTCCTTTTCCTTCTCCTTCTTGTTTTTCATTTGTTTGTGACACAGTTTCTCTGTGTTAACAGTCTTGGCTACACTGGACTCACCTTGTAGACGAGGCTGGCCTTGAACTCATAGAGATCCGCCAGGCATACACCACCATGCCTCGTCCAGTCCAGCATTCATTCTTCCTGTGGTTCCCCAGCCCCTTAGTAACCTGGCTGTGAGGATTAACTAGGACATACTGTGTTGGATCATAGAGCCATTGGCCAGGCTGGCCTCTAGCAAATACACTCAGCTGTTTGCTTTTAGATCCTTCTGGGTCAGTCTGTGTCTTGCACTATGGACAGTCTAGCTGAAGAGAGTACTAGGTGTGGCCTTGGCTATGAATCCACAGCCCTTCCTGCGTTTGGGATGTATTTTCATCTCAACTACATTGTGGACTTGTTAAGCTTCTTCACTTTTCTGTGCTGTCTCCTGAGGTTGGAGCTAAAGAGTCTCAGAAGAAGAAAATCAGACTACCACTGAATCCTGGGGCATCCCATGTCAACATTAATGGGAATGACCAAGAGCTTATGGAAATCTTGCTTCAAAGAACAACCCTTTCTTTTGGCATAGGATGTAGCATGCAAGGCCTGGGTTGCTACTTCAGCCTCAGCTTTGTTCCCTTAGGCTGGCTGGTGGCCGGGGCACACCTAAGCTAGGACACCCCGACAAGACAGGTCCTTTCGATCCCAGGCCCTCCTTTCTAAAGGCTTACTAGCCAACCCTTGGGTCTTGGCTTTCACACTTCAGCCTCTCTGTCTTCTTAAGATGGTGGCAAGGCCATGGGTGCAGAATTCATTAGGGCCTTGCCATCCTCCACAGACTTTGTGTTGACAGCCTTGCTCACATATGAGCTCACACGTGGGGAATGTTAATAAATGTCCAGCATCCTGGCCAGCTCCAAATTCTCTATTTCTGTGCCAATGGCCTCTCAAGGTGATCCACTTCCAATTTGTCATTCCCTGCGATGGACTTCTCTCACCTTTTAATTAAAGTCTCCCCTGAGAAGAATTTGGAAGACTCAGTGAATGCTTCCTTCAGCTAACTGTCCAGTGTGTCTGAACGCTCATGTGGTTTTGTTTATAGAGTTTGCCCTGGGTCAGAAGTATCTTCTTTAATGGGGATCATTGAAAAAAAAAAAACCTGTGTTTATTTCAGCAGGGTACTGTGACTGTGTGGTTGGGCAATGGCAGTAGAGTGGAGAGAGCATCTTGTGGGAGTTGGTTCTCTCTTTCCACCGTGTGGGTCCTGGGGATTGGATTCAGGTTAACAGTCTTCCCAGTCAGTGTCCTCACCTGCTGAGCCATCTCACCAACCTGGGCTCATGGTTTTTTCCTTCTTAAAACTTCTAGGGAATTTTTTTCTCCAATATTGACCTAAGCCTGCTTTCTTTTATCTTGCTTAAGTTGTTATGGATGATAATTTTTTGGGGGGAGGGGGGCAAAATATATAAATAAATAAAAATGGAGACTATCTAGTTTGGTTTTACAGTTGCAAAATAATCAGACTTATTAAAAGTACAGGAAGGGCCTCTTCACACTTGAACAAAAACGTTGTGTGGGCAGGGAGAAGCAGTCCCCACACTTGCAGAAATACCAGGCCACAAAGGGACAACGAAACAAACTTTGGATAGAGTTTCATTTAAGTTCCTACAGGATCCCGTTAGCATTGGGTCGAATGAAGCAAGGATGAGAAGCTAGTCTGAAATTGCAATGGACTAACATGAACGTTGTCATTTATTAACACTATCAACTTGTTCTTAGAATCTTGTCTCCAAGAACTTGAAACTGAAAGAGAGAAAGGGTAACAGCTGGAGGTTGGCTAGGGGCAGGGAGAAAATGAAAAGCACAGGAGAGCCACCATCAGATTGAAGATTGTTCATTTCTGCCATGTGCTACAGCACAAGACTATAGCCTCAGTACTTGGGAGGTTGAGGCAGGACGATTGCAAGTTTGTGGCTGGCCTAAACTCACCACAGAAGATCTTTTGTCTTAAGAAAAAGCTTAGCAAACAATTTATTTTCTCTGTTTCTTTTAATTTGCTGGTCTCTGTTGTGAAAGGAAATTTCTGGTCCAAAAAAGGCCAACAAGACCATTTACTTTTACTTACAGACAGACCAGTTGCTCTCTCTGCCTCAGGCCACTTTCTCTGGGATTTCACAATGCAGGGAGCTGTGGTCCAGAGGGTGGAGGGGTCGTTCTGAGGCATGAGATGAGAGGGGGATGGATGAACTGAGACACTATCCCCAGGTCTCCTGAATCCAAGGTCTTTTCTCACTGTGCATGTTTCCCCTTTTCTTGGTCAGGAGTACCCTTAAAATGTCCCCCCCTTTTAATTTTATGTGTATGGGTGGCCTGTACGTGTGTGCACGTCTCATGTGCATGCAGTGCCTGTGAAGGCCTCATGAGTACACCATGTAACTGTGCCCAAGAGGTCCCTTAGGCTGTGTTGTAGAAACCATAGGTGAGTAAGACTAGGGTCTCTGGAGGGAGTCTGAGACTTAGAATCTTCTGAACGAAGCTCAGCACAGTGATGCTAATCCCCATTAGCCTTCTAGGAGGGTCACCCTCAGGGAGCTACTGTCTTCTTTCTCTGTGACCATCCCAGTCCCCTTAGATGGGAGACATAACAGAGACCATGATGTAGAAGCCAAGGAATAGCTTATTGGGAAGTCAGCAACATAGGCCAAGCATCCATGCAGGGGATAGGAAGGAACTGCTTCTTGGAATGCTTTTCCAGAGTGATGAAGGATTGCGGGTGGGAGAAGAGATGAACCTCCCCAATTTCAAAGCAAACTAACCATTAGAAAGTAGACTCTGCTTGAAGACTCTATTGGAGGATGTGGGGTTGTAGCTGAGGGGTTGGGTGGCTATGGCTGCTGTTCTGCGTTGTCTTTAGAGGTTACTAGAGTTCTAGCTGTTTGTCAGTTGTGCAACCTTGGCTCTGCGTGTGTTACTATGAATGGTCTGCCAGGGTAGTCAGTGGTGCATGTTAAATGAGTGAGAACAATCAAAGCCACCTAAAACAGCATCTGCTTTATAGGCAGCGCTTAGTGCATCTTAGATGATGCTATGATCCAAGTGGAGAAACTTCTGACTTACGTGGTGTACTGACTGCCAGGACTTGCTTCATGCCCTTTGGCAAGTCACCCCCTGTCTTTGGCTCTAGATTTTGTCCTCAGATTAAGGAGAGGGATCCGAGGCTTTATTTTGCCCAAAGAATTCTAGTTTAGGCAAGCCCCAGGTTCATCCCACTTTCCACATGAGTCTCCAAAGGGGACCTGTGTTTCCAGGGCCTTTCTGACTCCTTCCAAAGAGCGTTTGTGTTTCTTCTCTTTGCATCAGCTGGAGCAGTTCCCAGCAAAGGGACCTGGAAGGCTCTTCCCTGCAGATGCTCAGGTCCTGTGTTAATCTCTTTTTGATGGCATTTATCTGCAGGTGGATTCCCTGATGTACTCATGGCTGGAGGGAGGAGCTAATCCTTTGCTGCGGGACCTTGGGGACCAATCACTCACTTCTAGAAGTCTCTCCTTTGGGGCCTGGAAGCCTGGCAGTGAGGGAGAAAGGCCTGAACTGAGTGGGGAGGTAAGGATGGCTAGGATGTCTGGCTGGGTAGGATGGTCGAGGCTATTTAATATTCTGAAATCCCATTCTGCCAGTATGATGTCACATGGCTGGCACACTGGACATCTACCTGACAGTCCTCCCTTCCACTGTTTTCTCACTTTGTTGCAAGGTAAATCAGGGTCCCTCTAGGGGTCCTTAGTCTCATTAATAAAAGCATTTAAGAATGGAGTCAGAAGAAAGCTCCAGGGCAATTACTTTAGAGTTTAAAAGAAAACCCCAAAGCAGGCAGGCTGTAAATCTCAGCAGCTCCCCAGAGGCAGGAGATAGCGTTAAGAAAGAGAGAAAGCCATGCCATTTGAATTAGAAATACAGGTCAGCCAAGTGGCAAAGTCACAGAGTGGGGAAGAGAGCTTTAAAGAAAGAGTGAAGAAGCCAAGAGTACCAGAAAAAGGTTGCTTATGCTCCAGCCAGCATCTAAAAGGGAGATGGAAGAGAGAAGAGGCTATGCTTTTCTAAGTTGGATCTCACAGAGGCAAAAAAACCTATCAGGGCCTTATAGCATAGACACTGTGCACGTGACAAGAATTCAGGGAAGTACGTTATCTCATCGCAGGGTTAATTATTCCTTCTCCTCTCTTTAGTATGGCTTAAGGTGAACCCAATTCCTGAGGGGGTGGTCCTGCCTTCCCCAAAAGGATTCTCCTTTAGCCAGTTGATTTATCTGCCCAACTGGACTGTGGGGTCTTCACCTAGGCCAGAGACTCAATTATTTTGATGGGAGATAATAACTCAGACTTGTACTGCAGCAGGCCATCATGGGTCTGCTCAAACAAGAGTACCCACAACTACCCGTCCTCTCCTTTGACTCATTGTAACAGGATCTCCATAGCCTTGGCCTCACCCAGCTGCCCGTCTCTATCCTTCATCTGGTGCCAGACATCCAACGAGTCAATACAAACTCAAAAGAGGGGGACATACCCCACTTGAGAAAATCCCAGGAACTTCTCACCTCTTTATGACCAATCTTCCTCCCCATTGATGTTTACCCATACAACGAGCTACTAAAGTCCTGGGGACGTGATTCTGAGAAGTCTCTCCCCTCCTCTTACCTCTCTGATGGTGACAAGGACACAGAAACACTAAGCGGAGATCTCCTTCTGGTCGCTTCTATGCATTTAGAAAAATGGCTGGCCTTAACAAATGCTCAATAAATGTTAGCTTCTCTTACTGTTATTTTCTAGGTGAGGGAAAGAAGATATCGCTGAAGTGAAATTGGGCCAGAAAAGCCAAAGAACGGCTGGGCAGCAGAGGTGCAGCCATACCTCATTTCATTAGCGAGAGAATTCATTAACTGTTCTTGTAGATGGAAACATCTGGACCCACAGTGGCCAGCCAGAGTTAGGAGAGTACCAAGTTTGCTAGTAGAGCCTGTGTGTCAGGTATCACTCTAGGGTCCGCAGTGGGAAAGTGAGGGCTGAGGCTAAGCAAGGTTTACAGTACATTTACAGTACATCTTGCTTTACTTTCATATACATTTGTTGCTTGTTTGTCCTGTGCTGAACTACTGGCTCAGTCAGTGGATCCATTCCTCCCCCACTCCAGCTCTACATTCTAAAGCCAATAGCATCACAGGCTGTAGGGAAGGACATGCTTGCCAGTACAGGATTCTCTGAGGGATGCAGGTTCATCTTAAATGTCTGAATTTCCCCTGAGAGGTGACAGATGACAAACCTGTCACCATAGGCCACTGCTGAACCCCTTGAGAGCTTTCTCCCATATGGCATTCACATCCACTGCTGCTGAACTGAGCCACGGTCAACTCTTGGATTTCTTCATAAATTTCAGCTATGTAGGTTAGCCTTGAACTCCCCATCCCTCTCCTTCAGCTTCCTGAGTGCTGGGATTACAGGCTTAGATTACTATACCTGGGTTCAGGTTGGCATTCTTACTTCTCCAATCTCTGTTCCATATGATAACAGATGGATTTTCTAAATGCACACTAGATTGCTATCCCTGTGTGCAAAACCCTGCCAAGACTTTCCTTATGTTTAGCCAGAGCCCTGCCCTGGGAGTACAGGGCCCTTTGTGATCTGCATCTACCTGCCTGGTCTCCCCTGCCTCTCTCAGCCTTTTCATCAGCCACATGGGATGTCTCAGGGTTTTACTCAAGGTCTCTTTCTGGAAGACTGTTCATTTTGCAGGTCCCCTCTGGGAGGTCGTCTGTGACCCCACAGGGTTAGACTTTCATCCTTTGCAGATTCTGCCCTGGACCACCTGCATCTCTCATTATAAGGGGCCCATGCTGTTATAATTGGATCATTGACTGGGATGGTCTTGGTGAGATATAAACATGAAACCATTTTCTTTTCCATTTAATCATTAGCTTCACATGTGTGGGATGCAGTGTTCTTTCATGACAGATCTGAACATTTTCTGGCCAGTTAGTCTTTCAAAAACTTGAATCTTGCTTCTAATTTGAAATGTGTTTTACTTCCCAGCCTGGGTGAGGCTTTGGGAATTGGAGAAATGTCTGCCCTGCCTCTATCCTGTGCTCTTTGGTTTCCTGCCTCTGCATCTTTGATATTTCTGGAAGCCCAGATGTGAGAAGAGGCATGAGTACATACCATGTGCTAGACAAGTATTTTAAATGAATGAATGGAGGACAAAGGCTTAGGAATTGAATTCCAGCTTTATGGATCAGGATTAGTTACCTCTCAGGACCCCAGGCAAGACTCTTCCTTCCTTCCTTCCTTCTTTTCTTTTCGTCCTCTTCTTCTTCCTCCTCCTCCTTCTTTCTTGCCTAAGCCTCAGTTTCCCTAACTTTGGGTTGGCCATCACTACCTGGCACTTTGTAATAAAGAGCCAATAGAAAAATAAATGAAAATGTTAGGCTCAGACATCAGCATATCATTGAGTCTATGATGGCTGCACCGTCTTGTTTTGTTTTGTTTTGTTTTTTTCGAGACAGGGTTTCTCTATGTAGCCCTGGCTGTCCTGGAACTCACTTTGTAGACCAGGCTGGCCTCGAACTCAGAAATCCGCCTGCCTCTGCTTCCGGAGTGCTGGGATTAAAGGTGTGTGCCACCACGCCTGGCAGGCTGCACCTTCAATATCAGTTCTTGCTTCTAATGTGAAGGAGGTAACCCACACCCTATACAGTTGAGTTCATATATGTTGATCACAACCTAATAATTTTGTTTCCTTATTGGCAGTCAGTGCTCTCAACTGCTGAGCCATCTCTCCAGCCGCCCCCTCCCCCAATTTTTAAATTTTTAAAATAAATTTTAAACTTTTTATTGATTATTTGTGAATTTCACACCATGCTCCCCAGTCCCACTTATTTCCCCATCCCTTTGTATCTACCCTCTGCCCTTGCTAAAAGAAAGAAACAACAAATGGCAAACAAAACAAACAAACAAACAACATCAACAACAAATTTTGTTGTGGAAGCTGTAGGGTGTCACAGTATGTCCCCACAGTGCACCATTTTGTCCACACTTCTTTACTTGCAAATGTTCATTGCCATGAGTCATTGGTCTGGTTCGAGGCCTCTGGCTTCTGCTACTCTATCAGTACTGGATCCCCACTGGGACTCCTCTCAGATACACTGTTATTTCCCTGTGTCATGGGGATCCTGAAGCTTTGGATCTACAGAATGGGCCCTTTCATGAACGCCAGCAGTTCATAGATGGGGTAGATGTTGGGGTGGGTCAATTCAAAGCCCTGGATTTGGGCCTGGGTGATAGCTGGTTGGTCAGCACACCAACTTTTCTGAACCCTCACCACCCACTAGGGGGAGCTCTCCAGCACTGCCCTGGCAAGCTCAACCAACGCATAGCTGGCAAGGGTAAGGCTAGCTCTTCTGATGTCATGTGCTCAGGTTGGCTCACCCATGCCTTTGCCACCATGGCAAGCTCTATTGTGCTACCCAGGAGTGGGGACCACTCTCAGGAGTGCTGTAGCCAGTGAGGCACAAGGCCAGCTCTGCACTGACCCTGGATATGAACATGGTGCCAGGAATCAGCCCAGACCAGGGATGACCGCGTGGCTTTTGGTGGCAATATGGGCCACAGACATTGCCGACACAGACCCCTGTTGCTGCATGGCCACAGACCCAGACATGGCGCTCAGCATTGTCCCTGGCTGGGACTTCGTCATGGCCTGAGATAGCAGCGCAGGCTACTCACATGAGACTCTTCCTCACCACCCTCAAGGCTCAGATTCTGCCTCTCTTCATAGTGCTCAAACTGGTCTGCTCTTTCTCTCCTGTCACTTCACCACATCCTCGAACATTGTTGTGGCTCCCCCTGTGGGCAGGCCACGTGGCTGTGGGCTCACCACGTGAAGGTGGGCAGGTCTATTAAATTTTTTTTATAAACAGAGTCAGTGTAAGGTATTTTACTGAGAGAAGTATCACTTCTACTCTTGGTAAACAAGACGATGATATTTGTGCCTTTGAACTGGAGTTAGCAGTACTCATTTTTCCTTTGTTGGAGAGGTAGCCATGACAATGGTTCTAGATCCATCCTCATCAGGGCCTTCGAAAGGCACAGGTAGCTATGGAGTCCTAAAGTATAGATGTAAATTAGAAGATACAATTGATGGCTTTTATTTGAAAGGAGCATGAACATATTATGAGGTAAGATCTGTCTGCTGTGCAACTTTAGCTAAACTACTTAAACATCTTTGTTCCTCTGTTTTCTTACCTGCAAATCAGAGGTATAGAAATGGCACCAGTTTCATAGGAAAGGACTAAAGAAATAATAAATTATATTACATTAATTATATATGTATTCCAAGTCAGCCTCTGCTGTAAGTACTCAACAAATATTAGCTAGTACTATGATGGGAAACAGACCACAGAAGTCATATTCATTTAAAAGATAAAGTGTTTATATACATGCTGAAGTGAGCGTTAGGCTATAATTTTATAATCGACTGGCTTTGCCGGTTCACTCTCTGTAGCAAGGGGTGCGTCTCTGAAAAAATTTGGTACACAGAGAGTCCAAAGTACATGGTTCCTGTCATCATCATCATCATCGTTAACATCAGCCTAAGGCGTGTAATCCCTGTCACGCTGGAGAAGCTGCTCACCGTTCTAATGAGCTGCTGCTGCTGCTGCCGCCGGCGGCAGGGCACGCTTGCATCTTCTTGACAAGCAAGGCCTTTTGAAGTTGTTCTTAAGGTGTAGGAGAAAAATCTGACATGGCCTTTTTATTTTTTTAATACTTGGAAGTTAAAAATGGACTATGAATGGCTTGCGGTGGTTTCTAAAAAGTTCTATCTGCTCTGAGACAGTAAGCCTCTGTGAATTTGCTGAGTACATGTGTCTGAAAATAATGCCACGGATCCTTCTAGCAATCAGTCAGAATATGCTTTCTTTCTTTTGTGGGGAAGTGGCTGTTGAGACAGGGTTTCTCTGTGTATCCCTGGCTGTCCTGGAACTCAATCTGCAGACCAGACTGGCTTTGAACTCACAGAGACCCGACTTCTGATCTGTCTCCTGAATGCTGGAATTAAAGACTTGCACCACTGCCACCTGGCTGTTTTATTTTAATTGTTTTTATTTTGTGTGCATTGGTGTTTTGTCTCCATGTATGTATGTCTGTGTGAGGGTGTCAGAACGAAGGCCTGGAACTGGAGTCATAGACAGGTGTGATCTGTCATGCGGGTGCTGGAAATTGAACCCGGGTTCTCTGGAAGAACAGCCAGTGCTCTCAATCGCTGAGCTATCTCTCCAGTCTCCATACTATATTTCCTGTTTGTAAACTTGCCAGTGCTAGGAATGGCAGTGCTCTGTATTGACTAAGGGCTGGTGAGATGGGTGTTGGCTCAGCGCTGAGCTGGGTCTGGTCTCAGAGAGTGGAAAGTGGACATGATTTCACTCAGTGCAGAACATGTACACATGCCTTCAATCCCAGGTCTTGGGAAGCAGGCAGGTGGATCTTTGAGAGTTCAAGGTCAGCTGGGTCTACATAGTGAGTTCTAGGACAGCCAGGCTAGGTAGGGAGACCCTGTCTCAAAAAAAACCCCCAAATATTACAAATATTAAAATAAAAGGTAATGGAACACGTGATTTGTGGTTGATAATCCCTCATGCTGGTTTTCATTTTTTATTTTTTCTAAACTTTTTATTCATTCTTTGTGATTCTCATGTCGTGCACACTGGTCTCATTCATCTCCTCAGCCCCTCACATCTACCCTTTGTCCTTGCAAACCACACACACACACACACACACACACACACACACAAAACAAAAACCAAAAAACCCCATCTTATTGTGGAAGCTATAGTCTGTTACTGTGTCCAACATTATGTCCCTCTGTCCACACATCGTCACTTGAGAATGTTCATTGATATGAGTCATTGGCCTGGTTTGAGGTCTCCGGCTTCTGTGACACCATCAACATTGCATCACCACTCAGACGCCTCCTGGTTATCCTGCTGTGCTGTGCCGTGTAGAACCTGCAGCTTTGGATCAGCACGACTAGGCCCTTCACATGTCCCAAGGGTAAACAGATGATTTTGGGGTGGGCCAATTCAAAGTCCTGGATCTGGGCCTGGTTGGTAGCTGAGCTGGTCAGCCCCACTGGCTCTCTCTTATCCGCACTACCAGGGTGAATTTTCCAGCATTGCTCCAGTTAGCCACCCAAAGCACCATCAGCAGGAGGCAGGGTAAGCTCTGGACTGCCCACTGGCACCCACACCCTCAGAGCCAGCTCCATTGTGCCATCCAGGCAAGGTGCAGGCCCCATCCTCCCAAATGCTACTGCCTGTGAGGGGCTGGGCCTGCTCTCCTAGTGCTTCAGCTGAGGGGTAGGGCAAACTCTCTGTCTCTCATGACTCCAGCGCCAGCTCTGACAGCTACTGCAGGAGGAGAGGAGGAGAAGGAGAGGGCATCACCCTTACATCCACTCTGCTTCACACAAGATGAACTCTCTTATGTTGACACCTTTGGGGCTGGCTCATCTGCTCCCCCTTGGCCCAGGCCAGCACTACCGTGTAGTCCAAATGAAGTGCAGGGCCTACTGTTTGGAGTGCTGTAGCTGGTGACAGATGGACAGGGCCAGCTCTCTTTCTCTCATGACCCTGGGCCTAGTTTTCCTGACTGCTTCACGTGTCGAGGGGTGAGGGTGCAGAGGGTATCACCTCCCCTCCCCCAGCCCAACCCACCTCACAGCAGAGGAGTGGCAGGGCTAGTTCTCCTATGCTTTTGCCCTTCGGCTGGCTTACCTGCATCTCCTTGATTAGGGCCAGCACTAAGGTGTTGCCCAGGTGAGGTACAGGGCCGGCTCTCCTGATTGCTGCAGCTGGTGAAGGGCAGCGCTAGTCCCCCTGGGCTCGTGGCTCTGTGGGAGGCATTTCTGACTGCAGGAGGTGGGGTGGGGGTGGGGCATCACCTCTGCACTTACGCCACCCCACGCGCATGGGGTTCAACTCTCCCATACTTACACCCTCTGGGCCTGCTCACGCATACCCCTGCCAGCAGGATCAGTTTGGCTGCTTCCTGAGCAAGGCGGCTCTCCTGAATGCTGCCACTTGGTGAGAGATGAGGCAAGCTCTCCAGACCACCTCGTCCAGTGAGGGGAGGGGCCTGTTATGCATCGCCCTGGACATCCAAGTTGTGGGTGGCTGCTGCCCTGACCAGGGACATCCCCATGTTCTCTAGTGGTAATACCAGCTTACAGACATTGACACGGGCCTCTGCCAGTGTATAGCCAAAGACTCAGCCATGGCCCTCAGTGTCAGCTCAGGCTGGGATGTCACCATGGCCCCAGGTGGCAGGGCGGGTCACTCACGATAGCTCCTCCTCTCCACCCTAGGTCTCCCAGTTCCGCCTCTCCGCACAAGGCCCAAGCTTCTCCACTTCTCTTTCTATCTGACCACTGAATGCTCGCACGTCGTGCTGGTTCCCACTGCAGGCTGGCCACGGGGTGGGGGTCGGGGGCCCCTGGGTGACATCATCTATCTGTGCTGTGTGGCATGGTAGCAAGCAGGTGTCTATGGCCCACCTGTGTGTGTGCTGGAGGGCATGTCTGTGAATGGCATGGGAGGTCTCTGTCTGTCTTCCTCCTCCTACACCGCACTGCCTAGAGTTGATTTGAATTGATTTGAATTGGTTTGATTTGATTTCATCTTTATGAGTCCTAGGCAGGTATCAGGCTAGGATGAACAAAGGACTGTCCTGACTGATATAAGAATACCAACAAATAAGTGTCCCTTTACCCACTGCCACGGGGGCCTCATACTGTTTTTTTTTTTTTTAATATTTTGTGAAAAATTCTCTTACAGAGACAAATAGATTTTGTGTGGAAAACTCCCTGTGGCCCTCAAACAGCTTCTGCACTGTCAACATTTGCCTGGTGTGGCTCATCCACCCGTCAGCTTCCCTGCTACCCAACCCAAGTCCATCTACCCTGGGCGCTCAATACTTGGGAGCTGAGAAACAGCAGGAAGAAAATGAAGTCTATTCAAGGTCTAGCACTTTGAGAAGATGTGTGTGTGTGTGTGTGTGTGTGTGTGTGTGTGTGTGTGTGTGTGAGAGAGAGAGAGAGAGAGAGAGAGAGAGAGAGAGAGAGAGAGATAGAGAGAGAGACATACCGCCTCCTGAGAAAAAGGCATCTTGGGAGCTCAGGTATGCAAAGGGCTATTTTGGGGAAGTTGCAGTTGGGTGATGGGGTAGGAAGGGTGGTGGCGAGTGTGGTTTATATTATCTAGGCGTTGTGTCTTTATCCCTCTCCTTTAACCGTTTCAGGTGGGAACATCATGACTGACCTTACCTTGCTGGAGCTAGCTCCCGTATCTTTTGGGGATAGGGTCTTGCTGTGTAGCTCAGGCTGGCCTTAGACTCACCAGTCCCTTGCTGCTTCATTCCAAATGCTAGGATCACAGGCATGCACCGATACACCTCGTTCCTGTAATTCTTTAGATAAATGCACACATTTTCTGCAAATTAAGCCTCCCAGCCACGTGCATGCTTTGTGTGAGTCTGTGCATAGGGATAGAATACCGGTTGGGTGTGTGTGAAATTTACACATTCTGATGCAGTCTCGAGGTCACAAGATGCTCTGAGTTTTATACATTTAAAGAAAGGTGTTTTAGCGGTTAGTGTCTTAGCCATTGGCGCATGGGCTTCCCTTAGAATTGAGATACTAGGCAAAGACAGGCAAAAACAACCCAGGAAGGGCCAGTTGCTTTAAAAGGACCCATTTTTTTATTAGACACTTTCTTTATTTACATTTCAAATGTTATCTCCTTTCCTAGTTTCCCCTCTGAAAATCCCCTATACCCTCCTCCCCCTGCTCCCCAATCCACCCACTCCCATTCCCAGTCCTGGCATTTCGATATACTGGTGCATAGAATTTTCACAGGACCTAGGGCCTCTCCTCCCATTGATGACCGACTAGGCTACATATACAGCTAGAGCCACATGTCCCACCATGTGTTTTTTTTGATTGGTGGTTTAGTTCCAAGGAGCTCTGGGGGTACTGGTTAGTTCATATTGATGTTCCTCCTATGGAACTTCAAACCCCTTCAGCTCCTTGGGTAAAATACCCATTTTAATTTTGCTAAAATATCCTAAAGCAAATAACAAACATGTCATTATGCTCTAAATATGTGTGCATTAAAAAGGCAGAGATGAATGGCTCAGTGCCATTATCACACCTAATAAAAATTACGATATCTTATTGATGTTGTTCAACACCAACTTACCTTTATCACCTGAATAGTACCTTTTACAGCTGGCTTCTCAGGATTAAGATTCCAGCAACGGGGGAGACGATAACTAAAGCTATGACTAATCAAGATGGCTTAATGGAAGCAGTGTTTTCAAACTATGAATATATTTTCTCCATTTTGCTTTTTTCCTTTGATGACCTTTGCTCTTGGTGGCTTGAGGTAGACATCGTCTGGGGGAGACCAGGGTTTATTACCAAAGGTAAGGTAAAAGAAAGAACAGGAAACAAATAGGGAAAAACCCTACAGAATGCTCCTCAACCCAAGTCCCTTATAAGCCAGGTGCCATCTTCAAAGGTGTTTGGACCGGAGCTAAAAATGGCTCATGTTTGTCCTTATCTGATGGAGAGGTAGTCATGACACTGATTGCAGATTCGTCTTTGGCAGGGCCTTCAGGAAGGCAGAGGGTGGCCATGGTGTCCTGAACCATGGATGCACAGTAGATTAGAAGGTGCCATCGGTGGTTGTCATTTGAAGGAAGTATGAACTTGTTATGGAGGAGATCTGTGGCCCTGATCAGAGCTCTGGCCCTTACCTTTAGTAAGGTGCCTTCTGAAAGCAAACAGCTTTCTTTGCCAGGACAAGACACGCAGAGCAGAGAAAGAATGTGCTTCTACCCCTGCCTGATGCTACGGTAGGCCCCCCCACCCTTCTTTCTGGTTGTACTTTCAGGCCCCTAGTGGGAGGGGGAAGGGAACACTTAACTTGGAACAACATTCTGAGTGACCAAATGCATGTGGTTCCTTTGTTTTGTCTATAACATTTTTCTCTACTAACTTGTAGGGTCTTTCTCTCCTTGATGTTTTTAAGTGTCAAAGAGGATGATATAGGATAATTACTTTACTTTGCATTTGGGTGGATAATTAATAAGCTTAAGGTTTTGTCTCAGTTTCCCAGGGTATTTATAGAGGCAATGGCCAATCTTTGTCCTCCAAGGAAGCACAGTGCCTAGGGTGGCTCCATGTTTGTAGTAAGAGTGGAAGGTGGACGTTCTTCACCTATTGGGAGATCTGGAACCACAGAGCTCAAACCAGAACCAGAAACCTGTATCGCCTTGAAGGCCTAGTCCCAGAAGTCAATACCAGCTAGACTACAGTCCCAGGAGGGCCACCAAACCTGATACTCTAAGTTTGCTCTTTAGGACCCACATATTAGGAGAGAACTGACTCTCAGGAATTTGTCTCATTGATAAAAGTATATATATATATATATATATATATATATATAGAGAGAGAGAGAGAGAGAGAGAGAGAGACTTGGAAGGAAGCTTAAGATCAATTCTATTAGAGTTTTGAGGGGGAAACAACAGGGCAAGCAAGCTATAAATCTCAGCAGCTGCCAGGAGAAGGGAGATGAGAGGAGAAAGAGAAAGCCAGGCCAATGAGGTAGGCATGGTGTTGAGCCATGGGAATCAGAGAGCAGCCACAGGACAGACAATGCTTACTTAGATGAAGCTTTAGGGGACAAATGAGAAAACCCAGGGTGCTCAGGAAAGCGTGTTTGGGAAGGAGGGAGGGAGAGAGGGAGGGAGGGAAGGTGGGAGGGAGGAAGGGATACAGTTCTAGGCAGGCTCTGCAGTGCTACAGGATGAAAAATCTGTTGAGTGACTGTACCGCGGGAGGGGCTTTTGTTAAGGGTAAGTACAAGGCTCATTAAGGGGATAATTATTCCTCCCACATTCTTAGATTCTTAGCATTTTTTTTCTTGTAACTCAGCTTTCCTGTGGGGTGGACTCCACAGTTGATTGACAGGCCCAGTTGGGTTAACTCTTAAGGGAGGAGACAATTGTTGTAGTGTTTAGTCTTTAGAGCAGATCAGAATGTCAAGTTTTCACCCAGGGCCATTCTTTTGATCATGAGGAAATAGCTTTGCTTTAATGGGCCTCAACAAAGCCTTAATATCTGTATAGTTTTACTTGATATTTTAAAGCCCAAGGTGTAGGGAAACTGATTTTACCTTCTTAGTGTTGCCAGGGAAATGGGGAGTGGGTCCCAAGCATAGTCTGAGGTAGGGCTCCATCCTTAATGGCCTCCAAAACCACTGTAACATTCCTTCCCTCAAGAGTTGAGACTCTAAAATCCTATGGGAGTCTGCTTGGCATTGGGAAATAGATATAATTCATTTCCACCACGAAAACCCAGAGATCCAACTCCAAAGCTGCTCAGAAAGCGGAATGAGTGCCTGGACTGCAGTGCCAGTTACATCTTGGGCACAGCATCTGGGCAGGGTGCTCACTGAGGACCAGAGATGGCAAGAAACAAAGAGCTCTTTTCTGATATGCCAAGCCTGGCTAGAACCAGAAACAGACTGGACTTCTGAACAAGGGCAAGAGTTAGACCTGCTCACTGTCAGGGTCCCTGCCCCAAGTCCACACCTGCTCACTGTCAGGGTCCTTGCCCCAAGTCCACACCTGTTCACTGTCAGGGTTCCTGATCTTAACCAGGGTCCCTGTCCCTAACCACACCTGTTCACTATCAGGGTCCCTGCCCCTAACTACACCTGCTCACTGTCAGGGTCCCTGTCCCTAACCACACCTGCTCACTGTCTGGGTCCCTGCCCCAACTCCAGCTTTTAGTTTCTATGTATCTCCTGTTCTCATCGCTCTGCCCTGCATATGAGCATTGGAGCATGTGTGCCCCAGGCAGTAAAATGTAATAAGAACGTTTAAAAAACATAAAGGCCCAGATCCCGTGAGGGCTGTTCACCATGCCTGACACACATAGGACAGTTCTTATGTAATAGTATTAGCTTCAAAGCAATGCAGGGATTTATATAATAACACCCAGCTATGTAAAAAATAAACATGCCACACACACACACACACCCGTAATATACACACACATACACACTACACATACATAATATACACATATACATACATACATACACACACCACACAGATAACACACACACACAAACACACACACACACACGCACGCACGCACACACACACACACACACACACACACACACACACACACACACACACACACACACACACACACACACACACACACGGTGGTGGTGATATTAAGAGAGGAGGATATGACAGGAAGCGGGAGACTGTTCAGAGTGTTATCTTTTCCCCAGAAGGCCTGCAGGCCACCTCACTTTCTGACCCCCCAGCTATATTTACTATCCTTTCCTCCTGGTGGCCTCATCTCACTACCAAGGCAGGTTGGGAAGAACACTGCATGTGTCTGTGAATAGGGACGGAGGGGCTAAGGCCTTTATTTAGCTTTCTTTCCCCAGGGCCCAGAGCAGAACAGAGCCTGTAGCATAGAGCATTGCAGGGTGAAAAGCTTGGGTGCAGGAAGGGGTGGGGTGTGCTTTAAGGAAAGCGGAGGTTGGGGCCAAATACCCCGCTCAATTCTCCCTACCTCTGTGTTCTTCCCATCCAATCCTTGAGTTTATAGTTGTTTGTCTTTCTAAGATGCCCCAGCCCTCCATTAGTTAACAGATATATAACACATAGTTAACACATAAATATATACACATATTTGTATATATACATATACAAATCATATATATATATGTACACACACACACATATATATGATTTGAGGGCTCTAGATAATGGGATAACAGCTAATAACTGCTGCTCATCGGGCACTTCCCACAGGCTGGGCAGGTGCCAGAGCAGGCTGTGCACCCTTTATGAACTCTCTGGTCTGTTACCAGGCAGATTTCAGGTAGGCCTGGCAGGGGGGCGGAGGGGATGTTGAGCAAGGAGGAGATTGAGTTGTTGCATTTTTCAAAGGTAGTACCTAGGCTGCTGGTCCCAGGTCAGCCTTGGAACAGCAAAGTGCAAAGGATTGCAGCTGTTTATTCTGGAGCTGTGCCCGGCAAGCAGGCCGCATCTGTGATAAGGAAACAGGCTCACTGCAGGTGGGTGCGACTCATGGCTAATGGCTTTGAATTTGGACTTGATGTGCCTAATTTCAAAGTGCAGGACTTTCTCAAAGTGCCACAACTTGCCAGCGGGGCTCTTTTTGGGGGTGGGTGTGGGGGGTGGGTGGGTGTGGGGTGGGGTGGTGCTTCTTCACCTCCAGACCCTGGAGAGCAAAGGAAGAGAAAATGATCTGTTTCCAAAAGCAAGCCTCGGGCGGGCGGGCGGGCAGGCTGAGTGCTGGCTCTGTAGAAAGGGTTGTGAGGGATGACTGTCCACTGGAGAGTTTGTCCTTTTCCGGAATGGAACGTGCAGTGCTGGCTTGCTCCCTTCCAGGCCCCAGCCCTGCAGCAAAGCACTCTTAGTTCCAGCTGAGGGAGGGGAGGACCTGGCAGGTCCCACTGTGCTCAGTGGGACATCAACGGAATAGAAACATTAGCCTTAATGGGAAAGGCCTGTGTGCGGAGGGGAGCAAAGACAATAGCTCCCAACTCAAGCGCTTGCAGGCCATCAGCTCTTTTGACCCCTTCCTGGGAGGCAGCAGCAGCTTGCTCTGTACAGTTGGGAGCCAGAGGGCAGGTCTGGCTTGCAAATCTCTTCTTTTGGATCTTCTGGACCCCGTGCAATACAACCGGACCATCTGCCCTGGACCATCTGCCCTGGGGTGGCCGGCATTGCTCACCGTGGGTTGGACCCTCCCACTGTAAACATCCGTCAGGAGAATGCCACATAGACTTCTTCTCCACAGGTGAATCTGAGGGAGGCATTTTCTCAGCTGAAAGCATCCTCAGTCACTCTTATATTGATTCCTTGAGGTAGAGTCTCTCAGTCAAACCAGTAGCTTGCTAATATGGCTACTCTTGCCAAGCAGCTGGCTCTGGGATCCTCGTCTCTGCTTTCTGAGGCTGGAATTACTGCTGGACTGTCATGTTTGCCTGGGATTTACATGGGTTCTGAGGGTCCAAACACTGGTCCTCTTGATTGTGTGACAAGCACTTTAACCACTGAGCCATCTCCCTAGACCCAGCTCCAGCAGTGTCAAAGGGGCGCCCCTTCTCTGTCTAGGAAATTCTTCTTCACAGAGGTCACTGGACCACTGTTGGCTGGCCTGGGTGTCTTGGAGCCCCAGCCTCCTAAGTGGACCTAACATGCTCTCTTTCTGGGCTCTTGTTCTTTCATTTGTCAAATGCAGATGACCTCATCTTGACATCCTTGGCCAAACAAGAGGACGGTGAGCATGCTTTTGAAAACTGTAAAGTACAAGACATGTGAGAGGCGGTGGTACTATTGCTCAGTGATGGGCCGCAGTTCTGCATCCAAAAGACTATCTCAGGGCTGCTTCAGCCTGCTTTTCAGCCTGCTTTTCAGCCTTAGTCTGCACTGCTTCATGAGGAAATGAGTTCCATGTGGCTGAGCCCTAAGGTAGAATGGAGAATATTATCTTTTATTTTTTTTTATCTCCCCCCACCAAAGAAACACAAGAAAAATTCCCTAGTACATTAGAAAACAAGCTTCATTCACCCCTGGCTGGCCTTTGCCAAATCTGGTGTCCTGGCTTGTGCTGTTACCTGTGGACTCATTTTGGCCTTTGAAGGTACCACCATAATTTTATAGGAAGACAAAGAGGAGACATTTATTAACGACCTCTTGGGGGCCAGGCAATGTGCTAAGTGCTTTAGGTAAAGCCTTTGTCATCTTTACAGTGGTCCTGCCAAACAGATGTGCTCTCTTCATTTCACAAGGCTAGAGAGTTTAAAGAGCTTTCCTGTAGTCACACAGGCAGTCAGGGGTGTGGCCAGCAAGGGGCATGGGAAATGGTGAAGGCAGACGCCCCTGATGCCCATGGGCTTGGGAGTCACATGGCTGTATAGTGTCATGTTGCTTCCTGTTGGTGATCTTGGGCAAGTTACTACATCCTCAGTCTTTCCAGATGTAGAAAGAATGATGACTCTGGCATGAATGTTGAAATGAACGCATGTACACCCAGCCCTTATCATGACCCCTGACTCAGTGATAAGCAGCGATAGAGTAAGACCTTGGACATCCTCATCTGCTGTCTGCACATACACATGGGCGGTGTGTGCCCGTACACTCGTGCACAAATATCACACACACTCACACACATATATACACTCGCTTACAAGTGCAATGAATAAATGGTCCTCTGTTAAGCTTGTGCTGGGCAAAGAGAATTCATCCATGGTCCAGCTCCAGCATCACACTGCAGAACAGTGAAGCACAACAGAGCTGTGACAATGAGCTGATGGGCGTGCTAGAACCAGGTTTATGTGTGCAATGTCCCACATCAATTCTACTGTAATAACACACTTTCCACTTTCTGTTCTCCTCTCTTTAAACTGGCAATGGTATTTACTTTAGTCATGGGAATTCTGTTACCTTATTTTAATAAGCTAATGCTGTGGCTTTCCCTGCCCTCGGGGATCATTGACCTACATCGGTCCACGAGGGCAAAGGGAGCAGAGATGAGGACGAACAGGGCTAGGGGTGGGTTCGGAAGCCCCGTGAGTATGTTTAGTGGTTAAGACACCTGGACCAGCTGCAGGGAGTCAGAACAATTTTACTTGGGGGTGATTCAAGGCTTATGAAGTTTTGGAGGATGGAGGGTAGAAACATCCAGGATGGGCAAAAGTTATTGGCTAAAGGGTTAGGGTACCAGAGTGCCTCATTAGCATGGGGAAGCATTTCAGGAATCTCAGGTGCTAGCCGAATGGGTTCTTACAAGGAGAAAGGAAGCGGAATCTGTGATCTAATTAAGGCTACAGGACATCCTGCGGGTCGAGGTGTGTGGTGAGGGGTTTGAGTTCCCTAGATGAGGTCAGAGAAGGGAAGCCCTGCCAATGGAGGGCGTCCTCCATATTATGCCAAGTCTCAGGAGGCTATCTGGTCAATGGTAGACTTCAACCTTAATTAGCAGAGTTTTCCAATGTAATGTGTGTGTAGGTCTGGATCACTGTGGAAGCATATGGAGAATTGTTTGCTCACCGTGGCTTGTCTTTGGAAAGCCAAGGGATGGGGCTCAGGGGCTGTGTGAGGAGGAGGAAAGAAGAGCTGGAGGGGATAGAAGACAGCAAGGGACAGTGTCTTCCAGACACAACAGGGATGACACAGCTAAAAACTCACAGAGACTATGCCAGCATGCACAGGGCCTGCACACGTCCCCGTGCTGGGAGGGAAGTAGACACAAACCCGCATCGCTAACTGAGACGCTATCTCCAGGTGCTAACCACTCACCAAGCACAAATTCGTTTTCTCCAATGGAGTCTTACTGGATATGCAAACCACACTGACGGGCAGACCTCCTGACCAGCAGAAGACGGGCAATGGGAAATGAGCTCAGTAGGATTTGCTTGGGAATCTCTTTTTCTTTTTGGCTTTACTGGTCTTTTGCATGCATATCATGCTTCCTGATTCTGTGTTTTTATGGTTTTTCTCTTTTTTGTTTCTGATGTCTTTCCTTTTTTTTTTTCTCTTATTTTTATTTTTATTCTGGTTTGTTTGTTGGCCTGTTTGTTTTCTGAAGTGAGAAAGAAAGGTCATAGAGTTGGTTGGGAGGGAAGGGGGGAAGGATCTGGAAGGAGTTAGAGGAGGGGAAATTGGTATCAGTACATATTATATATTATTATATATATAGTATATGTCACTTGTATAAAATTATTTTCAATAAGAATAAGTGCTAAAAAATTAATTAGAGGAACCCATTTCTAATTTTATAGATGAAAAAGCCCAGTTACAGAAACAGATGGCTTAGCTTAGGTGGAGGCCATCTATGGTGACGCTGGGAGAAGTCATTAGGCCTAATTCCCAATTCCTGTTTCACACATCACACTCCTGCATAAAATGTGACATATTTGCCGTGACTATAGCATATGACATCATTCAACACTGGCTGACCACTCTCTCTGTTGCACAATCATAGGACTTCATCTTGTTTACCAGGAGAAAAGGTTATTTTGACCAGCTCAAATTTTTCCCTTAGAGATCAAGTTAATGCCTTTATTTATTACTGAAGTTTCAGTCTGTGACAAGTCAAGTTTATGAATGATATTAACCTTCAGACACGGAGAGGGCACAGGAAGGTTTATATTCCCCTTCTGTAAAGTGTCCTCTTGGACTCCTGTCCATCCACAGCTTCGCTGGGTGTTACCTAAGCTGGAGATCTGGCAATGACGTGCTGGTCTGAGTCATCTGGGCTTTCTCGCAGCTCCTGCAGGACTTAACATCTGTGGGTTCTCTTCTCATTTTCCTGTCCTCCCTGAGGAATTGGTTTCAGCTGTGTCTCCCACACTGACAACTGCCAGTCTCCAGGTCAGCTCTCTCTGGCCACCTTTAGACTTCCATTTCCAATGTTTTCTGGGCAGATCCACAGGAAGGTCTTCAGAGACCTCCACCCTAGCTCTCCCTCCCATAGGGCGCCGATACCTTCCAGATGTGCTGCTCCGACTGACAGACATCTGGGTGGTACCCTTGTCCACCAAAGGGCGCGGCAGAATAGTAACATGAATGTCTCCTGTCACTTCCCAAACACACTCTGTATTTTTAGTCTAGGTCTCTGATGTGGACCGCAGGCACTGCCTGCTCAGATCCAGCTCTACCTAGCTTGGTTTTCTGTGCTGTCTCTCACCCATCTGGCTCCATTCTTCTATTTACCTTATATCGCCATTGACGTCTTGGAGAGCCCACGTTCCCTTACAGACTGTTCCTTTTGATGCCTTGATTTCCCAGCTCTGGGTCTGGCTAACATCCTCATTGGTTGGGTCTCAGCTCAGATTTCATGTCTTAGGGATCCCTTTCTAGAGACTTCTGCACCACTGCAATCGAAATGTTACTATTACTCTTCTTCTGCCGTAGGCCCCAAGTTATAATTGCAGGCTTATCTTGATACCCATGTGATTATTTATTTTAATTAAGCATTTTTCATTGTTTGTACTCGGGACTGTGTTACATAAGGGCATGTTCATACAAATACAAATCTCATACAAATTGAATACAGTCTCCCACCATATACTTCACTTCCTTTTCTTCTTCCCCTTGTTAGTTTCCTTTATTCCCATAGTCAGCTTCCCTCTACTTCCATGCCACATATACATGCATAGTTCATGTAATATAAAATCTAGGAAACACAAAATAGAGAAAACATGATATTTGTCTTTCTGAGACAGCATTAATTTGCTCTGCGATTATCAGCAGTTGTATTGACTGTCCTGCAAATGTTATAACTTCGTTCTGTGTCATGGTTAAAACAAAATCCATTGTGTATATACACAACATCTTCATCATCTGTTCCTTCGATGATGGATACCTCCCTATTATGAGTAGCGTTGCAGAAGACATCAATGCACAGTTATCTCTGTGATGTGCTTACTCGGAGTTCTTTAAATATCCGGGTTCACTGCCTGCCAGAAGCAATTTAAGGGAGGGAGAGCTCCTTTTGGCTCACAGTTAACAGGGTTTCAACCAATCATGGCAAGTTAGGCACGGTGGCTGGAGGGAGTCTGTCACGGGATTGGGAATGCGCAGAAGCTTTCTCTCACGTGGCATTGAACGGGAAACAGAGTTCTAGCAGGAAATGGGCATGGAACCCTCAAGGTCTACCCTAGTAGCCTTCATCATCTGGCTAGGTCCTGTGTCCCAAAGGTTTTGCAATCTACTAAAATAGCCCCATTAGCTGGGGATGAAATGTTCAAACATATAAGCCTGTTGAGGACATTTCACATTCAAATAATGACAGCTAACTTCAGCTAACTTCAGAAGAATGGTCTCTCCTGACAACCTGCACAGTGTGCTTGGCATAAAGTGAGCCCTCAGTAAATAGCCATTCAATACATACATGAACAAGCAATCCGAGTTCAGATACAGCTCTTTCTTTTCCTTCTCCAAACGAGAATGACTACCAACTTCCTTTAACCTTATATCCTGTGTGTTTCTCCAATCTTCCCTTCCCTTCATCTTCTCTGCTGGCCTCATAATCTAGACTTCTCTGGTTTTACAATGACAGTACTAAAACCACATTTTCAATGGTAAATGGTAACTCCACCACAATTCTTGCTCCATACACAGCTATGAAAAGACCTTTTTAGAATAAAATAGTTTGTTTATACTACTGTGCTGCTCAAACCCTCTCAAGATGTTCTTTGTTGCCTCTTGACATGTGGCCAAGGTCTTTTGTAAGATCTCGCTGGCTTTCACAGTTAGCCTTACCTTTCTCCACCTTCATTTCCCTTCACTCTTTACACATCTCTGTGTTTGCCAGAAAGTACGCTTCTTGAGTACAAGGATATCATTTGATGTATTCATGGCTCTAGCCAAGTTACTTCATTTTAGTTATTCATGGCTGCGTCATAACCTCTCCCCAAATACACAAATCATTAAAACCATAGCCACTTGTCATTTTTCCTATACCCTCAAGTCAGCTGGGTGAACCTGTCATCCTGGGACAGTCTGGAGAGATTTTAGCTGGGTTAGCTTGTGTAGCAGTCATGTGTCATATGATCCTGAAGGCTGTCTGGATAGTTAAGAATGCTACTGTCTAGGAAGACTTAACTTGCTATATGTGGCTTATCATCCTCTTCTAAGTTATCCCCGAGGGCCTGGTGGCTTGGTGGTACAGGTGTAGTTACAGGGAGGGGAAATGTCCCAGAGAGGAAGTGGAATACCAAGAGTTTTCATCATGTTCTGCTTGTGGTAAGTTTGGTGCTGTCTTATTGGTCAGAGTATGTGACATGGCCAAGCCCAGGGACAGAATGGAGGGGACCAAGCCAGGAGTAGATAGGGAATATATTATTACTATAGTATAGTAATATGGATAGTTATAATAGAGGATCTATTATTATTATAGCCACTACCACCTTGGGCAGGTTCTGGAGAATTGAAGGTTTGAAAGAGACGCTTTTATAATAACTTCATGACATTTTTGAGCAGCTATAATGAAAGCAATCTTTTTCTTAGTCATAGCAGAATCTAGGTCAACCCCTAACATTGTTCTCATCCATCTGCAGGTCATAAACAGACTCTGGATATCCATGAATAGCACAAAGTTGTATCTCTTAGGATATGTGCACACAGTTGTGCGTCAGTGGGAAATAGTATCCACATCTTTTACTTGGTTCTCAGAAATGCCATCCTTGCACTTATCATATAGCTCTAACTTTCCTAGGCTTTACTATGTAGAGCAGGCTGCTGTCAAAGTCTAGCTTCAACATGTTAGGGTCTGAAGGAGGAGGTATGGAGTCAGCCTAGTACACAGACACAGGAATCTTTTTAGGTCTCTCTTAACTTTGTTTTGGGGGGAACCCCCCCTCCACACACATATGATGGAGCAATGTTCTGACCAACTTCATTTCTTCTCCTGCAGCTTATATATCACAACAAAATCTTTCAAGCAATATAAAATTACAATGTGGTTACATCCTAGTTTCCTTAAATAAATAATTACAATGAGTTACCCAACACCCTTACATGAGTAAACATTATATGTATTACAGGTAGAAAGACAAATTATTCCCAAGAACCCACATTCATTTCTGTCTAAGCATCTTGTTATAGATTAACACAGTGTGAACAAGCAAGGCGATTTTTTTTCTCAGATTGTTTCTCTTATGGGCAGGCTGCAATTCACAGCTATAAAGAAGGGAATCAGTCATTTTATTATTTATCTTTAAAGAGCAACCTCATAAAAAAATCTTAAGAGAATCACAAATCCAAACTCTTATATGTAGAAAACAGTCATTTCTACTTTAAATCCTCAGAGTGCACACCCACTCGTCAACTTTTTTTTTTTTAAATCATATCATATCAGGAAGTTGAGAACAAAACTGGGTACAAGAAATTAATCATCACCTTGATCACCAGCCCAGCTTAAGCAAGAGAGGCATGTCAGTCAGTGCTAGTTTGGCTCTAACGTTCTTGTTCCCTGACCTCAAAATAATCTCTTGCTCAATAATCAAGAGTGTGCCTTTCTGAAATTTAAATTGTTCCCCAAGATTTCCTACATCAAAGCCACTAGCAAAAACATTTTAACCTAACTTTACTAACAGTCTACATCTCCAAATTCTTTCTAAGGGTGATGGCCTTCGCTAACAATCTAAGTTCTTTCTGAGGGTGGTGGTTCAATCGTTAATCTGCTCCAGCATCAATGCTTGGGAAAGATCAATCACTATTATTGTAAGTGCTATTGGCGCTGCCCAGTGAAAACTCCCTCTTGGAGTTTTCATACAACTCATAGATTAGGGGTGATGTGATGACCACAAAGGCACCAAGCAGAGCAGTGCTCCGTAAGAGCATGAAGTCCTCAGGACACACAGGCCTCGGGGATCTACACCCATTGTGGTTGTGCTAACCAGTGGACCACTCTCCATGAGTTCTAAGGCTGCTTGCTGTTCTTCTCATGTGGACCTCAACAGGCTGCCCTTGAACTCACAGAGATCGGCCTTTCTCTGCCCCCCAAGTACTGGGATTAAAGGAGTGCACCATCATGCCGGGTGCAAACCACTCTTAAAAACAAATATACTCTTAAGTCTTTTTTTTTTTTCCCTTAATGATGTTTCTTCTGCCGAGAGACTCTCAGGCTCTTAGCCATCTGCCAGTGGTGGGTGGCACTGGTTGTCTGACCATACAGAAGACTGGCTTTGAACTTCCTAGCCTGCTGATTCAGTCTTCATGATGGTGATGGTCGTGTTTGAAGGGCTATGCCCGTGTCTGGCTCCTTCAACACCACTTCCTTTCTCTCTGTGACTTTTAGTATCCGGGTAAATGACCCTAGGATTTTGTTTTGCGTTTGTCTTGCATATTCCTTGTACTTTTAGATGTGGTGCCTTTGACAATGAAGAAGAGAAACATTTTTTTCTTCATATTATATAGGCTATTGTCTTTTTTTTTAAAGTGAACAAATGAGAAACCTGGAGTCCAGAGACCCAGGAGGACTTTCCCAGCAGCACATGGATGGTGGGTCAGAGAAGGACCCAAACTGGACACCCTCTAATGCCCCACCATGCTGCCCACTCTGCTTTTTCTGCACAACCATTGTTTTAAGGAAAGAAAACTAACTTCATATGAAAAGATTTAAAAGCATCCAAGCTCTCAGTTGCATAACCGAAATCTTCCCCCTTATTTACTAGTGGAGTTTCTTTTTTCTTTTTTAAAAAAAGTCTTTTTAGATGCTCGGTGATATGTTTATTTCATTACAGAACTGGCAACATACAGCCACTCAGAATTCATCCGAGTCCTCAAACTTTCAACACTCTTTGACACAGGGTATAGATTATGCTGAGGTTTTCATTGTCCTAAATCAGCTACAAAAGTTGATCTGTGATCAAAGAGTGAGATGTGTTTGTCTAGAAGCCAGGTTTTCCAATTTCAAGTCCAGTGCCCTGTCCAACACATAATTTTTGTCAAGGAATGTCATTTTTTTTTTTTTTTTTTACTGATTAACATGATAGCTGTAACTAGGTCAAACTTGCTTTGTGCTTGGCAATGTTAACTTTGCTTTTCACTTATTAACTCATTTAATCCTTAGAACAACCCCTCGGGGCACGTATTAGCATCATTCTTATTTTATAAACAGATGTATTCATGAGGGACTAGATTGATAATATTAAATATTCACTTACATATTTTCCAGCTTTTATAAAGGTTTATTTTTCACTTTTAACCCTGGACTCATTGCTATTCCGTCCAGTTCTTCATGTCCCAAGATGTTATCACGTGGTGGTTTGATAAAGCATCCGCTATCAGTTAAGAGGCCTTTTTGGCTCGATATAAGACTTGGATCAGAGTGGCGTAGGAAGCAGGATGCTTTGGTATTTCAACAAACAGACAACTGTTACCTACACTGCTTCTGCCTTTCTTCTCCTTTTTCCTCGCCATGCTGGCTCTTGTCTGCAGGCTCATGATTTGAATAGCCCGAGCCCCATGTCTGTCTCTCTTTTCTGAGCATGAGTAGTTTCCCCAGAGCCCCTGCAGTATACATCACAGACTTAAAGAAGGTCATATAGAAACAAGGAAGTGTGGGGAAACATGAACCTTGTGTTTTCACCCCTCCTCCCAGCTGTCACCATGAAGGGGGAACAAGAATGAATAGCTATTGGGCGCTCACCCAACAGCTTCTACCATACACGGTAAATTGTTAGTGGGTGATTTTCTTTTAATGTGGCCTTCTGTGGGTAATCTGGACTGCCATTTATTTAATTCTTCTAATAGCTCAGGATGACTGTTGGGTTAAATGGGAGAAGGTAATGAGCCAGACATGGTTACTTTGAATACAGAGAGGTCATAGTTTTGTGATTTGAAAGCATAGGGTGCGCCAGGGTTCTTCTCGCCATCTATAATGCCATCCTTTCTTAGAGATCTGCATGCCAGTGTGAGTACCATGTCTTGCCCTCATCTATCGATTTAGCTGAAGGGAGGATAAAAGGTCGCCATGAAGAAGCTTCAGAACTCAGACTGAAACGGATGAAATGAGACTCGTTTTGACCAGTGAGAACAGCCGCTGTTCTCATTAGACACTGTCCCTTGCCTGGGGTCAATGCAGGACAGGCAGGTGTGTAACGTCCAGGAGAGGTGGCTGAGGACATCCTAGGAAGTCAGCTTTTCCTTCCCGGGAAGGCTTTCCGTGTACTGTTGGTGTCTCTGGGGATCCTTTATGGAAGTGCTGCTTTCTCTGTGGGCTCATTCTCAAAAACCGCAATTCAGGTGTCTGCTTTGAGGAGTTAAATGTT
The DNA here is from genome assembly GCA_902729485.2 of Mus minutoides. Taxonomy (NCBI): domain Eukaryota; kingdom Metazoa; phylum Chordata; class Mammalia; order Rodentia; family Muridae; genus Mus; species Mus minutoides. The sequence continues at coordinate 114,722 of CACVCL010016003.1, read as the reverse complement.
TTCTTTCCTGCCCTCCTTTTAAAGGCCAGCAGACAGGACTTCAAGGTGAGCTGTGTTGCTTGCTGTATCTAGAGCCAGTTTGATGGTAGGCTGTGTGTCACACTATACAAATGCACTGCAACTTCTATTTTCAAAGCAGATGTCAGGAAGACCTCACAAAGGCAGTCAGACTTGGAAACTAGAGGGTGACAGCTTAGAGAGGGCACAGAGACTTCTCTACCAGGTACAACTTGCACAATTCCTATTGTCCACAAATGACTACTAACTCCATAAAGGGAACCTGTAACTTTATTACTTTTTAATCTTTATTTTTAATGATGGTTTTTAAACCATCTCTGTTTTAACCTCCTGTTAGCCCACCGCCCACCAGAGGTAGTGGGAAAGCCACCCCAAGCCAGGACTCACCAAAGAAGCCCGTGTACTTTTGCTTTGGGGGACCTTTCTCATTCTAATAGTATCAATATAAAAATCATTGTTGGTATAACATTAAATCCTTGAAGTTATTTCCCTATTTTAGGTAATACTGAATAGATCTCCATAGCCCCTAAAAATGAAAATATTTTCTGAAGTAAGAAAAAAAATCAAAACATTTTCTTTTACTCTAATATTCAGGTAGTTGTTTTGTTGGAATCCTCCTTCTGACTTTGAAAGAAATTCATACATTTCTTAGTGTAGGATTCTTGTGGGCCATAGGAGCTGTAAGGAGCAGAGTAGAGAAGTCTGTGTCCCTTCTAAGACGCCAGTCTGCTCCCAAGGTCTGGCCTTGTGATGTCTTCCTCTTGTCTGCCTTGACAAGAACAGTAGCTGCTCATTTGTGTTTTTCTCCTCCACTATGTCCCTCTAATCGAATGTCTTTGCTATCAAATGCCATGGTCACCGTTGGGCAGATTCAATATTCTTCCAAGTCTAGAGTTCAGTCATAGATGATGTAGATGTCTACAGACTTCCTCAGTAATTCCAAGGTGGCTGCAACCTGGGGTAGAAGGCCAGATAAGAGGGAGGGACAGCTCCCAGAGAGCCCTATGGGCCAGATTAAAGAAACTGGGCCTCATGGCATGGTATGCATCCTAGGATCACTTTCAGGTTTAGACAGGCAGACATTGTAGCCCTTCAGAGTTAAGCAAATCCCTTCAAAATCTTCATCTGTCGACCCTAGATGGGTTGGTCTGAGTCTGGTATCAGGGATGATGGTGTGGTCAGGACAGACATGTGAGGAGAGAAAGGTAGTAGGCCAGGAGCTCTGAATGAAGAGCACCCAGTGAGGACTCATTAGACATGGAGGATGGGGGTGGAGGAGCTGCCAAGGACCCCTCAACCGAAAGACTGAGGGTTTGATTGACATCCTTATAACTAGCGTGACACTCACAACTCCCTACTAGTGACATTGACTTCCAAACACAATGACCTGGTAAGGCCATGCTGAACACCGATCCCTTTGTTAGCTCTATATTGCCTACATTGCAGGGCATGAAGGCATGCCACTGTTGTGCCCAGCTTTACTGCAATTTTCTTTTAGGAAAATGATTTTTTTTTAATGACAGTGTCAATAAAAATAGCAACAACCAGTTTCAGTGGCTTAAAGTAACCAGATTCTTTCTCTTAATCTTTTCACCTAACAGTTCAGTGTGGGTGTTCCTGGTGGGCAGGTAGCTTTCTGCCACATGGAGAGTCTGGGACTGCATCTTCTACTGTCTTGTATATCAATCACCTGTGGGATTTTGAGTCTTCAGTATTTAGAGAAAAGATAGGAAAATCATAGATGATACACAGCTTTCCTGTGTCACCTGTTAATGACAACTGTCACTTGTACTTAAATTCCACAGTGGAGTGGACACTAGGTCTACAGACCCACTGAGATCTAACAGGACCAGAGGACATGAGGACCTAATTTCTAGTGGGTCAGCTGCTCTCTGTGACAGTTCTGGGTTCTATAAGGACAAGCATGGCTACCCAGTCTACCTTCCTCTGTGTCTAACAACCAGCATGTAACAGTTATACCCCGGGCAGCCCTTTGAGATCCACAGTAGCCAAGTCACACTCCGGAATATGATAAAGGAGGACGAAAACATGAAGAAACCCTTTGCTCACATTAGGCTGAACCATAAGGAATTGCAATTTTTCTTGTGAAAAGACCTGCCAAATGTTGCCAATTTCTTGTGACTCAGCCCAATAATTCATCAGGGAGGTGCTTCCAAAAATGGTTTTCTTAGAACCCTGGCTCATAGCTGGGAGAATACCTCATGCGCCTGGCTCTTTGGGGATCGTCAGAGATGTTTTAGTCATTATGAGATTTGAAAACTCCTGTCTTCCAGAAAAATCCTGTGTTGTTTCATTCCTTTAATCAGTGATTTCCTAAGCAACCACGGTCTAATCAGTAGTTTCCAGGATAAATTGTGCCTAGGACTTGTTTCCCCCCTCTCCCCAAGATACCTCTTCAATTCTTAGTTATGCTTCATTCTTCTGCCCCTGGGAAGCTTTACACAGAATATCAAGGGACTCCATCAGTAAAAGGCACTAGATTTTCTTGTAGAAGTTCATGTCAGGCATTTGGGGTAACATGGCAAACATTTGCTGAACAAATGGCTTTGAAATAGTTCCGTTTCTCAGAACCCGAGACTCTTCATCTGCAAAATGAAGTTGGTGAATTCAGAAGTCCCATGTAGAGTCAGTGAGAGGCTGCATCTGCGCTAGCATCCTCCTCCCTTCAGCATCTTGGAGCCTGGCGAAGCAGCCACTTGCCACGTAGAGGACACCTCATCCCAGAGGCCACATGTGGGATTGCTTTGGTCCTCACGTGCAAACATGTTTAAGCCCAGCTTCTTGAGAGCTCGAATGGATATTTGAGTCTGACAGAATTATTTTTATCTGTTCAAGAAGAAAGGAAATAAAGAGCAGCATCCTTGTGTTGACACGAAATAGATGTCCCAGGATTCTGAACTGGAGGTAGGAGGCAGCCTCGCTGGGTGTCTGTGGGGCTGAGTAAGCAACAGGCTTTGAGGACCACATGGAACCACTTCTCCATGGTCTAATCTGAGAAGCTGAACACGGTGAGCTTGGAATCAGGTTATGGCTTTGGTTGGAGGACTGTCTCACTGGGGCCAGCATGGCCTTTGGCAGAGCCATAGTCACATCTGTCCTCTCCCTGGCCTGACCTCCCTCTGGCAGATTCAGCTCCAGGTCTGGCAGAACCCCCAGAACGGATCTTTCTCCTGGCCCCCAGCAAAGCTGCTTACTGACTTCCAAACATGTGTGGCTGGTTTGGCCATCTGGGCCAGAGGCACTCTGTGAGCTGGGCCTCATGGGGAAGCTCCTTCCTTTCCTTATTGCACACACTTAAGGGTTCTAGCCAAGCCCTGCCCCTTCCCATCCTCGTGCCAGACCCCTGCATCTAAGGCTCTTTCCAATATGAGCAAAAGCAGCAGGGTACTTATTTGAGGCTAGATACTTCTATGGACCTGGTACCTTGTATAGTGGGTGAGTGTGGCTTCCAAAGCCAGGAAGACCTGGATTGAATCCTGGCTTGGCTGGAGCCATTGAACCTTGGGTTGATAATCTCATGTGTCTGATTGTCAGTTTCTTCTTCAGTATGTTGGGAGTGTTTATTGTTGTTTAATTTGCTATACAACTATCACACATTCATCAAAGGAATTATTTTGTCTGCCAGACATTAGAAACACAAACAGGAACTGTATGCAATTGGTACCTGCATCAAACAGACACTGTTTTCAAGAACACTATTTACAAGGCCCAGAGCAGATAATAAATATAGGGGTTGTGATGGTTTGGAATAGGTTTGGCCCTCATAGACTCATGTGTTTGAATGCTTGGCCCATTGGAAGGGCACTATTAGGAGGTGTGGCCTTTTTGAGGTAGGCATGGTCCTGTTGGAGGAACTGTGTCACAGTGAAGGTGAGCTTTGACGTCTCCTATGCTCAAGCTATACCCAGTGTGATCCAGTCTCCTCCTTGCTGCCTGTGGATCAAGATGTAGAACTCTCAGCTCCTTCTCCAGCACCATGTCTGCCTGGATGCTGCCATGCTTCCCTCCATGATGATAATGGACTGAACCTCTGAAACTGTAAGCCAGCCTTAATTAAATGTTTTCCTTTGTAAGAGTTGCCATGGTTATGAAATCTCTTCACAGGAATGAAATCCTAAGTAAGACGGGGTGTAGAAATAACTGGAGTTTTCAATCCCAATACATTATTCAGACTGGAGTATTAGCTTGCTGTGTGATACTGAGAAAGGAGCTTGTGCTTTCTAGTCTTCTATGAAATGGAGAGATTTAAATATAATATAATATAATATAATATAATATATATACTTATATATATGCAATCTCTGACATTCCATGATTATGTAAATTATCCAATTCAAAAATTAAAAAAATACATTAGTGGAATTGATCATTTGGTACTTATAATTCTACCTGTACATTTTGTATTGAGGACACTGTGAGGGATCCTGTGTGTTTTCAGGAGAGAGACTCTGAGTATGACAACTAAAATTACAGCATCTAACCCCAATTCTGCCATTTATTGGCTATGTGGTGTTGAGCAGGACTTCCAGTTTTTCTAATTCCTCAAGTATGAGAGTGTGCCTGCTGCCGGGGGTTGCTGTGGGCATCAGTGGAGAGAGTAGATAGGGCGTGGGACACTCACCAAGGCTCACATTTGGCACCTAGTAAATTCAGGAAATTCTAGTTCACAAAAGCACTCCGGAGCTGGCCTGTAATTGAGTGCAGTGATTGGAGGGCTACTATGAGGCCTCTCTACTTCTTATTCCTTTTCCCTCCGTACCCAGAACACATTATTTTAAAAAATTCATGTGTTTGAAAAAGGTAATGGGGCCACATGCCCTTGATTCACTCACACCCAAGGCAGTAGGCATTGGGGGTTGGATACCTTCCTCCCCTCCGTGTCCCACAAAGATAGAATGTTCTAGGTCGAATCTAGAGTGTCCCACACAGACTTATGCTTTGGTTCCCAGTTGTGGTGCTGTTTTTAAGGCTTTGGAGCCTGTAGGAAGTAGGGACTGGCTAGGGTGAACATGTTGCTAGGGCTGACCCTTTATATCTGTTCCCATTTCCGCTCATGCTACCTGCTTCTTGAGTCACCAAAATGTGAACAGCTCCATTGCCTGCCCCTGCTGCCACGAACTGAGGGGATCCTTCCCCTTTTTCTTCCATATGGTGGGCTGTAGTGCTCAGAAACTGCGAGCCTAAGTAAATCTTTTCTTCTATAAGTTTGCTTCTTTGAGGTGTTTGTCACAATAATAATAATAATAATAATAATAATAATAATAATAATGATAATGATAATGATAATAATAATAAAATAAGCTAAATACATGGTCAACTCTGAAGTAGGTGAACATGTACACTGAACCTATGAGAAAGGACTTGCTTAAACTTGCTTGGCTAGAAATTTATTACATGTAAATTATGAACCGGACATGCTTCACATGAGAACCAACCGCAAGAGAACCCATGAACAGCTTACACAAAACAGGGGAAACCATTTGTGCACACCAGTTCTTGTCTCAAGAACCAGCCCTTTGATTAAGCTCTCAGCATTATCTGTGGCCCTGGTGAGCTTTCACTGGAGCAGGAACCTCTGGCTGCAAGCACTCTGTCCTTTATTCCAGCTGTCTTTGCCGAGGTTTATCTAGAACCATCAAGGGGGCATTCAACATGCCCAAATGCTGAACATTGGAATCTGAGAAAGCACTGTCTACCCTTGTTCCTGTGGCATCTGTGAGTCCTCTTCACTTTTAAGTATACTGTGACCAAAGCTGTTGGGTCATAAGATCACAGCACATGCTCCTCTTTTGATAAACTTGTTAAGAGAGGCTCAGCATGAAGACCCAGTTTTCTAATAAGTTAGTGTCAGTGCCAGCTCTGGAGCCTGTTTTAGAGTCAGTCTCAGAATTCTTTGTATTTTCCTGGGGAGGCTTGCGGGTTACATCTATCTCAAACCCATGCTGCTACATAGGAGTTTCAGCGTATGTGCTCTGCAGATGAATATGGAGTATAGGAGGCAGCACATGGGGACTGGAAGCTGAACCCTGCCTTACCCTTTCTCTTGGGGGCAAGCTATGGGATAAGGGAAAGGGGTAAGGAAGGGAATAAGTCCCACCTGAGATGGGAGAACAAAATCCCATGAGTTCAAGTTCACACACGGTCAGGAAAATCAAACGGTGTTATATCTTCATAGATTGCCATTCGATCTGGAGGCACTCTGGGGAAGAAGGATGGATTTACATGTATAATGACCATCTCTGTTTGCCAGATATAATGCTTCTAGTTTTCACGTGGATTTTCTGATGTGAGATAACAGTGCAGTGGAAAGATTATAAACTTGATTGTCTCAGATAAACCTGGGTTGAAGTCATGGTACCATCTTTTAAACCACGGGACTTGGGAGAAATCCAGTTAACTTTCCCGAGACTCATCTGTCAAGTGGAGTTAATAATAGAAGCCTTGTCATGAGGCTCGAAAGAAATGGTTAGAAAGCCGTTTCACATATGGCTTGGCATGGAGGACACTCTAAATAAAAGTGCTGGCTCCCTTCCCTTTCTGGATCCTCGAGGAATTTTTGGATGAGGCAAAGTACTGTCCAGATAGCTTCTAGAATTGCACTGCACTTTTTTGAGAGGGAGGCAGCACCCAGCACAGCACTATTCTCCATTTTACTCAACATGTATGCATGTGTGTGCACGAGTGTGCATGCATGTATGTGTGTACATACATGGATGTAAAGGCCAAAGGTCAACCTTGGCTCTTGTTTCCCAGGAGCTGTTCTCCTTGTGGTTCTTTTTTTTTTTTTGAGACAGCATCTCTCACCGAACCCAGGCTTCACTGATTCGTCTAGACTGTCTAGCCAGCAAACTCCAGGAATCCTCCTGTTTCCACCCCCCAGCACTGGGATGACAAGCGTGCTCCGCATGTCAGGCTTTTCTATATGGCTCTGGGGATCAAGTTCATGATCCCATGCTTGTGCAGCAAGCACCTTATAGATGGAGAGAGCTTCTTCCCTCCCTCTCATTTTCTCAACCACATGATGCCACAATTTGGATTTCCATCAAGGGGTGGCTTCAAAGAACCATGCACTGAAAAGTGTGCTACCCTTCATCTTGGGATTTGCTCTTTTATTTTTCTGCAGTACTGGAAGCTTCTGGGATGCCAGACATGACTTGCCTGGCCCCAGTGGAAAGGCCCGCTTTACTAAAGGTTCCCATGTGGGGTGTTATTTGTAGACTAAATTGTCTCCTTCAAAAAGATAGGTTGACTTCCTAATCTCAGGTGCTTCAGAATGACCTTACTGATGCCGTCTCACTGTAGGTGTTAGGAGTTAAGATGAGGCCATACTGGTATAGGGTGCATCATATCTAAAATGACTGTGTCCTTATAAACATGTATATACACGGTTTTCCAGGGGAAAAGCCAGGTGATGACTTAGGAAGAGATGCAATAGTTGTAGCCATAAGCCAAGGAGTGATGGCTCCCACTGGAAGCCAGGAAAACGTGAGGGCCACTCTGCAGATTTTGTAGGGAGTGTGGGCAAGACATGTTTCAGACTTTCAGCCTCTGAATGGCGGGACATTTTTGTTGCTTTAAACACATGGTTTGTGACAACCCTAGACATGAGTAGACCTCTCATCTCTATCTTAGGAGTAAAGGAACCCGAGCTCCTATAATATAAGAATTCTCATTCTATAGCGTTGATATTTAGTGCAGAGATTGGTGAGAGTGGAGAGTTCATCAAAGGAACGGACATGCAAATGACAGAGATGTGACTTGCACAGTATCCTATGGTGAGCCAGAGGGGGTCCACACCACCATCTCTTTGCTTTGCCCACCATCTCTTTGCTTCACCAGAACAATTGTATCAGTGACTCCCCCGTCCTTAGACACCCCCCATCTTTAGAGGCTGCACGCTTTCTCAGCCTCACTTTCTGCATTTGAAGTTTTATATTTAGTCCAGTAAAGAAGCCTACCGAGTGTCTCCTGTTATTGCTATCATGATCTCTTTTTCTCTCTCCCTTTAAACATTTTTTCTCTCACACAATACATTCCATCCACAGTTTCCCCTCCCTCCACTCTCCCCCATGTCCACTCCTCCTCTTGATTCCCTTCAGAAAAGAGCAGGCCTCCCAGGGGATATCAACCAAACACAGCATAACAAGTTATGATAAGACTAGGCACAAATCCTCATATCAAGGCTGGATGAGGTCACCCAGTGGGAGGAGAGGAGTCCCAAGAGCAGGCAAAAATGTCAGAGACACCCCCCCACCCCAGTAGCCACATATTCATTATTTTAAGAAGTGAAATGTTCTTTATTTATCGTGTGTGTGTGTGTGTGTGTGCGCACGCGCGCGTGCATTAATGCTGTTGTATACGTATGGAAGTTAGAGGACAACTTGCAGGTGTCACCTGTCTTCATTTACCAGGTAGATCCTGGGAATTGGATCTAGGCCTTCAAGCTTATTGGCAAGCAGCTTTACTATTGAGCCACCTTGCCAGCCTGCAGCACCTTATATATTAAGTGGCTTGTACCTGTCATTCCATTTCATGTTCATGATAGTCCTTGAGGCAAATATTCTTTAAAAAATGCGTTTATTGTGTGTGTGTATGTTTATATGTGCACAGTCCACATACATATGGAGATCAGAGGACAACTTGTGGGAGAAAAGTGTCTTGTATTCAACTATGGAGATTCCAGGGACTAAACTCAGGTCATCAGGCTTGGTAAGTAAGCCTGTTTACACATTGAGCTTTCTTGCCAGCCCTGAGGTAAGTGTCCTTAATCCAGTTTTGCTAATGGAGTGTGGTTCAGAGAGGTTTAATACAAAATTATCCAGACCTTCCAAATGACAAGAGAAGGAGAGCTGGCCTGAAAGTCAGCCATGGTTTTGTGTGGAAACTCAGGCATTTTTATTAACAGCTCTCAGCAAATCTCTTGAGGCTTCAAAGTCTGCCACAACGGCAGGTTGGTTCTCTGTCTTGAAGGGCCAACTTTCTCGGATTATATTTTATTAGTTTTGAAAATTTTATCTTTTCAAAGCAGTCAAAACAAGATTCTCATGAAAATATGTCATAAATTTGTGTCAAAGATCTAATTTTAACTTATAAACAGAGGGACTAGGAGAAAGGATAAGTGAGAACTTGGCTTAGTTTTATATTCTCTATTACAAAAAAGTTTATCACCACTACTCTGAGCAGGAGTAATTTATATTGCTGTGGATGGCAGATTTGTATTGTTGCTAATTTTCTACAAGTTAAATTCTGTCTTCAATTGAGCCTTAAAATAGCATAGTCAATCAAAGATCATGAAAAGTTCATAGAATCTGACAGCCTTGGAAACTGCAACTGCTCAGGACAAGTCCCAGTACTCTCATGCCTGTTTCTGTTTTTTGACAAAATTTCCTATTACATTAACAAACAGCATCATGGGGCTGGAGAGATGGCTCCCTAGCTCAGAGCACTTCTGCTCTTGCAGAGGACCTGAGTTCAGTTCCCAGCACCCATGTTGGGGGGCTCACAACCACCTGAGACTCCAGGTCCAGGGAATCTGATGACCTCTTCTGGACTCTGTGGGCAAGTACATTCATATCCACACACAGATACATTTATTTACACATAGTTAAAAATACAACTAATATATATTTTAAAAATGCACAGATCTGGAGATGGGATAGATGGCATATTTGCCTGGCAGGTGCAAGACCCTGGATTTGATCTTCAGCACCACAAACAAAAACAAAGGAAAGCAAAAACTCCATAAACATATATATAATCTAAGAGGATTTTTACCCTACAGAACTCTATTACACCCACTAAGAGACAGCCAATTCCATAGCAAAAAAAAAAAAAAAAAAAAAAAAAAAAAAAAAAAAAAAAAAAAAAAAAAAAAAAAAAAAAAAAAAAAAAAAAAAAAAAAAAAAAAAAAAAAAAAAGGGAACAGTTGCTAAACACATACCTCACAAATATCCAATAAAACCAAAGGTATTCATTTGTTTGAACAAAGAATTATACATTAAAATGACAGACATGATACTAGTCTAGTGAGTCTAGTGAGTCTAGAGAGTATTAGATAAAATTTGTACATATTTGCAGGTCTGGTAATAACACATATTAACAAAAGTATGGAGTCATGGGAGGTCTCTTTTTATTAGTGATTGGAACTGACATTGGTAAAATTACTAGAAGTGAAACTTGGTAGAGCAATGGACTGAGCATCTGAGTCCCTTTGAATTACTTATTTAATCAAGCATCGTGGAATCTGGGTGGTGACTAGGCCATGAACATGGAGCCCTCAGGTGAAGGTATAAGAGGTTGGGTGTTGCTGCCTGAACAAGGCTCTCTCTTGAACCTGGCCACGCTGGAGCTCTAATCTCAGATATCTAGATTCTAGAACTGTGAGAAATAAGTGTTTATTATTTCGACCACTGAGCCTATGGTGATTTAAATGACAGTCCAAACAAAAGCAGCTTAATTCAGTTAGAGATATGTGTATGCCATGGCCAGACACTTATTCTTCTTTGAAATATGCTTTGAGGAGAACCTCTAACATACATGCATAGAGGGCTGACAGCAATGTCACCTCTTCTTGTACTTAGCTGTGATCAAGCACAGAAATGTTCATTCATGACAGCTTGCTGGTAATAGCAAATATTGAAAATACTCCAATGTCTGCTCTCAGAGGAGTGCCAAAATAGTGTAGTGCATTTTTTTTTTACTCATGTACTCTTAATAAGATTAAAATAAAACCATGCAACATTAAAATAAAATAGTGTTGGAAAATCTCAAGAACTACGTCGAGAGAAAAAGGATCAAGTTGTAGAACCAGAAGTGCGACTGGTTAAAAGTTTTCAAAGATGGAAACAAAAACAAAAACAAAACAAAAACCCAACCCAACCCAACCCAACCCAAATCCAACATTACTGTCTTACAGGTACCTATGTCTAGAAAAGGATGGTAAATCTAAGGTTTAGGGCTGTGGCTTCTTCAGGAATTCATGGGGTGGGGTGGTGTAGCATGTATTTTCTACAACCCCGCTTTAAGCTCTGGGCAGATGGAACAACCAGCCCCTGCCCAGTTCCTCTTGGATCTGTGGATGAAAGACACACATATTAACATATTTTAAATACGCTTTTCAGCTCAATGGTTGGGCAAGCCTCCTGCAGCTAATGTACCCTTACCTTCACTCCAGCTCAGCACCTCTGACTCTGTCCCCAGCTTAGTTGTGTTTCTAATCTCCTGCTTGCTACCTCAGGCTCAGTCAGGGAAGCAACCAATGGCCAATCCACCCGAGATCATACATGGCTGGTGGCTCTCTCTCCCTGCAAAGCTTGGCGAATTTTCTTTCCCCCTCCTCCATCTTCTTGCCTTCCTACGGGACCTGGAAGTCCTGCCTCTTCCGCCCAGCCATTGCCCAGTAGCAACTTTATTGATCGATCAAGAACCAATTGGAAAACAGGATCTTCATCGTTCATTTGCCGATTCCTGACCTAGCATCAGAACCACGCCCTACAGGGTCAGGCAGAAGGAATGATACTGAAGACAGCATCAGTTCTATAATATTTTAGTACTCCATATAAATAAGGAATATTCAAGTGTTTGTTATAATATTATCAGTACCTTTTATGTCTGAAGTAAAACACACACACACACACACACACACACACACACACACACACACACACATCTGTTTAGTGCTTACTGGCAAAACAAAGTTCTTCCCACCCTCAGTTAGAAAAGTTTTGATCTTCTCTCTTTTAAAAATGCTTTATTTTGACTTTATATATGTGAATGTTTGCCTGCATGTATGTATGTGCCCCATGTGTGTTCCAGGTGCCAACGGAAGCCAGAACAGGGCATTGGGTTCTCTGGAACTAGAGTTATAGATAGTTGTGAGCCATTGTGTGGTGCTGGGAATCAAACCTCTGCAAGAATAGACAGTCCTCTTGGCTGCTGAGCCATCTTTCAGCCCTGTAAAATAGTGCTTTTATTGAAGAACTTCTGAGATAAAGACACCAATGTAAGTAACTGGCCCCGTTTAACCTTTTAAGAATTAGCCTGGCACACGCAGTGTTAGATGGAGTGCAGATTTTGATTTGGGTGTGGAAGAAGCCATCTAAATTTGTAACCGAAATACGATCTCATTTTGACTTGCAAGGACTTCTGGGACTTGGCTCCTCCTCCTCCTCCTCCTCTTCCTCCTCTTCCTCTTCCTCCTCTTCCTTCTCCTTCTTCTTCTCCATCCTCATCTGGCTGTCTTTGCCTTAGTGACTTCTTCTACTAACTTCTCACTTCTGGTAAGTATCCAGTCATTTCAGGTTGCTTCACACCTCCAAGAGCACAGCTCTTCTCAGTTCTCTGGGCTTTAGAGCATCTTCCCCGGGTTGGCTGGCTGTCTTCCTTCCAGCTCCAGCTATAGCAGTGCTGCCTCCCCTGAGGGTGAGTTAGCTTTCCCTCTGACTACCAACTGAATATCGAGGTCCCCAACCATTTCGTCTTCTGTCTTTCTAGTCTCCAGCAGTGTATGGGTCTGCAGAAGAGCTCAGGATATGGAAGCACTATTAGACCATGAGATTGCAAACTGAGTTTGCTCAAGTCCTTTCCAGATCTGCTGGTGTCTAGTAATGTTCATATGGTCATGACATCTTATCTCATCTGTGAAGATGCTCCTATTATCCTTTATATGACCTTGGAAGAGAGAGCATAGAAATAGAACAGGATAGAGGGCTTGTGTGAAGCTCTGGAGGGGATTACAATGGATCTGGACCCAAGAGATTTTCCATAGCCACTCAGCACCGTGGGGCTTGGATGGACAAGAACCCAAGACTCTCCACTCTTGGCCCGTGTGCTTCCTATTCTTTCACCCTTCATGGCTTGAGAAAACAGCTGCCCCTTGTCATCTCGTTAAAAAATCATCTAATGTGGAAACAGGAAATGACTCTCTGGTTCTGAGGCAGTGAAACTGGGTCCCCTTGAGCAGGTGGCTTGGCCACACCCACACTAAGAGGCACTGAGAGAACAGATGGGCCTCAGGAAAGCAATATTAAACCTGAGCAGGGTCTGAGGAAGGGCTTTGTAGTTAAATCATGTTAGAGCAAGTTTGGTTCCAAGGGTCTCATGACCCTTCTAAGCACACTCACACATCTGGATATTGGATTGAATCCCAAAAGAAATTCATCCTTGAGGATCATCTAGGGACAGGCTTTTTGAACGAAACAAGAGAACCGAATGATGAATTGTCATATGGTTGATGTTGACCAGGTGTTCATCATTAGAAGGCTGAACAAGATGCAGGCCATAAACACGACACAGCATTAGGAGAAATGTGGATGCTTTTGTTTAATTACTTTCAACTCAGTGCCAGTCCAGGGTCTGGGATGTGGTAGGTTTTACCACGATTTGCTGACTGCATGGATGGGCTCTTGTGAAACTGCATGATTGGGAAAAAAGTCTCACAGGTCACTTATGCGTCTGGTTTGGAAGAGGGTTGGTGGCAAAATACAAAATTCTTATGGGCGTTTTGACATCAGGCTGGCCCAGCTGACGTACCAGCTCGAGTACCACCCAAATTCAAGGCAGGAAAAGGCCTGGTGGAGGTTTTAATGGTTGAGGATTGGGTTCTGGATTGTGATGGTGGACTTCCAGCTGTGTTTAACCTCTCCCCTCCCACTGAAATGCTCCCCATAATACAAAAAGAGGCAAAGATGAACAATCTGGAAGGAATGACTTCTCATGAATAGTTTGTAGGTCTCTGGGAAGCACTTCTCCTACCACAGAGCTGATGGTATGGGATTAAGAAATAAATGTCATTGACCTTAGAAGAGAAAAAGTGACCCACTTGCATAGCAGAATGTTTTGCTTCTTGTTGTTTTGGTTAGTTTTCTAAATAAACAGCTCATTTCAAATTCTTCCCACTGCCCGTCTATACTTCTCTTTCTCCACCCTTTTGATAAACATGCTCAGAAACAGAAACAGAAACCATTTTCTGGGGGCAAATGCTAAATTATGTTTCAATATTTGGAACTGTGTAAACTCTCCTCTGCATTTCTATCCTGTCCACACAGTGGCTGATGCTGGTGTTACCGTTTCCGTCTAGCTGCTGAGCAGAGGGAGCTGGAAGCTGGGTTAGTTACTTGACTCTTGTTCAAGATGCCTACCCGGGAGCAAGCTAGGGGAGGGAAGTCTTCTTCTGGTTCATAGATTGAGGGAACACACATGCTAATGTGGTATATTCACATGAGTGTCTATGTGTCAGCTGAATGCCTGTGCATTTTTAAAGACAGAGAAGGACATCAGGCGTCTTCTAGCACTCTAGCCTATGATTTTGAGACAGCGTCTTTCCTTGATCCTGCAGCTCTGAGTTTTCAGCTAGGCTGGAAGAGAGCAAACCCCAGAGATCTCTATTTTGTCCCACTCAAAGCTGGGTTTACAGGCATCTGCAGATTGTCTGGCTTGTTACACGGGTGTTGGTATCTAAACTTTTGTCCTCATGCTTGAACAGCATGGACTCAACCTCTAAGCTACCTCTCCAGCCCTTCCTCCTTTCTTTTACCTTTTTATTCGGCACAGGATATCGGCCTATGGGATTGTATCACCCACATTTAGAGTGGGGCATCCATTCTGTCAAACCTCTCAGGAAATGTATTCACACACATACCCAGAGATGTATTTCCAAATCCAACCAATGTGGCACTAGCATTGCATAAGCATTTATACTTCAAAGGGGGAGAAGTAGGGATATAGCAAAGAAAGAGTTGGGCCACGTCAAGACCAAAACTTAGCATGGTAAATATCAGCTCCTATAGCTCCATGTCCAGCACTGGGGGCTCTGAATGGCATCATCTGGGTTACAACAGACTTGGGTGGTTCCACTCTCCTAGTTCTGCTGCTTGCAGTGCATGTAGCCTCTTTTGGGATGACTCTATTCTATTCCCGCAGCCTGTGGCAGTTTTGTGCAATGGTCTGTCCAGGCATTCTTTCAGGGAATCAGATCTTGCTATACATTGCCTGGCCTCAGTGACTTCCTGCAGCCTCAGTGCAAGACTCCATGACACTGGTAACACTATTCATGCTTTCAAACTGTCAGTGATGCTTCTACTGTCAGCTTGGGACACAGTATTGTCCCTTTTCAGTCATGGCTATAGCAGTCTCTGTGTGCTTTGGGGACTGAATCTGAGATTTCTTGGCAGCAGGGAATTCCCATTTGGAAGCAATTTCAGTTAAGGCTCTTTCCTTTTAAATAAATTTGTATTTCTGAAATGTAGAGGCTTTTATAGGTGGGATCTTGCTCTCTGGGCATCTTTCCTATCATCTCAGGACAGAGAATGTGGTTTCTCTTTAGCGGTGCAAATCTTTTTAGCAAGCACAGCAGCTTTCTCTGCACCAACTTTGTAATTTGAAACTGGCTATGGTAGTTGGAATGAGAATGGCCCCCATACGCTCCTATATTTGAACCTTTGCTCTCCAGTTTGTGGAACTGTTTGGGAAGGATTAGGGGGTGTGGCCTTGTTGGAGGAGGTGTGTCACTGGGAGTGGGCTTTGAGGTTTCGAAAGCCCATGTTATTCCCTGTTAGCTCACTCTCTGTCTAATTCTTGTGGATTAGATGTAAGCTCTCCCCTATTGCTCCAGCACCATGACTGCCTGCCTGCTGCCATGATGATCATGGACTCTAACCCTCTGCAAATGTGCATCCCAGTAAACTCCTTCTTTTGTAAGTTGCCTTGGTCATGGTATCTCTTAACAACAATAGAAAAATAACTAAGACATGTGCTCATTCCTTTCTCTTTATCAAATTGCATACTTTTTTCATTTATTTCTGCTCTCTTTCATTGGAAATCTAAGAGCAGTAAGTAAAACCATGCGATATCTTGGATATTGTGTTGTAATGAAATTTCCTCTGCCAAACAATGTCTCACTCAAGTCTTTCAGACATAAGAAAAATGCAACCAGTTTATTTTTATTTTTTACCAGAATGCAATAGGACTACCCGCCAATCCAGTTCATGGCAGAGTCCTTGTTCCTTTCTGAAACCTGTGATCAGAGAAATGCCCTGTCAAGTTCAGAACTGTGTTTTCTATGTGATTACAGATCCAGTTATGTTGACAATGAATGTTTTTCCATCACAGCACCTGTATTAGTCAAGGTTTCTATTCCTGGACAAACATCATGACCAAGAAGCAACTTGTGGAGGAAGGGGTTTATTCAGCTTACACTTCCATGTTGCTGTTCATCACCAAAGGAAGTCAGGACTGGAACTCAAGCAGGTCAGAGAGCAGGAGCTGATGCAGAAGCCATGGAGGGATGTTCTTTACTGGCTTGCTTCCCTGGCTTGCTTAGCCTGCTCTCTTATAGAATTCAAGACTACCAGCCCAGAGATGGTCCTACCCACAAGGGGTTCTTCCCCCTTGATCAATAATTGAGAAAATGCCTCACAGATGGATCTCAAGGAAGCACTTCCCCAACTGAAACTTCTTTCTCTGTGATAACTCCATCTTGTGTTAAGTTGACACACAAAACCAGCCAGTACAGCACCCAATTATAAAATAGTGAATGTCTTTATAGAACTCTAGAATTGAAAACACAATTCCCTAGTCTATTAGTCCTACCCGAAGCTTACTTCCACCATTTGTAATACCACACAGGGAACAGTTCTTCCCAAGGAGCCTTAAGAGTGGAAGAGAAAGCAGGCTCCTTTTGTATTTTAAGGCCTGAAGAACGGTCACCGAAACAGGGTGACAAAAATATCCATTTTACATAGTTTCACATGACAAATTAGCACCTTTAATGCTCAAACTGTACTTCAATAGTGTTTTAGCTTCTCTTCGTGCAAAACATATGACAGTTGAAATATTTGTGCTGACAGAGAGTTTTACATTTCTGTGTATGTGCAAAATAATTAAAAGAGAAGCAAACATTACATCAGTTGAAAGTATTTAAGTTGGTTGAGTGATGCATAATGGTATTTGTGTAACTGTTCAAAGACAATAAGTAGGTTTATAAAAACATTATTTTATGCCATAGTACAGGTGCAGATGGAGACTGGTAATTTGACATAAACTCAAGAAATAGGGTAAATAATTTTTTTCAGCCCTGTCAGTGCTTCCAGAGACTGTGTTAGAAAACATTTCAGATTATCAGCAGCTAGTTGTGTTGTTTCTGTGTACCCACCTCTTCAGTTTTCTGCTTTTCATCAGTGAAGGGCAAGGCTGCGCACTGCATATTCACCTCCACCAGCCTGTGCTGGTGACGCCTATGTCTTCATCTGTAAATGTGAGGTTTCGGCTAGGACAGCCTGAAGTGTTGTGCCACATCAAGATGCAGATGGCTCGTTTCCTAGAAAATAGATGCTAGAACTAAAATACGGAGGGCTTGTGATGCTGCTGCTGCTGCAGTTCAGTACCCTGTGGACAATCAGATATGTATCCAGGTAAGAGGTTCAGCCTGCCTTTGGTGAATGCAGCACACCTAGCCATATTCAGCCCTCAGGGGTGGAGGTGCAGTGCTGGGGGTCTTACAATCAAACCTAACACATAGGCTCATGGTCTGCTGTATGGAAAGCATGTGGAAATAGTTTCTCTGGGATTGGGTGGAGAAGCTGTGGGATTTCCTCTCCTGAGACCCATTAGGCATCTCTGTGGTTTTGCCGAAGATGTCTCCACAAAGGCTTTGAAACTTAGAGAAGGACACCGTCTTCTGAGGTTGAGTATAAGTGAAACTATTGTGGATGCAGATTCAATAGATTAAAATGAAGTGCCAGTTGAAAAAAGATTGATGAGTGAGAGGACATAAGTGGAATGTGGGCATTGCTTGGGAGAGACCCGCTCCAGATCTGTAAATGCAAATACCGCGTGTGCCCACCCCTGCAAGGACAGCTCCTGATTGATGAGGACTTGTTCTCCACCGCTGTGCTAAGGTCATCTGGGAAGCAGGAGCCACACTTGAGGAATCGTCTCTATCAGATTGGCTGATAGACATGTCTGACGGACCTTTTCTTAGTGAATGATTGATGTTGCAGGGCCTTGTCTACTGTGAGTAGCACCACTCCTAGGTAGGTTGTCCTGGGTGGTATAATAAAGCAAGATGAGCCAGCAAGGACGAGCAAGCCAGGTTCTTCCATGACCTCCGCTTTAGTTCCTGCTTCCCTCCAGTCCCTACCTTGTACCTCAGTTTCCTTCATTGAAAGTCTGAAACTTGCAAGCCAAACCAAGCCTTGGTTTGGTCAGTGCGTTATCACAGGGAGAGCAAGCAAGCTGGGGCCATTGGGATGACTGTGAGGTGCTTTTCATATGGTATCCACTTCATATTCCAAATACTTCAGTTAGTAGAGAACACCACCACTGCAAGTCACAGAGAATGAACTGAGCTGAGGATTTAGGAAGCTGGACAGATGCTCAGGGTCCACAGTGTGACTGGAGCTGTGTGACCTTGGACCTCCATTCCTGATAACATGGGCACTGTCACGTAGTCATGGTCACCCATGCCCAGTTCTGAGGTGTTTTCACTGGAAACGAAACTAGGCGGCTTTGTAATGAGACGTGGATGCTATGGATTGAACCATATTTCTTCAAATCTAATTCACAATTGCTGGTGAATTTCATGGTATTTGGAGGTAAGACCTGGAGGGGGTGATTAGGTTTAGATGCGGCCACAAGGGTGGAGGCCTATGATGATGTTAGTGCCCTTACGAGAGAGAAGAGACATGAGAAACTCTCTGCAAGTCCCCAGTGAGAAGGCTGTGTTACAGCCAGGAAAAGAGCTCTCACGGGGACTCAAGGCCGGTAGTGACTAAGGGACAATTCCTCTGGAGGGAAGACTGATGACAGGGAGTGTTTGGATTCCATAGTGTCTGCTCTGTGCTCCACCAAGCATGGTGCTGCAGGTTGGCCAGAGGAGAAACAGCTTTTCAAGTCTCCTCAGCTGCCTCATCTCCACTGTTAATAAGTTTAAGGGGGAATGAATCTACCTATCTTGGACTTACATAGTAAGATCTTGGCATCCCCCCACCCCATTCGTTTGTTTGCCAAGAGAATGGAAAACAAGCCTTCTGATCTGCTTATCCCAGATGCTTTTAAGAGGAAGGAGAATTCGGGGTACTTATCCTTGGTCACCACTCATGTTGGTTACTTTTTTCATCACCATGACAACACAGACATGTTTTAGAGATGTATCTCATATGCCTCTGCCTATCTGGAGGTCATTCTTGAGTGAGATTGCTCCATCACCCACTAGCCAGTGAGCATGAGGTGAACTCCCGGGAGCTCCAGCCTGCTCTTGCCCTTGCCTTAGTGTCCACTAGATGGACAACGACTTTGTTTTCTCTGTCTTCACTGAGAATTAACTGTCCCAAAGGTTCCAACTCACTGCGTTTTGACTTCTTAAGTTAGGCATTCTACAGCCCCGTCCCTTCCTATGTCACCTTTATCTGATCTGAATGTCTTCCCCAGAGGTTCTCGTCTGCCAACACTTCAGGGAGAAAAACAATTCTTTGTGTTGGCTCTGCTCGTCCCCTGCTAGTCAAGCACTTGCTTGGGCCCCACCCATCCCTTTATTCTTGCCCTGGCTTTTATCCCACCAATAGCAGACCCGATTCGTTTTTTTTTCAACTGTGGCAACTCTCTCCTAGTGGCTGAGAGATTTACTGGGTGACATCCACCTCCTGTCCACCTCATTCCTCTGAAGAATGTAGTTGTCATGAGTAAACAAGAACTGATATTTGTTTTTCCAGCTCACGAGACTTGGGGTTGCTGTAGCTTCAGGGGACCCAGAGATGTTCTCAGAAGCCACGAATGGTGCATCGCATTGTTGTCTCTTGGCATGCACTGCACAGAAGCCTGGCATGGAACCAGACAGTGGAGACTCTGGCCCCACCACCCTGGACACCTGTATAGGGTAAAGTTCAGCTTACGAGAGTGACAGTTCCATGTCCTCCTGGCTCAGCCCTGAGTGATGTCACTGCTGGAGAATCAACTGTAGTCTTGGGCCAAGGAACAGGGCAGGAGAGCAATTGTTGCTGTGGCTGCCAGCAAAATCACAAAGGGGAACGAGGGACGTGGACGCTTTCTGAGTGCTCAACTCAGAATCTCATTCCGGTCACAATGTCAGAGTGAAGCCACAGATAGTCAATCTCTTGAAAGGAAGGAAACAGGGACCCTAAGAGTGAGCGAGGCCCATGTTTGAAAGTACACAGCTGGCAGGAACGGAGGCATGGATTTGTTCTGAACCTCACCTGTGTCAGCTTACATTCCAGACCTGTACCTGGGACCTGGAAGCAGGGGATTGATACCACAAAAATGAGCCAAACCCAAGCAGCAGGCCCAGCCAGCTCAACTCCCTACGTGACTCTGGGCCCATGGCTCCAGTTCTTGGATCCTGGTTGTTAATCTGTCAGAATAATTGGAACTCCAGAGAATCTGCTGGAGCAGATTGTACACCTGTGGGGCAGGCTTTCTGGGTAGAATAGAGAAGCTGCTCTTTCCTCTTCACACCAACAGGAGGCAGCAGAGAGTAGCATATATCTGGCCTCAACTCTACACTATAGCAAAGCTTGGTGCATTCATAGTTAGGCACCGGGCAGTATTTTGTCAATTTGACACAAGGCCAGAACCATTTGGAAAGAAGGATCTTCAACTGAGAAAATCTCCCCACCCAACTGGCCTGTGGGCAAGCCTGTGGAACATTTTCTTGGCTAATGATGGATGTGGGTGGGCCCAGCTTAGTAGGAGCAAGGCCATCTCTGGGTGAGTGGTCCTGGGTGCTATAAAAAAGCAGGCTGAACAAGTAAGGAAGAGTAAGCCAATACGTAGGGTTCCTCCATGGCCTCTGCTTCAGTGCCTTACTCTAGGTTCCTGTCTTGGCTTGGCTTTATGAGCTGCAAGACACAATAAATCCATTTTCTCCCAAAGTTGCTTTTGGTCATGGTGTTTATCACAGCAGTGGAAAGAAACTTAAGGCAGGTAGTCTGCTTCTTCACTTTGATTTGTGTGAGCTCATTCACGTTTGTGGGTCTTCTTTTCCTCATCCTCTTGGGGATAATAATCTCACCTCAGGAAAATTCCTCACAAGTCTTGTGGGATCTCAGATTTAAATCACATTGTATATTTATCTAAACTTGAGGCCATCTCTGGCCTGGTGCGTTTTATCCGAGTTTCCTTCAAAGCCGTTCTAGGCTCAGGCTACGAAGCAGCAGAAATACACAAAGAAAAATATGCAATTTTGCTGGAAAGTTCTGAGGAAACACTTAAAAAAAAAAACCAACCCAAACCTCCCTAGAAGTGCAGTTAGAGTGATTTCCATTTGCATTAGTAATGGTTGTACCTCAGAGCGAAGGCTCTTCAGGCACAGAAAGCCCCATCCCCATGAAGGACATCTTCAAGGCGTCCATAGCCTTGACTGCATGAATGGGCTTGTCGAGGACCTGTCACGTCACTTCAGTTGTGATGAGTGTCCGTTAGAACTGACATGAGCACCAAGAGACTCTAAGCCGTGTCTTGGGGGGGGGTCCTCGAAGATCAGCTTTCGGGTCATAATGTGCATTTAATGTACTTTTAATGCTTTTATGCTGATGGTATTTGTCATGAAGGTGAGAAGCAGTGTATACAGAGTCATTTCCAGGACTAGTGATTTAAGGACTGTACCATCGGAATCAAATTCTCCTAGAATGTTCTCCTCTGGCCCTGCTGGTTCTGCTCTCCTCAGTAGCTCTGCTCTCAGTTCATCTTCCCACATGTTTCCTGCTGTTTTCTCTTGTCCACTTTCTCCCTCCACACAGTTAGGCTCCTGCCTGCTTCTCCCAGCCCTGCTCCTCCATTGTCTCTGAGCAGTCTCCTTGCTTGCTTGTGTCTCCTCCTCCGCTCTGAATCATCATATTGTAATGTGGGACACACTGTATCACTTATTGCACTGAGTATGAGTTTAATTCCAACTGAATTCAGTAGATGACTAGGGAAGCTTTCAAATTCTAGGATTGGTGAGGGTTTCTGCAGAGAAATGTTTTTCTGCTTGAAATTGGAAGTGATTTCTTTATTAGAATAAAAAATGTTGGCTTCAGCCTGAGAAGTCTAGATTGCTTATATAAGTTTAGCCAACCTTATGTAGTGGAATACTATGCAATCTTTGGCTTGCTGGAGAAACACATTTATTGCTAAAAAAGCACACTCACAATTCATTGACAAGTTAAAAGAGAAGGTTATAAGGGCTGAGAAAATGGCTCAGCAGGTGAGAATCACTTGGTGTGAAGCCCCACAACCTGAAATTCAGTCTCTGGAACCTATGGTGGAAGACTAGAACTGACTTCTCAAAGTTGTTCTCTGACCCCACATGCACACAATGGCATGCGTTTACTATGTCCTGACCTCCCCTCCAACACAAGGCATACACACACAATACTTTTCAAAAGTTACAAGACTGGAGAAAAGGCTCAGTGGTTAAAAGCCCTGGCTGCTCTTTCAGACGACCCAGGTTTTACTTCCAGCACACACACATGGAGGCTCATACCATTCATAACTCCAGTTCCTGGGGCCCAACACTCCAGGATGGGAGGTGAGGTCTCTTTAGGCATCAGGCATGTGAGCGGTATGTGGAGAGTCCCTGCAAGCTTTACAACCCCAAAGGAAACAGTCTGCAAAAAGACAAGAATGAAACTGGGTTCCACCCGGTTTTGGTACTGGCACTGGGCCAGGACTTCTAGAATCTGATATCGACCATATTTAAGTATAGCACAACTTAGGAAAAAATTTTCAGATAACAATGAACTCAGCTCTGTGAGTACAACGAAGCAGTACACTGAAGCTTAAGACATGTTACACTGAAACTCTTTACAAAGTACTTAAGGCTTCCTCTGTAAGATGGGTTCTGTTGACTTAGTAACAATGCCCAAGGTAAGGGTCTAGGGAGAATGACTGAGGTAAGCATAATTCCCGTGGGAGTTGGGATTTGGCCTGTCTCTAGGATAACGTAGAAGTCACTTAGGCTGTTGTACAAATGACATCTCTTACAAGAATGAGTTTTATGGCCTAGAAGTAATACTCAAAGTTTTAGGGAGAAAGGGTCTGGGATAAGTAAACTGTAATTTCTGGGATACAGGCAGAGCCTGGTTCATTAGATAGCAAAGGATCAACAGGTTGTAAACTACATCCATTCCCAGCATTCCAGGAGGAGGATGGGTTCAACATCTCTTTCCTTTGAAAGATGCCTGTGAGTTTAACATTCCTGGCTTCTCCAGTGCATAGCTGTGTGCGCCACACTATTTGCTCTCTACAGTGCTGCACATCCATGCATGCAGGCAAAAACACCCATACACATAAAAGAAAATTTAAGAAGAAGTTACTAAGTTGTACGTACCATCCATTCCTCCTAGTGGGTGATGTATTGCTGAGTACAGTGGTGACTGAATGTAGGCCAGTCCTCTTTCTCCCCTCAGGTACTTTGGAAGCATCCAGGCATCTGGACCTAATGCAGACCCTAGAGATCTCTTTAGCACCAGGATGAGAATGCTATGGTCAGCCTCTGGGACTCAAGAGCAAGGTAGGGTTGGAATTTTTCCCATGAGGTAACTAGAACACCCACATGGCCCATGAAAGTATCAATGGTTGGGTATCAGGGTGACAAAGTAGACTCATCCCAAGACAGCAAGGAGCTCAAACATGAAGCAGTGGGAGACAGATGGGGGTACCATGAGGTGTGCAGGGTCTCAGCAAACACCATGGCCCGCAGAGAGTTGATTCAGGGGAGGCAAGAAGGAGATTCATTTCAACAAGATTCAGTAGCCCATATTGGTTCAAACTTTGAGAGTCTGACACTGGGTAGTTTATTTTCACCATATTTAAGCACAGCACAATTTGGAAAAAGTTTCCTATTGATAATGAACTCAATGCTATGTGTACAATCAAGCTTAAGACATGACTGCATCCAAACTCTTTGTAAAGTACATTGACATCTTCCATAAAGATGGGTTCTATAGTTGGCTACATGTGACATTTTGAGGGTCTAGAGGAGGATCTGGTGTGGTCTCGGTCATATAGATAGCACAAAGATCACCAGGCTATTAAACACCTCCACCTCCAGCCTTCTGGACAGCAAACAGGCTATACACTGCCTTCCCTTGGTGAGATAACACTGTGTGTTTAGCATCCCTGGTTTCCTTAGTGTTTATCTGTGAGGCAACACCCCAGAGGAGCAACCAAGAGGTGACAGGGTAGGCTGGAGCCTAACAGTGACAGAAGCACAAGCTGGAGACACAGGCTCAGAGTTATCAACTGTCACTGCTCTGGACGGGAGGTGTGTATTTCTAGTTTCTTATGATTGCTTGGTGTTTTCTGATTTCCCCAAAAGAAACATGTGTTGTTCTTATAATAAGAACAAAACCCAATAAAAGACATTTTTCAAAAATTCAATTTACAGCACACATGTTGCCTGGGAGCACGCTTAGGAGAACAGCCCACCTTCAACTAAAAGGCTATCAAAGTACAAACTGTTACAGCAGATTGGGTACGGCCTTTGGTCCCTGGCTTGGTCCCTGTGTCAGCTTGCTCTGTGCCCCGTGTAGTGCCTGCTGACCCTACAGACTTCTTCCCACACCATCTTACTACTTAACATCACAAGCTCCTTCACTGGTGATCAATGGGTGACCCTATTTTTTTGTTTCCTGCGTTTGGCCTTCACCAGCAGAGAGAGTGAAGGGTATTGGAAGGCTGGAGAGAGTCAAGTGGCCATGATCTTGGTGTTCAGTGTTCAGTGTGGAGTCCTGGTGGGCCCTTCGTTACTGACATCCTCCAGGTTCTGATGTGGCCCTGACAACGCAGGATCTAGGATAGAGAATCTCCTTCACCTGGCCCAGAAGCCCAGGTATTATTTATTCTCTTATCTGTTCCTTGCTGCCCAACCTGTAATTCATCTGGTACCATCTCCCCTCCTAGTTCCTGCTTGCAACATTGATGTTTTTGTTTCCAGTATGCTGAGCTCACTTCTACCCCTGGGTTATTCATTTGATATTTTCATTGCAAGAGTCTTGTCCTGGTCTCTTTTCTGGAGTGTGTATGGGGTGTTGGATATTTCTTCTCCGTTGTTAAGCCTCAACTGAAACTCCTTTCTACATAGATGCCTGTCCTGGGCAGTAGCGGGCATATTCTCCGTGCTGCTCTGGACTAGGGACAGCAATGATAGTGACACAGACTGTTGCAGCATCATTCAGACGGACCTTGGACCCCAGGGTAAATTTTAATGTCCCTCACTCTGATTGGCTCTCATGTCTTTTCTGCTTCACAATTGATCACCGTCTGGGATTAAGTTTTCCATTTATTAACAGGAGGGTGGGAATCTGGAACAATATCTGTCTTATATTTCTGTATCTGATATCGTGCTTGGAACATAGTAGGCCCTCAATATATTTTTGCTGAGTAGATGATGAGAGATGAATGAATCGATTTTGGAGGCAAGGAACATGGGCCTGATTCAGGCATGCTCCTTAATACCCATGGAACTGCAGGCAAATCCTTTAACTGGTAAAATGATTAAAAATCCACCTCTGAGGACTGTGAGGAGGTCGCTGTAAGGTACCCAGGCAGGAGGTAGGCTCAGAATAAGCTCCTTCCGCTTGACTCCTTAGCTTGCTTTCCCCAGCAGGGACAGACATCTTCTGCCCACTTCATCACCATGTCCCCATCCCTGCTCCCTTGCCTCTCTAGGGACCCATCCTCTCCAAGTTCCCAGAATGCTCTGTGGCAGAACCTCTCCAATAGGACAAACATCCCGGAGTCACTGGCAGTGTTCATAGCAAAGACTGCTGAATGTAACTGGAACAGAAGGCGTTTTGTGATGGACAGAAACTGAGGGGGTCAAGTTGTCCCCGTGGGAAGATGTGCAGAGGTCCTAGGAGTTACAACCTACTTTTACCTTGCATTCCCAGCCTGGCGCAAGCTGGAAGACAGCACAGACATAGGCAGGTGGCCTGGGGGATTGGGGTTACAGAACAAGATAAGCTCTCAGTGTCTGACCCTCTCTGAAGTCTATGGCTGCCATGTCGAATACAATCCTGGTTACTTGTCTTTTGTGGAAACTATCTAAAGAAGTATTTTTTATGCTTAATCAATTCCTTTTCTGTTTTTTTTCTCTCTCCTGCCTATAGACTGGAGTTTTCAGATGACATCAGTATTTTTCAGCTTAAAGAATGTCTAGCATCTCTTGTAGTAGATCTACTGACATGAGAGCCTTTCAGCTTGGGTTTAACAAACGGTCTCTATTTCAAGCTGGCTTTGATGAATAATATTGTGTAAAATAGGATCCTGTACAAGAGTGATAGATTTTTCCTTCACACATTGAAATGTTTTTTTTTTTTTCATTGTCTTCCTGACTTTAATGTTTCTCGTGAGAAGCCATCAGTAATTCTTACCACGGCTTCTTTATGCAGATGGCCCCTAAATAGACTTCCAGTGAATATACAATATTTTTATACCAGCAAGGCAAACCAACAGACACTTGTTCTATGAGGTCCACTGGGGAAACGGAGGCAGGAGGATCACAGGTTCAGTGTCAGCATATGCTGTATAGGAAGGCCCCTCTCTCAAAGAAGAATTTTAAAACTGGAAGAGTTTCACTGGAAATCTATTTTGTATTTTGAAAACTGAAGTTTTCCCGGGTGGGCAGTGCATGTTGCAGTATTTTCTTGAGATGTTAGGTAATGGCAGAAAGCGGTATTTTCTAACTTACAATGCATTTGTAAAGATATGAGCTAAGAGTCATCTGTATCTAACGTATTTCTGTTTTGTGATCACTTTCAAGATTTTCTGATTTTCATAGATTAATCCTAGCATAGCTAGATATGGTCCCTTGATGTTTATTCTGTGTGTTACTTTAAGTGTATAAATTTATGGCTTCCTACCTATGGTAACATTCCACCATTACTAGTTCTGACATTTCTCTCTCCCCTTGCCATTCTTTTCTGCTTCTGAAATTCCTAGCACATGCAGTTTGACTGATGCTGCTGCAAAGATTCTTGAGAAGTTATTTTTCCTTCAAGCTTTTTATTGGCTTTCTTTCAGACCAGCTGATTTCTATTGCTTTAAGGGCTTTAATGTCATTAGAGTCTTTGGGCTGCAAAGATGGCTCTGGGGTTAAGAGCACTTGTTGCTCCTCTAGAGGCCCTGGGTTTGATTCTCAGTATCCACGTGGTACCTCACGGTGGTCTGCAATTCCAGTTCCCTCCCCTGGCCTTTGAGGGAGCTACATGCATGTGGTGCAGAGACATGCATGCATGAAGACAAAGCAACCATACACATAAAAACAAACGAACAAACAAACAAACAAACAAACAAATAATCTTAAAGAGATCATTGCAATCCTGCTTCCAAGTCTGTTAACTCCACAACTTAATTTCCTGAGTTTTCTTTTCAGACCTATGTTTGTTCGTTTGGTTTTGGTTTTTTAGTTTTCCATATGTCCACGGAGCTCTCCCAGTTACAAACTTTTCTTTTGAGACAGGGTCTCTCACTGAGCCTGGAGCTCACTGATTCAGCTTGACTTGGCCAGCGAGCCCTGGGATCCTTTTGTTTCTAACTCTCAAGAGTGCTGGAGTTCTAGGTGCAGGCCCACACGCCTTTTAACGGCATGCCTGGGTCCAAACTCATGTCTTCATGCTTGTGTGGCAGGACTTAACTGACGGAGTCATCCCCGCAGGTAACTTTACTCACTCAATGAAAGCGCAGTTCCTTAGTTATTTGCAAACAATGAAAGCATTACTTTAAAGGAATTGCGAAATCCAGTATTTTGGGTATCTTGATTATCTGGGATCCCTTGATTATGGCTCACATTTTTCTATTCTTTGCACATCTAATAAATCTTTTTATTACGAACTAGATATTATTGTTGCTCTATGTAGAGACCTTGAATTGTGTTACTTTCTTTTGATCAGTGTTGGTTTTCATTGTATAATAGGAACAAGCAAGCGCAACATGACCACCTTGAGGTTGTAGGCTTCTCTATGCATCACTAGGCTGGACCAGTGGACTACCCCGTGTCTGTCTACGCCTCTCTGACTTAATGGGTTCATCCCACTCTGCGTCCCATGCGGATCTTACGAAGACTTTGTTAGGGGTTACTCTATAGCTGTGCTGTACAATATGGCAGCCATATGTAGCTTTTAACATTTTAATTTATATTGTGTAAAATGAGGTAAATTAACAAGCCGTTTCCTTGGTTGCATTAGCCATAATTCAAGTGCTCAATAGCCACATGTGCTTCTCACTCTGGACAGTGCAAATGACCTTAATACCACTATAAAAAGTTATATTGGATGGCGCTTATCAACAGAATGTCTTATGTTGGACTTACTGGTGCATGCCTATGAGTCCAGCACTCGGCAGGAAGAAATAGGAGGACTGCTGCAAATCTGAGACCAAATTGGCCTACAAAGCAAATTCCTAGCTAGCCTTCGTGCTATAATGGGACCTTGTCTCCCCCCTCACCCCACCAATAGAGTTGTGATCGTTAGTGTATACCTATAATCTTAGCATTTGGGAAGTAAGGCAGGAGGATTAAGAGTTCAAGGTCAGAGTGAAGTACAAATCAAGTCTGAGGTTAGTCTGGACTACACAAGACCCAACCTCAAAGCCAAACTAAACCAAACCATTTCAAACCAAGTCAAAGCAAAACAGAAGAGTGTGTCTCACTCCTGAGTGTAGAACTTTCTCTTAAGTTATCACCGTCTTGGTGTCTCAGCCGATGGTCTGAGAATACATGAGTAAGAATTGTCCGCTGTATGTGGCCTGTGTCTCTGTTGACCTCTACGAATGCTTGACCTCCAGTTCTGTGTACACTCTTCTCTGCCGGTTAGTTGCTGCCCATCAAGCTTGGGTGTACTCACTCTAGGTGTGTGTACTCACTCTAAGCATGTGTACTCACTCTAGGTGTGTGTACTCACTCTAGGTGTGTGTACTCACTCTAGGTGTGTGTACTCACTCTAGGTGTGTATACTCACTCTAAGCATGTGTACTCACTCTAAGTGTGTGTACTCACTCTAAGCATGTATACTCACTCTAAGCGTGTGTACTCACTCAAAGTGTGTGTACTCACTCTAAGTGTGTGTAATGGAGGTCTTTGCTAAGGACCACACCGGGCACCACAGTCCAGGCTTCTGGAGCCCTCTGTGCACAATTCAGTTCTCCCTAGGGCTGTGCTTCAGTACGTCAACTCTTTCAGCTGAGTCCCTGCTTCTTATTATGGTACCACATCTGTTCATTCTGCAGTATAGGAAGTTACTCCCAAGCAGGAAGCTGGGCAACTGTGGGACTCAACTCCTGTCAAGGGTCTAGGACCCGTGGGAGATGGCTCAGTAGTCAAGGGCACTGGCTGATTTCCCAGAGGACCCAGATTCCATTCCCAGAACCCACATGGCAACTCACAACCATATGTAATTTCGGGCGATCCGATGCCCTCTTCTGGCCTCTCCAGGCGCAAGGCATGCATATGGCACACAGATATACATGCAGGCAAGACACCAATATGCATAAAGTAAAAATAAATGAGTCTTAATAAAAGAAGTAAGCATCTAGACGTGTGTTGCCTGCTGGCCAATACGCGAAGCCTTTTGCCTGAGATACCATGCCCCATTTCACATTTGCTTTGTTTTGTTTTAATGCTGGGAGTTCACACCAGCAATCCACCATAGCCTGAAGGAGAACCCTAATTAATTGGCACACGGTTTAAAATAATGAGTCATGAACTTGTGCCTTACAAGACTGTTGCTGTAGCTCAGTGGAGGGCACATGCAGAGCATGTGTGAGGTCCTGGGTTCTATCCCCAGCACCGAAACCCACAGCAGGATAAAACGTCCTTTGCTAGGGGTTTTTTCTCATAGCACTCCCCTGCTGGTCTCCATCAGTGACTAACACTGCTGTCGGTTTGCTGGCTTCCTCCCCGCCCCGCCCTTCCCTTCTCCACCAGCCCCCATGACCCCTCACCCTCTTTCCATTGCTCCGGCTTTCTTCTGCAAAGAATCTCCAGGACTCCCAAATTCCTTTTCTGCATCATATAGAAGGTCTGTTGTAAAATATCGATAGCCAAAGTCATGTTTTTTTAAAAAAAAAAAAAAACCAACAAAACTAAAAACCCCCTTTCCTGTTTAGCAGGACTTGTCTGTCCCCTTTGCAGTTATAGGAGTCAAAATTTCCTCTTTTAATGTTTAAGGCTGTTACTGTATTATTGGCCAGCTCATGTCTCCTACTTCAACATCCCTCAAATCTATTCTTACTCAGTGGTCAGAAGTAATTTTTCTTTTTCTTTTTCTTTTTTTTTTTTGTTTTGTTTTTTGAGACAGGGTTTCTCTGTATAGCCCTGGCTGTCCTGGAGCTCACTCTGTAGACCAGGCTGGCCTTGAACTCAGAAATCCACCTGCCTCTGCCTCCCAAGTGCTGGGATTAAAGGCATGCACCACCACGCCCGGCACAGAAGTAATTTTTATCAACGTGGCCACTCACCTTCTGAAGTGCTAGGGTTTGAACCGAGGGCCATGTGCGGGCTAAGCGAGTTGTCTATCACGGAGTTACGTTCTCGGCCCCTGTTCACTCTGCCTTTTAGTGACTTCCCACAGCATGTAAGGGAAAATCCGCTGCCTCTGACGGACTCAGAAGTCCTTACGTGATTTGTTACTGTACTTCTCGTTCTCTCTCTTATTTTTTTGCTCCTCCCAAACTGAATGGTTGTGGTTTTCCAAATAACCAAATCGAAGTCTCCTTCTTCTTCGCCTTTTCTAAGGAATATTTTCTTAGTCTGGAACACATCTCCCAACATTCCTATCTGTACCTGACTGCTTCAGTCTTTTTCTTTTAGGACTCAGTTTTCAGCGAAGGAAGATGCGTCTTCAGGCAGAGGCTGGGAGCACCTGCGTGACTGGGAATCTTGATTTTTCTCACCCACACACTGGGAGTTACATTTTATTTTATTTTTCTATTTTTAGAAAATAAAAATGCAAAGAGAAGGTAAAAAGCCGAGTCCCAGTTGCCAAGTCTGTTAACGACATGCATAATGGCGTGTTAACACGGGCGATTATCGAGCTGGACCGCACCCAGCTTCCTGCCAAAGCTACCTTCCTGCTCAGCGACCTGGGGAAAGCTTCAGGCGGGCTGGGACTGGGTGAAGAGCGTGGACTGCAGCGTTCCACAGTCTGCAAGCAATTAAATATCCTCATTGTTGGTCTTGCCGACTTCCCAGGAGCCCTGGGTTTCTTAGACAATCTCTTCTGACCTCAGGCCAGCCTTCGTCTGCTTGTGAACATAGCTTCCTGGTGAGTTTGGCCGTTTGATGCTGGGTCTGGTTCTGGAAAGCCATGGAAAAGGCAATAGAGTAACTGAGCTTGGGGCCCTTGTGCATGCTGGGAAGGAGCCTTCTGTAAAGCAGAGTCAGGGTAGCATTATGTCTATACCAGGAGGCCAGGGCAGGATCTAGACGGCATGTGCTCTACCAACTGTGATATTTTAGGCCTGGCCTGTCTCACTGTTTCTCACTGGCCGATGGCAGAAGGGCTTCTCTCACTTGGCTGATATGAGAATAAATCAAATACAAGTTGCAGCGGACACTGAGCACATGGGGAGCGATGAACTCATATTGCCTTCCTTCCTTCCCTCTCTCCCCTTATACCCGTATCCTACCCTCCCTTCGTTCTTGGGGTTGCTTCTGTTGAGAGAGGGTATGGTATTCCGGGCTGGATACTAACTAGCTGTCTCCAAGGGTGGTCTTGAACTTCTGATCCTGTGTCCATCTTCCGAGTTGTATGATAAAAGGCGTATGCCATTACACCTGCTTTATGAAGTGCTGGGCCATGAGCATGCTAAGCAGTGCTCTTACCAGGTCACACTCCTAGCTATCTATTTCTTCTTCTTTTCTCTCAGCTTTCCATCTTTGCTGCTCTCTTCCCTTTCTTTCTAGAAGAGAAGCCTGTTTTTACCATATAGTATAAGCCAGTTCTCTTTCTCTCTCCTTCCTTTTCTTCTCTTTCTTCTCTTTCTTTCATTTCTTTTCCTCCCTTTCTTTCTTTCTTTCTTTCTTTCTTTCTTTCTTTCTTTCTTTCTTTCTTTCTTTCTTTCTTTCCTTCTTCTCCATTCAGCCCCTGGGCCAGGCAGGGGTCACCGCTTTATCCTGCTGCATGTGCATTGTAGGTGCTCAATAAATTCTTGGAATCAATAATTGACCCGCAGTAGTTCCAGAGCTGGCTTTTCTATCCCTGCTTTCTTGGCTTTCTTAGCCTTCTTTCTTCTGACTGAAAAGTAAAAAGCATACAAGCTCACATACTCCCTCGCTTGCTCTCTCCCGCACTTCCCCAGGCTATATAAAAAAAAACACATTATATTCTAAAACGAAACAAAGGTAATGGAAACCAGAAATCCATGTTTCGCATGAGATCAGAAACATATGTTGAGGATGGAGATTCAAAATGATGAATTCACACCAGCCCACTGGCGGTGCTCCCTTCTGCTCTTCCCTATCGGTCAGAGC
The DNA here is from genome assembly GCA_902729485.2 of Mus minutoides. Classification (NCBI taxonomy): domain Eukaryota; kingdom Metazoa; phylum Chordata; class Mammalia; order Rodentia; family Muridae; genus Mus; species Mus minutoides. The sequence goes on along the minus strand of CACVCL010016003.1, from coordinate 82,222 downwards.
AGGGGTTGTAGATCTGTACACAGCCTATGCTGGGAAGCCACCTTGTCCAGGTGGGCCTGGCTGAGCCATGACCAGATTAGACTAGATTATCCTTTGAACATCTCTTAGGAGTACGAGGTGACATGTGGTGAGGAACATGTGGATCTTTCTCATCTTTGGAAACATCACAGAATTTCAGAAACAGAGGCCCGAGATCCGCTTGGCTTTTATGATGAGAACGGCCACTGTCACTCACTGAGTCTTTTGTAAAAGACGTTGGGTCAGCACTGATGTTTTCAGGCCCCTTGGAATATTCATTCCATTCTATAGTGAGGGGAAGAAGCATATGGCCAGAGAATGATGATAGATGCGGAACAGCTCACCTCTCAAGCACACCTACCCCAAGAGCGCTCCTATGTTTATTTGCAATGTGTGTTTGCTGCATAGAGAGTGGCTAAGCACAGCTGTGTGTCAGCCACATGGCTTGAATTGAAGAGAAGCTATTGGATGAGATAGATAAGGTGCCGGCCTTATTGTGGGCTGGCACAGATGTAATGGCTTCTGGTTCAAAGGCATCGAGTCTGGTATAAAAGGGAAATTCAAGGCACTGAGAAGGTGCCAAAAGACCCAAAGAAGAATAAAGACATTGCCTGCACCGAGAACTTCAGAACAAGGAGTCACTGGGACATAAGGTATTCAGGAAATCGTCTAAGAGGAAGAACAGTTAATGAAGTGATGCCTTCTAGGTTAATTTTTACCAGTCGTGAACAAGTGATGGGAAATGTAGGTGTTTTAGGATGAGACATTGAGAATGCCCTGAGTTATACTGTCTTCAGAAGACATGGCATGGGGGTCCTGAAAAGAGATCTCAGTGCAGTAATAGTTGAGAAGTTGGGAGTGAGCAGGCAGAGGCATGGCCATCGGAGTTACAGAATGAAGCCCTGCCATTCATTGCCAAAATAAAATGAGAGGAAGAAACAAGAACTTGCAGATATTAGCAACCTCTGCAAGCAAGGGACATGGGGCTAAGGGGTCCAGGGAAGCTCTTCTGAACTGTGACATTTTTCAGATTAACTAGATAAAACTGTCCAGCCAAGGGAAGAGGTGACCCAGGAGGAGGGATCCCAGAGTGTGGCTGACGAGGCTCAAATGATGGAGCTCATGCAGGTGACTTTCATCATTATTAGAACAACATACAACGAAGCCTTGCTACCTTCCTACCTTTAAGTACCAGGACCCAGAGGCTAGGTTAATGCTTTTTATTCTCCAAGCCACACACCTAGCAGTGAATTGAACCTTAGTGGGCAGTCCTCTTCCTGCGGCTCATTCTCAAGTGTGGAGTAGGGACTGCCTATGACTCTGTGGCTAGACCTTTAAAAAAATGTTTTGCCATGTTGGGAATGGAACTTGGATCCTCATGCCTGCCAGGCACAATCTCAATCATTGAGCTACACACTGGTCTAGCCTTTTGAAGTAGCTAAAATGGAGAAACATGTCCAAGAATAGAGGCTCTGAGTGTGGGGGCTCGAGTTATACCCATCTTAGGGGTCAGCAGAATTCAAGGCAGCTGCTGAAGAAAATTCTGGCAAAGGCCTTCTGCACCTATAGAAATGATAAGTTGGGGGAGGAAACGAATAGAGCTTATCATACTTTCTGATGTTGCTCCAGGGACCCATGGCTCTAGTTCTAAACTGGTGTAAGGCTCTATGTTTCTGTAAAAGCTTGGAATTGTAAAAGCACAGCCATTCCTCTGTGAGGGAGCCTTTCTTGAACATGTTGAGCCTGGCTCTACGCCTCTTCTTAGGTCCCCTACTTACACCTGTCATCTTCTCTTCCTTGCAGGGGGAGTTCTTTTTATTTCGTCCTGGACCACTCTGCATTTTTGACTATTATTCTCATGTCTGTGATCTCCACGTAAATGGAAGCTTTTTCAGTGAGGATCTGGGAGTTCAACTTTATGTTTGAGCCTAGCTCAGGGTCTTCTGATTGTTGACTGGTGAATGACCAATGTGTCATTTGCTCCATTGGAAAGGAAGCCCTGGACCGCAAGGTTGATATTAGCTTAAAATGGATGAAATGGAAAATCATCAGTTCCATAGTGGACAGCATACAGGTGGGCTCAGAGATCGTTCCCAAGTTTCCAGGTTAACGCAAGATAGTGGGACACAAAACCCAGGCAGGAGGAGGTCAGGGCTTAAGAGGGTGCAGCAGGTTTTCTGAATGGGTCTCATTTGATTTGAGGATGATCACATCCCAGAAATGAAATAATATTTAACTGCTCCCCCACATCCTTAGCACAGATTGTTGCAGCAAGAGCAACAACCCAGAGGAAGGCAAGAGTGGCAGGCAAATAGTACCGGGGACAAAACACAGGGCACTCTTGGGGGATGTGATTAGAAAGAGAAGAGGCCAGGGAAACTAACATCCTAGCACCTATAGACAACAACCCTATGTCTGCTGTCACCAGACCCTGGCAGAGTAAGTAACCTGTCCACTGGGGGCTGAGCCTGCACGTGGCACTTCCCCTTATGGGTGTGATTGCTGGAACAAGGGACTCTGAGCCTGTAGAGAGCCCAGGGAGCTATAGAATGGGAGGAATGGCAGGATGCTGTCGTGGACAGGCTACAAGGAGCCCATTGGACTGGAGATTGGGAACAGGGCCTATGACAAGAAGGATCTAGTAGATTCTCAAGGGAGGAGAGGAGCCAAGAGCTGCAGCAGCAATTTCTTCCCTTCGCACTTGTTGCTTCTGTTTCTGCTGAGAGTGGTGTGATTACATATTCTGTAAGTAGAGCAGTGTGTGTGTGTGTGTGTGTGTGTGTGTGTGTGTGTGTGTGTATGTGAGAGACCAGGGGGCAGGAAACTCATACTAAGATGGGAAGGTGGTCTTGGTCTGCAATAGCTCATGGTCCTGTCTGTGAGAGTACCCGGGGTCATCATGAACAGAGCCCAAAGGCCTGGAAGAAGGGCTGCACCTGCCATGAACAGCACCAGTCCTGGTCAGGCGCCTGACCTAGGTGGGCCCTTCTTTCCCTCACTTGACCAAAGCTGCTCCTGGACTATGCTGACAGGGAGGGGTTATATGGGGCTTTGACTCAGCCTTGTTCATATTAATTATCCTGCCTGTTTCTGACCCACTTTTGGAAGTCAGGTAGAAACCTACGTCATCCATCCTATTCCAATTCCTTGTGCCTTTGTAATCACGTGAACTCCAAAGGACCCAAATCATGTCATACTTACACTAGTGTGACTGCCTGGGAACTGGGTTCCTCTTGAGCTGAGAAACAATTAAAAAAATATCATCTAATTCTTCCCGAAACCGTAATCAAATCTGGGACACATGTCTCTCCGTTTTGGGAAGGTAGAAGGCAACACAGTCCTTTGTGGGCATTTTCTATGTACTTGATAGAAAATTTATGTAGGTCAGTGTCAATGTGATACATTAATTCATATACGACTATCACCCAGTGTTGGGAAGTTCTGAGTTCACACTGACTTCTTACACTTATCAGCCTTATATTTAAGATCCCTTCATAGAGTCTCACAGCCCAGTTGCCCATTTCTTTTCATCCCTGAGTAATATGCCATTGTATGGATGTCCCACAGTTTATTCATTCACCCACCGAAGTGTATCTTGGTTGCTCCCGAGTGTTGTATTTAAGAGCACTTGCTCTAAGATTTCAGGAGCAGGTTTGGTGTGAGCATGGTTTTTAGCTGGTTTGGGTACATACATAGGTGCATAATTGATACATCATGGTAGGACTAGTCTTAGCTTTGTAAGAAGCCAGATTGTCCTCAACACAACTGAGGCCCCTGAAGCTCATCTGCTGGTGTTCAAACCATGCTTTCTTGTTAGTTGTGCGGCTGGCCTTTGTAGGGTGCTCGTTTCTCCGGCTCTGTTTCCTTGTCTGTAGAACAGGGCTCACAGCGGCACCTGCCTCAAAGGGTTGCTGTGAGAAATAAGTTGCATGATGTATGGAAGGAGCCAAAGCTTGGTGTTGTTATATTGAGGTATCTAAGCCTGACATGCATGGGTCTAACAAGTAAGAAAAGAGGAAATTGAGATGAAGTCATGCTGGATTTAGAACATGCTCCAGATTAAAGACTGGTGTTTTCAGAGAAGGAGACCCACAGTGGCCAGAAGGTGACCAGGAGATGAAAGGGCAGGAGCTGGGTGATACAGCTGAAAGCCTAGGGGTGCCAGAGATGACCAGGCACTACCGACAGTTAGAGGCACGAAACAGTTTGTTCCAGAAAGAACTCTTAGGGACACTTCATCTCTGGCTCTGTGAACTATGACAGAATATATTGTTGTTGTTTAAGTCACCTAGGAGCCAACACTCAGCACATGGTGGCCCTGGCACTGTCATTGGCTCCAAATCCTCTACATCCCCTGCAGGCTGAGCTGATTCCCTTCTCTCTGATGTCCCCCCTCATCCCTTCACAGCTGCTGTCTCAGCCTGACACTCAGCTTTAAAGATTTTGATACTGGCTTTGGAATGCTTAAAGGATGGGCATTAGCCCAGCCATCTGGTTATCTGCAGTGCCCAGCACAGGTCTGGCACAGATACAGCAGATAATAAAGATGGAAGGGGAGCTGTTTCCAGTGTTACAACTCAGTTCCTGGACAGTCTCCTGCATTCATGGCATCCTCCATTATCATGGTCAAATGCAGGGCATCTGGTGCCCCTCCCCCACCCATCCCCACCCCACATATGGCAGAATTAGGTGTGAACGAATCAAAACCATAAGGATCCCATTTACTCTCTCCCTCTGCTTCTTTTTAAGCCATGTGCTTTTAGAATTAATCAGCCAAGCATGACTGAGAGTTTTGACAAACCCAAAGTATTGGGAAAAACATTCAAGATGTTTTGATGATCTTCAGGGCAAAGGTAGTCAGGCTATTGGTCCACACATTTTCTCTGGCTGGAATTAGCGCAGGCTTTGAGAAACTCAATGGCTAAGAAAGGATAGATGGGTACGGGGACTTTGGCAGCTGGAATCTACAGGGACACCTGCTTGGATTCATCTCAGGATTTGCATTGCCCAGGAAGCAACCTGTGCTGGAAGTGCAGAGAGACAGGGCACTGAGCACCTAGACATGATGTCCTTGGTTCAGGAGATGGCTTCAGTGCACCTGGAAGTCGGTAACCATGTGAGGCATACAGAGAGTTTTGTACAGCTTTATTCTAAGACTCTAGAGGTCAAAGGGCATATTTTTCAGTGTCCAGCCTTCTATGTCCTTGGAAAACAAGTGGCTCAAACTACCCACTTTTATTAAAAAAATAGTCAATGCCAGTTTTATTTTTGAGACATGACTATTTCCTTATTGATCCCTAGGTTTCAATCATTGCTTGAGCATTCTGTCTGCCCAGTGCAGAGGGTGTCTTCACACTGCTGTGGTCCACAGGGTGCTTATGTCATGGTAATCATGAAGCCAAGAGCAGAAGTGTTCACTTCACTGACTTATGAAAAGGCTGAGCATGGGCACCATGCTTCCTAGACAGCTGACTCCTTTGTCTTCGTTAGGTGTTCTAACATTAGGTGAATACATACCATGACCACACAGCTCTTATAACAGAAAACATTTAATTGGGGATGGCTTATGGGTTCAGAGGTCCATTATAGTCATGGCAGGAAGCATGGCAGTGTGCAGGCAGATATGGTGCTGGAGAGGGAGCCAACTGTTCTACATCCAGATCCATAGGCATCAGCCAGAGAGAGAGAGAGAGAGAGAGAGAGAGAGAGAGAGAGAGAGAGAGAGAGACTGGGCTTGGCCTGAGCTTTTGAAATTGCAAAACCCCTCCCTCAGTGACATTTCCTCCAACAAGGTCACACCTCCTAGTCTCTGTCAGGGAGCATCAATGGCCAAGCATTCAAATATCTGAGCTTCTGGAGGCTGTTCTTATTCAAACCAGCACATCCTTCAGTGTCTCAACAGCTTCCCTTCCTTAGAGTTCTGGTACTGTTGTTTAGAGTCGGGTAAGTCTTTTCATGGGAGTTTGATAGGATGACCACTCTCTCTACATATGGAAGGAAGCAAGCTGCAGTTGGCTCAAGACACATAGGAAGGCTAGTTGGGGGACCAGGAGCCAGGATGCCTGAAGGTGTAGGGGTGGTAGTATCTGATTTCTGTGAAATGCAGTGGTTCTTAACCTGTCAGTTTCAACCCTTCTGGGGGTTAAATGACCTTTTCACAGGGGTGACATATCAGATATCCTGCATATCAGATATTTACATTATAATCCATAACAGTAGCAAAATTACAGTTATGAAGTAGCAATGAAAATAAATTTATGGTTGAGGTCACCACAACATGAGGAACTGTATTAAAGGGCTCAGCATTAGGAAAGTTGAGAAGCACTGGTTCAAGGGCTTTTTCTTGTCAAGGGGCTGAGCTGGAGGAGCTGTTGGGATGGCAAAAGTGGTATCTAAATGATACCTGCTTTTTGATGTATTTGGAAAATATTATTATAAAGGACTAGTTATAAGGGGAGAATCTACTTGTAACTCACTTTTTTAGTTTGGTTCTTCATTGCTAAAACACTGCTAAAAGCAAACTGGGGAGGAAAGGGTTTCTTTGGCTTACACTTCCAGGTCACAGCTCACCATTGAGGGAAGTGAGGATAGGAACTCAAGCAGGAACTGAGGCAGACACCATGGAGGAATATTGTTTACTGGGTTGTTCCCTCTGCTTGCTCGGCTGCTTCTTACACAGCCCAGGGCCATCTGCAAAGGGCTGGCACTGCCCACAGTGGCCTAGGCACGCCTCCATCAGTTAGCAATTAAGAAACTGCTCCATAGACATGCCCACAGGCCAAGCTAATGAAGACAATTTCTCAGCTGTGATACCTTCTTCCTAGGCATGTCCATTGCTAACCAGCAGACCCACCTTGGACAGATAACTACAACTCTATATCAGTCCAGATAGTTTCTCGTGCGTGGCTCTGCACATGTTGCCTATAAACAGTTGCATCAGACCCTGGCAAGTTTGAGAACATAAGTGTTTTATCCTGATTTCAGCAGAGGGAGGCTCCACTTACACATAATTTAAAAAATTTAAGCTAAAATTAAGAGTGTAATGTCATGCCTTTTGCATTTTGAAAATTTTTTGGCTGTATGTCCTTCTTATTTTACATATACATTCCTGAACGGAGCAAGGCTGGATCCCCAATTATATGTTCTCATTCATATCTGAGTGTGTCATAACATGCTCGGATGTTACAACATATCCACTCATCACTTTTGTCTTTCCTGCTTGATTGTAATTTGAATGGTTGGGATGATGGATGCTTGCACCCCATACTGCCATCACGTCTTTCCAGTCTTTTTTTCTTCTTTTTTTATTAGATATTTTCTTCATTTACATTTCAAATGCTATCCTGAAAGTACCCTATACCCTTCCCCCGGCCCTGCTCCCCAACCCACCCACTCCTGCTTCCTGGCCCTGCCATTTCCCTATACTGGGGCATAGAATCTTTGCAAGACCAAGGGCCTCTCCTTCCAATGATGGCCGACTAGGCCATCTTCTGTTTCATATGCAGCTAGAGACACGAGCTCTGGGGTTACTGGTTAATTCATATTGTTGTTCCTCCTATAGGGCTGCAGACCCCTTCTGCCCCTTAGGTACTTTCTCTAGCTCCTCCATTGGGGGCCCTTTGTTCCGTCCAATGTGAGCATCCACTTCTGTATTTGCCAGGCATTGGCATAGACTCACAAGAGAGAGCTATGTCAGGATCCTGTCAGCAAAATCTTGATGGCATATGCAATAGGTTCTGGGTTTGGTGGCTGTTTATGGGAAAGATCCTCAGGTGGTTCAGCCTCTGGATGGTCCTTCCTTCCGTCTCAGCTCCAAACTTTGTTTCTGTAACTCCTTCCATGGGTATTTTGTTCCCCATTCTAAGGAGGAACGAAGTATCCAGTCTTGATGTTGATTCAGTCCACATCTCTGGTCCTGAGAGTGTCAGCGTGGAACCTGTGCCAATGGTCCTGCTGCCTAGATATACCTATGCACCTCTGTGAATGCCTTCAATCTTTTGGAATTCTACTGATACTAGCCCTGAAGTGAGGACACATATAGTTCACCATATATGATAAGGAGTGAGGGAGACCTTTATGGACCAGGAGATTCATGGAAGTTTCAATTTCCCTTAAGAGAAGGACAAAAAGGCAGCAGATGGTTTGCCATGGCCTCAGGTTTTTTTTTTTTTTCCCACAGCTTCCTCAGCCATGATGGGGACTGTTGAGGAGAAAAGGTCTTGGAAAACCATTTACAGGAGCCAGTACCACATTTCAAGCTCTGGACATGGAGGGATGGGGCAGACAATGGCACATGTCTGTTTTCTTCATTGTTGTAACAAGTGTGAGAGGCAGAGGGAAAGCGGTAACATCTACTATCCTGATCATGCATTTGTAAAGTCTTCAACGTGTGCTATAAACTATTCTATGGTATGTTGGTGGCCTCTCCTTATTACTGGGTGGCATACTTATGCACTAGATTGAAGACATTATATAAGTGAGACCTGGAAATGCCAGACTTCCTAAAAAATTTGTCAAGATGGCTTTGTACGAGGGGCAAGCTTCACACACCGTAAGACTGATCTCCAGTTTTGCTGATTTAAGAGCAGAGCTGGCCAACTTTTCCTGTAAAAGGCCACATAGGGGGTAATCTTAGCATCGAGTACAAGGTCTCATTTGCCGTTACACAGCTCTGGAGAGAAAAGGCAGCCATGGACAAATGTAAACCAGCGAATGTGGCCGTGTTCCAGCAAAATTTTATTATCCAAAAGGACGTTGGGCCATTCTTAGTTTGCAGAGCCCTGAACTGGAACATGTCAAACATCTCTAAAGATGGCCAAGTCATCTTGCCTGTGTGTCTGCGCACTAACAGAGTGACATGGTGGTAGTGTCTGTCTTAGATTGGGTGTTCTATCCAATTACTGTAGACTGTGTATTATTATACAGCGAACAATTAGTTTTCATGGATTAAGAGGCTGTAGATCAGGGAGCAGGGTGCTAGCACGGTTGGAGGTGGATGAGGGCCTCTTCCAGGGTGATGACCATGACCTTTTCATTGCCTGCTCCCACAGTAGAAAGAAAGCTTGAGAATTACAGGGTCTTTCACAAAGACACCAACCCCGGTTGGACAGCTCTACCCACCTTTGTTAGTTCCTCAGGCCCCCACCTTTTAATGTCATCACCTTGGGGTGCTTAGAACCTCAGTGTGTGAATTTAGGACCATTGCAAACAGCTTATCACAGCGAGTTTTTCAGAAATTCCAAGTTGATTGATGCTACAGTTGGTATAGCATTGCCACATACATGTGAGGAACTCGAGAAATAGTCAGATTTATAACAGGCCCAGATGAAAGACCTTGCATCGTAAAACACGGCTCAGGTGGGCCTTCATCCGCCTTCTTTGAAATAGTGCATTTACATAAGCCAAGGGGCCAAGTGGCAGATTCTACAGGCACTCTGTTAGCCACTTTTCTGTTGCTGTGATAAAACACCACGACAAAAGCAACCTGGGATAATGGATTTATTTTGGCTTAAAGTTCTAGAAGGCTAGAGTCCATCAGTGCGGGAAGGGGACGGCAGGGGAGCACAAGGCTAGGTCTCTGTCAGGAAGCAGAGAGATTACATTTTATCCACACACAGGAAGCAGAGTGAACAGGAAGCAGGGCCAGAGTATAGAACTTCAAAGCCTGTCTGCAATGACATACTTCTTCCAGGAAGGCTCCACCTCCTAAGGGTTCCATAATCTTTCCAAACAGCACCACTAACTGGGACACAAGAATTCAAATATATGAACTTATGAGGGACATCATTTCTCACCCAGTCCTTTACAGACACCATCTGCACATTCCGATCTAATCCCAGCTGGGCATCAGCACTGCCCATCCTCAGATGATGTGGGAACCCTGGGTGATGTGAGTGTGGTGGTGCTTACAAGGCCTGGAGATTTGAATAGCTGTGATTAAAGGTTTTAGAGGCTCTGACAGAGAAAAATGCCAGCTCATTTAGCCAGATCCTAGTTCAAGTTTTTTAAACATTTCAAGGTTTTCTGTGCAGCCAGGATGGCTCTCTAAAAATGAGACATAAGTTGGCCTTCAGTATATGAGAGAGAGAGAGAGACAGAAAAACTTCCCAAGCACAGCACAGATCATTTATGCTCTATCTTTTACCAACAGTAGCTTCCATTTTCTCATCTGTCCAGTGGCTGAGGTGGTTCCAGAGTTCATGTAGAGGAGCAGTTTCCTGGACCTATTCTTAGATCTACTGTCTTCAATTAGATTCTGCACTACAGTGGGACACTGACAAGAGTTTATTGGTTTGGGGCTGTGAGTTCTGAAAAAACATACTAGAGATTAGGGAAGAGAGGAGCACAGGAAAGTCAAGCCAGTGCAACTCTTCTGTACTGGACTGGTCACTACTCTGGGGGAAGGGTTGAGTTTTATCCTGTTGGGACCATTACAATATTTCCCCCACGTGTTCTATGCCAAAAGTATTACAGTGTGGTGATCTTGGGAGGTGGTGGAATGGGAAGTGGCGTCTAATGGGAGGTGGTTTAGTTGTTTAGGATGCTGCCCACAGAAGGACTAATGCTGGTCTCATGAACTCAGTTCTTGAGAATAGGTTATTATTAAGTGAAGCTACCTCCCCTCAATGCTTGATACCTTCCTGAATGTAGCTAGCCTTATTTTAATTTCTCTACCATACTGTGATGAAGCCACAGGGTTGGAACCAGGCTGTCTGGGTCTTCCGGGTGTCAAAATTGTGAATTAAAAGACATCTTTATAAAATACTCAGCTTTAGGTATTCTGTTATAGCAACAGAAAGTGGATGACCACAGAGACAGTTCGAAACCTCTAGAACTGCTCACCCAAGTGACAGAAAGGGAAGCCTTTGTCTTTTGCCTGTGTGTCAGCTCAGGGAACACCATCCCTCTGGTTTCTAGACTTGCCTGATCTTTACTATATGGCCCCCAAAGGTCATATCACAGGATCAGAGATGTCCCAGCTCAGAAAGTCAAAGGTGTGTTGTACAGCTAAGGTAACACAGAAGGCTAAGCCTTATAGGATCACAGTCTCAGTAACAAGTGGAAGTGAAGATAGGATGAGATGACCTGAGATAAACAAAAGAGGTTTACACAATACACTGGATACCACAGGCTTTATGGATTTTGAGGTTAGCCTTTCTTGTTAACACTCAGTTATCAGCTTCACTTGGCAGAACTAAGGCCCTGGGAGTACAAAGGCAGTAGGATGGTTACCCTGAGGGTCACTGACTATATCATGATCTCTGCTCTGTAGCTGACCTTAAAGGACAATGGAATGACACACTTGGAGATTCAGATGGAGAAATAGGTGGGAGGAGATGACCAGTTGCAAGTTTTGGGTGTTTTTCATGTGACTTCTGAATTGGAGCTCATGGATACTGGAACAAAGAGGTAGGAGTTGGACCTTGCCTTTGTGACTGTACTTTATGCCTTCTTCTTAGTATGTTTCTGGCTGACTTGTACCTCTATGCGTCTATGTAACTCTCTGAAGTGCGCAGGCAGGAATGATCCTACTGGGGAAGGTAGAGATTATTTTGAACTAGGAGTCATGGTGACTCCTTGTCCACTTGGGTTCCAGAAGCCAAGGGTTAATGTGGTTGAGAGAAGAAAGGTGTAGAGAACAATTTGGTTGGAGCTTTGGTTCTTCCTGGTCTAATCACATCACAATGCTCTGTTTTAAAGCTTTACACAGAACTGTTCTACCCTTGTAGGAATGAGACCACAAAGGAAGGGAACTGCTCAGCCCTTTCATTAGAGTAGACTTCTGGTAGGCTGTGTATGGGCCAAAGAATAGAATTACTATCTCACAGTATCTGTGTGCCCAATGTCAGCCACAGTCACCACTATGAATCTGTGTCCCATGGAAGAAAAGAGAATCATGTTGTCTTTTTGGTTTTTTTTGGAGGAAGGTGTCTGGGACTAAGCCGGGCAGAGCCAGGATCAAAGTCTCTGTAGCTTTTACATTCTCTTCTGATCACCGGTGTGTTCTGCTTTCTAGGCTGGGGCTTGCGTATGGTTCTGGCTGTGGAGACCTGTGGTGAAGGACATATGGCCAGCTGCTGGGAACTGATTCTACTTGAGAGCTTGTGAAAAATAACATTATTTTTTTATATTGAAGCCAAGATCACTGTACGAAGCAGGATGCAACTTGATCATGATCTTTTTTTTTTTCTAAAGCAAAACCATGAACTTTCCAGTGAAGTTTATGAGAGGAAACCCTCCCCCTGGTTTCCATACAGTCTATGTCCATCCTGGTTCTCACTTGTAATACACACGGAAGACTACAGGGTGCTGACATGTGGTCTCCTGTGTGCAGCGTAGTCCAGGATGTGGTCTTGGCCTCCTATAGGCCTTACCTGACACCCTGCAGCTTCCTCAGCTAGATGCCACCCAGACAACTAGTTGTTTTCTTTCCCCAATATGCTGTAGATGGCCATTCTACTGTCTTTACACTCCCTGTTAGAGGTTATTCTCCCTCCCTCCCTCCCTCCCTCCCTTCCTCCCTCCCTTTTTCCCTCCCTCCCTCCTCTTCCTCTTCTCCTTCCCCTTTTTCCTCTTCTTCATTTTCTTTGGCAAGATCTTACTATGAACCCAGGCAAGCCTTGAACTCCCAATAATCCTACTGCCTCAGCTTCCCCAGTGCTAAATTTCAGGTTGCACCTCTATACCTAGCTAGAAGCTTTGACCTTTAGGAAGAATGACAGCCCTTAGATGTCAACCTTATGCTCTCTTTAAGCTTTATCTTACATACCTGCAAAAATGCTTAGCTGGGCATTCACCAGGCTGAGACACTCCTAGTGTCCTGGGTTCCCATATGAGCAGACCAAAGTCCAGCTCTATGGAAATGGTAAAAAAAATTCTGCTTCCCAATTCAGGGGCCACCGAATCTCCAATCAATTCTTTAAAAGTTTCAAGATGCTTAAACTCACTCTAAAATTTTTCCATATAATATATTTGTATCATGTTTTTTTCCTTCCCTCAACTCCTCCTAGGTCCTCCCTACCCCATGACCCACCTAGCTTTTTCTTCTCTCTCTTAAACACACACAACCACAAAAAAATTAAAACAAATAAACAAAACCTCCAATAAGTCAAAAATGCTAAAGCAAAACAAAATGCCTGCAAAAAGGCCAAAACAAACAAACAAACAAAAAACCCCAAAGCAAAACCATGGAGTTGGTTTTGTGTGGCCAACTACTCGTGAATACAGAGCCTGCCCTGGAGTACTGTTAATACACTGCTGACACTTCACTGTAGAAAACGAATTTTCCCTTTGCCAGTTGGTGTCAATTGCAAATAGGTTAGGATAGGACCCTGTATCCACCACCCCCTCTCAGTGCTGGAACTCCTCTGACTTGAACTTGTGTAGGCCATGTACACACTGCCACAGTGTCCGTGAGCTCCTATGTCCTTCAGTCCTATTGTGACTGGAAGGCAGTTCCTTGGGGTCATCCTTTACCTCTGGCTGGTGCAATCTTTCTGTCTCCTCTTCCTCATAGATTTCCGAACCTCGAGGAGGGAAGGCTTGATGAAGACATCTATTCAGAACTGAGCATTGTAAGATCTCTTGCTCTCTGCACATGGACCAGCTGTCTCTGTGTTAATTCCCATCTACCCCAGGAAGATGCTTCTCTGATGAGGGCTGAGTGAGGGGCTGATCTGCGGATACAAAGTCAACACACAATAATTAAAATTAGTAGCTTTCCTATATACAAATGACAAACACACTGAGAAGTAAGTTGGGGAAGCAGACCTTTCAAAATGTTTTGGGATAACTCTGAGCAAGCAAGTGAAAGATTTGTATAATAAAACATTAAGTGCTGGGTCCCTCACTTGCCGCAGACACCCTGCCTCGCCTCGTGCTCTCCTGCCACCGAACCACAGAAATGCTTTGACTACCCACAGCCCTTCATCAGATGAGACCGGTGTCCCCGGCACTGGCTCCTCATCTCACTCAGGCCTATGCCAAAGATGTGAAATTTGATGTGGATGCTGGAGCCTTAGTGCTTCAAGGTGTAGATCTTTTAGCCGATGCTGTAGTTGTTACAAAGGGGCCAAAGGGAAGAGCAGTGATTATTGAACAGGGTTGGGGAAGTCCCAAAGTAACAAAACTGGGGTCACTGTCACAAAGTCAATTGACTTAAAGGATAAATACAAAAATATCAGAGCTAAACTTGTTCAGGATATTGCCAATAACACAAACAAAGAGGCTGGGGATGGCACCACTGCCTCTGTTCTGGCACGCTCTATTGCCAAGGAGGGATTTGAGAAGATTAGCAAAGGGGCTAATTCAGTAGAAATCCAGAGAGGTGTGATGTTGGCTGTTGATGCTGTAATTGCGGAACTTAAGAAACAATCTAAACCTGTGTCAACCCCTGAAGAAATTGCTCAGGTTCCTACAATTTCTACAAATGGAGACAAAGACATTGGGAGCATCAATACTGATGCAATGGCAAAGGTTGGAAGGAAAGGTGTCATCACAGGGAAGGATGGAAAATCCCTGAATGATGAGCTAGAAATTATTGAAGGCATGAAGCTTGATAGAGAATATATTTCCTTGTATTTTATTAACACATCAAAAAGTCAGAAGTGTGAATTCCAAGGTGCCTATGTCTTGTTGAGTGAAAAGAAAATTTCTAGTGTTCAGTCCACTGTACCTGCTCTTGAAATTGCTAATGCTCATCAGAAGCCCTTGGTCATATCATTGAAGATGTTGATGGAGAAGCTCTAAGCGCACTGGTTTTGAACAGGCCAAAAGTTGGTCCTCAGGTTGTAGCAGTCAAAGCTCCAGGGTTTGGGGACAATAGGAAGAACCAGCTTAAAGATATGGCTATTGCTACTGGTGGTGCGGTGTTTGAAGAAGAGGGGTTGGATCTCAATCTTGAAGATGTTCAAGCTCATGACTTAGGAAAAGTTGTAGAAATCATTGCCACCAAAGATGATGCTATGCTTTTGAAAGGAAAGGGGAACAAAGCTCACATTGAAAAACATATTCAAGAAATCACTGAGCAGCTAGACATTATGACTAGTGAATATGAAAAGGAAAAGCTGAAGGAGCGACTTGCTAAACTTTCAGATGGAGTAGCTGTGTTGAAGGTCGGAGGGACAAGTGATGTTGGAGTGAATGAGAAGAAAGACAGAGTTACAGACGCTCTCAATGCTACAAGAACAGCTGTTGAAGAAGGCATTGTTCTAGGAGGGGACTGAGCTCTGCTTCGGTGCATCCCAGCCTTGGATTCATTAAAGCCTGCTAACGAAGATCAGAAAATAGGTATAGAAATTATTAAAAGAGCACTTAAAATTTCTGCAATGACGATTGTTAGGAACGCAGATGCTGAAGGATCTTTGATAGTTGAGAGAATTCTGCAGAGTTCCTCAGAAGTTGGCTATGACACCATGCTTGGAGATTTTGTGAACACGATGGAAAAGGGAACCATTGATCTAACAAAGGTTGTAAGAACTGCCTTAATGGATGCTGCTGGGCTAGCCTCCTTGTTTACTACAGCTGAAGCTATAGTGACAGAAATTCCTAAAGAAGAGAAGGGCCCTGGAATGGGTGCAATGCGCGGGATGGGAGGAGGTATGGGAGGTGGCTTGTTCCAACTCCTAGAATAGTGCTTTGCCCTTATCAATGAACTGTGACAGGAAGCTCAAGGCAGGTTCCTCACCAATAGCGCGGGATGGGAGGAGGTATGGGAGGTGGCTTGTTCCAACTCCTAGAATAGTGCTTTGCCTTGATCAATGAACTGTGACAGGAAGCTCAAGGCAGGTTCCTCACCAATAACTTTAGAGAAGTCACCTGGAGAAAATGACTGATGAGAAGGCTGGCTGATCACTGTAGCCATCAGTTACTGGTTTCCTTTGACGCTATATAATGGCTTACTTACTGCTATCATTGCCCATGCCTACAGATAATTTATTTTATATTTTTGAATAAAGACATTTATACATTCTTGATGCTGGGTGCAAGAGCCATATGCCCATGTCCTGCTTTCAACTTAAATCACTGAGGCATCTCTACTGTTCCATTAGCATCAGGACTGTGGCGCTGTGTCACCACATGAAAGCTCACAAGCAGCCCTTCTGTGGAGGGTGGGAATGATCGTGTACAAAGTAGAGAACTATCCAACTATTTGACAACCTTGATGTATTAAAATTTTGTTTAAAGTTTAAAAAAAAAGACATTGGAGTAAGATATTAAAGAATTTAAGCTCATCTTTTAACACCATGGCTAAATGGTGGACAGGAATGAAAGTGGTAAAAACCAAATTTTATTCAGGTGATACTGGAAAAAGAGAAGAGACTGGAGGGTAGAATTTAATAAAGAGGTTTGAGAACAGAGAGCCCTGGAGTAGGGTGGGAGGGCAGTGGCGACTAGCTTGGTAGGGCTCTTGTTAGGGTTCTGAAAGTAGACCAAACCAATCAGGTGCTGAGGGTGAGGGGAGGAGGAATTTGACAAGATATTGATGGTGATCAGCTATCAACAGTGAGGTTCTTAGCAGGACCCTCGACACTTCCAGGCTCTACATGTGTCAGCTTAGCATGCCCACACTCTACGAATGTAAGCTAGACATGTCCAGACATAAGCTTGCCATTACCAGCTTCTAACGGTATAAGTTTTGCATGCCCTTGGCATGCCTGGGCTCTAAGGGTATGAGCTCAGCATGCCCGAGCTCTAACTAAGGGTGAAAACTCAGCGTGCCCATAAGGGTATAATCTCCAAATGCCCAGGCCTAAGCTTGGCATGCCCGGGCTCTAAGAGCACACCACAGCCCTAGCTGAGGAGAACACTGAGAGGAGGGCAAGACCAAAGTATGAACACAAGGGAAATCTTTGTCATCACTCCTCCCAGAATTAATGGTGGCACTGCAGAGATGGCTCGGCAGGTAATGTCTGCTTATGTGCTGTGCAAGCACAAGGACCTATTTGTAGTTCTCAGAACTCACGGGAAAGCTGAGTGAGTCAGGGAGGTGCCTGGGACTTCATTAATAGGTGGGCAGAGACAGAGCCTGAGGGCTTACTGGCCAGCCAGTCTAGCCAACTGTGGAGCTCTGGGCTCATTGTGAGACCTGGTCTCAAAAATAATTAGGTGGAGAACAGTGTGATACTGACCTTTGACCTTTGTAAGCGTGTGAAAACATGCGCATGCTCATACACATACACCCGAGCACACACCCACATGAACACCCCCCTTCCCCCCCACACACTAAAAAAATACTGGCACTGAGTAATTGAGTACCTGGATAGGTAAAGGGGCCTTTGGGACCCGGAACCATGCAGATGCTTCAGATGAGCTGTCTCTACTGGCTGGTGCTGGGGAGGTTCTGGTCCTGCCAACAGCTGTCACAACCCTGTTAAGCGATTTGCTCTTTATTTTTTCCAAGCCCCATGGACACCCCCCCCCCCCCAGCACAATAACCCTGTTGCCTGTGTGTGGTTTGCAAGTCATCAGTTTCTGACCATGGGCCATTTCCTTTGTCAGGGGGAGAGAGTGATTCCCTGCAGTCTTCTGAATTTACAAAGGAAAGCTGTCCAGATGTGCCTGGCCTACCTCTGGGCTTCCCCTCCCAGACAGCCAGCCCCCTGGTTTTGCCTCCAAATGGAATTCCTGCGTGGCAGAGGGGAGTGCAGAGGTTTAGGGAGTCCACATGCTGCTGTGTCTTTCAAGCTTTGGGGGAGGGCAGATGGCTCCAGTCAGGGCTTTCTACATGCAGAATTTTGTTTCTTAAAACAAAATGTGGGCTGTGGATACAGAAAATAGCTCACCAGGAACCCTGGGGGCCAGCGGTCCTTCCTGGTTGGGTCACTTTGGTTGGGAAGGGGTCTGGTGGGTGCTGCCTTCAGAATTTTGATCTGCTCTGAGGTCAGCCTAGGAGAGTCTTACTAGGTCACATGTCTGAGTCAGTGAGTGTATTTTGCCCTGGGCTGAGTCTAAAATGTTTGCCAGGGAAGCATCAGTTAAGACATCCTGGAAGAGTAGGGCTCTAGTGTAGCCTTGGGAAATGGAGCCCATTTGATAGGAGGACAGGCCATGGAGACACAATTTGGTGTATGAATTCAGTCCAATAAATATTGATGATTACCTAGTCTGTAACTCACATATCTATAGATCTGCTCTCCATCAGAGAGTAAGTGGTCTGCAGATGGGGACTGCATTCTAGCTAGGTAGAGGGATGTGAGTCTTTTCATGACTAGGCACATTCTAAAGGCCAGGCCCTAGGGCTGAGATGAAAAAGGTTTTAGAAGAGTGAATGCAGAGCATCGAGCCTCAGAGGAGAGACAGCAGCCAGTTCTGTCTGGCGGGGCAAAGGACACTCTATGGAGAGTAAGTCTAAACCTAAGGTCAAAGGAAAAATATGATTTCGTTGGCTGTATGGAACATAGTAGAAGGGAAAGGGAAGGAGTTTTATGCTAAAAAAAACAACATATGCAAAGACTCAGATATGTGAAATCACATGCGTGGTCAGGAAAAGTGACATGTTATTTGCATGTTAAGGTGACATTTTGTAATTATTTATTCATCAGTTTCTGTCTCACGTGAAGAGTGCCCTGGGTGCCGGGGATAGAGGAATGGCCAAGGTAGCTGAGTGGCCTTCTCATGGTGCAAGTTTTCTAGGACTGCTGCCACAGGCCAGGAGGCTTGGGAGAGAGAAGTGGACTATCTCACAATTCTAGAAGCTGGAGATGTGAGGTCAACATGTTAGCAGAGGGAGAGGCTGCTGGGCTTTCTCCTTGTCTTGTGAGATCCTTCTCTTTGTGTCTGCAGATGGTTTCTCTTCTTATAAGCACACCAGTCTTATTTAAACATAATTATCTCTTTCTAAAACCCATATCCTAGGGCTGTGGGTAGAGCTTACTTAGTATGTATAAGGAAGGACCTACATTCATCCACTAACACCAACCAACCAACCAACCAACCAACCAACCAACCAACCAACCAACCATCCAACCAACCAACCAACCAACCAACCAACCAACCAACCAACCAATCAACCAATCAACCAACCAACCAACCAACCAATCAACCAATCAACCAACCATCCAACCAACCAACCAACCAACCAACCAACCAACCAACCAACCAACCAACCAACCAATAAATACAAAAGAACAAACAAAAGCAAAAACTTATCTCCAAATATAGTTGCAGTTAGGGGTAATAGGGGTTAAGACTTGAACATATGGATTTTAGGTTGGCTCTTAGTATTAAGAAAGGTCTTAAGTGTTTAGGGGTAGGGATGTATGTATGTGTTTAGGGGTAGGAGTATGTGTGTGTGTGTGTGTGTGTGTGTGTGTGTGTGTGTGTGCATGTGCACTATAGGACAGCCTCACATGTTGTCCCTTAGGAACTTATTTTCTTTTTCTTTTTTGGGGGGCAGGGAGTTCAAGATAGGGTTTCTCTGTGTAGCTCTGGCTGTCCTGGAACTCACTCTGTCGACCAGGCTGGCCTCAAACTCAGAAATCTGCCTGTCTCTACCTCCTAAGTGCTGAGATTAAAGGCGTGCGCCACCACTGCCTGGTCCCTAGGAAATTTCTTAGGATCACTATTGCTGTGATGAAACATTATGACCAAAAGTAACATGGGGAGGAAAGGGTTCATTTCCACACACAGTTTCTCATCAAAAGCAGTGAGGGCAGGAGCTCCAGCAGGGCAGGAACCTGGACACAGATGCAGAGGCCACGGGGGAGTGCTGCTTTCTGGCTTTCTCCACATGGCTTTGCTCAGCTTGCTTTCTTATTGAACCCAGGACCACCAGCCCAGGGATGGCACCACCCTCAATGGGCTGGCTTTTCTCTCATGAATTACTAATTAAGAAAATGGCCTATAGGCTTGCCTGCCTTATGATCTTCCAGAGGAGACATTTTCTCAATTGAGGCTTCCTCCTCTCTGTTGACTCTGGCACATGTCAAGTTTACATAAAACTAGCCAGTATGAGAGCCATTTATCTTATTTTTCAAGACAGTGGGATGGGCTGGCTGGTCAGGGCTCCTCCTCCCCAGTGCTGCCTTACAAGTGCACTGCTGTGCCCGGCCATCTTTGCGTGTGTCCCCTGGGGTCAACCTCAGGACCATATGGTTGCAAGGCAAGCATTTTTTTGACTATCATTTTAGCCTTATAAATATAATGAAAATGAACTGAATCCAGATGTGGTAGCTCCTATCTATAATCCCAGCATCTGGGAGGCTGAGACTGGAGGATTGTCATGGTTTGGAAACCAGCCTGAGCTATTCTGTGAGTTCCTAGACAGTCTAGGATACAGAGAGCTGTCTCAAAAATACCCAAACCAGAATTTAAACAAAGAGTAATAAATTACATATAGCTTCTTATGAAATGATAGGCTAGTCATTCTCAGCTAATTCATTTAGATAGGTTCTTAGTTAAAGCAGCTATAAAAACATTCTTACATACATACTCTTGGACCAGCCAGGTAAGCTTGCCTTGGTAGCTTAGTTACCATTTATCTTGTCTGTTTTCTGTTGTTATAAAAATGCCTGAGGCTAGGTAATGTATAGAGTTAAGAGTTTTATTTAGCTCTAAGTTTAAGATGAGGGGAACAATTTTGTTTGGCTTCCATTGAAGGGCCTCACTGAAGATGGCACCAGAGCAGGGTGTATGTGTGAGGACAAAAACCACATAGTGGGTCAGGAAGCCAGAAATCGGAAGAGGGGGGTTAGACTTGCTCTTTCTTAAGAACGTAATTACGGAAGTAGAGCGGGGGCCCATGAGAATTCCCCATCTTCTCCCAAGATGAGTGTTTCACTGATCTACTTGCTCCCTCCAGCTCCCAACTCTTAATGGCCCATCCCCTCTCCTCCTGTCACAAGGAACCAAGTTTCTGACATATAGGCTCCATGGACTATGTTCAAGTCGAATCCAAACCAAGGATTATTCTGCTGCCTAGGCCAAGACAATCAGATTCAACTTCAGATTGCTCCCTGACAGAGGTGTCTTAGAGACAGATGGATCACACAGCCACTGTGAGCAACTTTCCAGAGCAACAGGAGGAAAGACGGGGAAGATAGTGATGTAACATTCACAACAGTCGCCTAAAACAGACTATGCACCAGGCGCTTGGGGTCCTCTTCAGTAGACTCCTGAGAGCCAGACAGAAGTGTAAGTCACTTAATAGGGCAATGTCCCCAGGAGATGATCTTGGGGGGAAGTGGCATGGTGAAGGAAATCTCCATGGCATGTGTCTTCAAACATGCTACCCAGTGAGTCACACTGAGATCTTTTGGGGGAGGGGTAGACTGACCAACTCTGCTATTTTTCCTAGAACTGAGGGCTTTGCTGGGATGAGGGGCTCAGGGAAGGCCCGGGCAACTGGGATGCAGGGTCATTAACGTGGAATGTACCCATGAAGCTGCCTCAGCTAGGAGGTGTGAAGAGGAGACTGGCCTATCTATCCACCAGCTCCCCATCTTTGATTGGTGACGGTACAGTTTCTCCCCCCAAGTGGAGATCTGCTTTGCCTTGGAGCTCTTGAGAAGAGTTTTGGCTCTGGGTTGCAACCTGCTGCTGCTGCTGCTGCTGCTGCTGCTGCTGCTGCTGCTACTGCTGCTGCTGGTGGTGGTGGTGGGACTGAGTCTCAGTGTGGAGGCAGCAGGTGAAGATGCATCTTGTCACTTTGTCTTGTGACTTTCCCCCTCATCCTCCCCACCCTCCATTCTCACACCCTGGGCTCCCACCTCTGGAGTAAAGGGTCAACATTTAATCTCTGCCTCTCACTCTGCTTTTGAGAAGACTGACTAATTCCGTCGGGAGCTTTTGTAGCCCAAGCTCACAGGTTTCAGTTCCTCAGCTTACCTCCGTTGCTTTAGATCGCTTATTTCTCTCCTGTGGGCCTCAGTTTCTCCACCTCCAAATGAGGAGTTGGAAGGGCGCGTAGGATCTTGGTACCTACTCAGTGCTCATGTCCTCTGAAACTGTAAGAATCCCCCCAAAGACCCCCCAACTCACAAGCCACAAGCCCCTTTCAGCTTAGTGGTACCCCCCTCCCCCCATCACTGTTAATGAATCTTGGTTTTCTAGGCAATTTTTATTTAAAAGAAAAGGGGAAGAGAGGGTAAGAGCAGGTTTGGAAACTCATAGTCTCTATGCCTGGAGGATATTTTCCTAAAACTCCGCCCCCACTTCTAAATATGTGGGCGGAGCTTAGTTTGCAAGGAAATTCAGTTGGTCCAAAATGGCCTTTGAAACTAACGACTGTGGCAGAGTTCAAGGAGAGGCATGAAGTGACTGGGGATAACCAGTTCCATATGAGTCACTGGATATAATATTCCTGCTTGCTCTAGTCCATTCTGGGCGAGACCGCATGCTCGGTGTGTGTTAACAGATGTGTGCTTAGCCTTAATGGGATTTTTAGAAGGGTCACGAATTCCCCTCAAGAGTGCTTACCCAACTTAGCTCTCTGACGGTCGCGAGAAGCCACACGAAATTCCACTCTCTGGTCACTCCCAGGCCTTAGAGGTTTTGCTCCTTCCTGTGATGAACAGTTCGGAGAAGTCAGCCGTGGCAAGGGAGACGATCTGAGCAAAGTCACTGCCACTCACTAACATAGCACAGGAACTCATTTCACACAAAAGATGCTCAGGAAGTCATTCCAGGCTGCACAGTGATGGGGTCCCAAGTCCGTGCTCTGGTCACTGTGTGATACTGGAGGGGGAGTTGAGACCCGAGCAGAGGTCTGGACCAAAAGCCCCACAGACCTTTTCTGATTTCATGGCCTAGCAAATGTTTACTTCTTTGGATAAAGAATTAAACAGGGATTATAGTCCTGGTTCTGTGGTGTTGAAGATGAGCTGCATATGGCTACTGACACAGGCAGGCACTGACACTGCATTAGGAGGATAAGTCACACCATGGATTGTTGCTTTACATTCTGGATACAGATCGTCGCACATCTTCCCTGATCTCTGTGGCAAGGGGTCAGGAGAGATGACAGGGTCATGGGGAGGCAGGCTAGTATCCTCAAGAGTCTTGGCTGTTGGGTTATGTCATGATTAGAAATCTGCCTCTGCTAATCAGAAATGAGACCTCGGGCAAGTAACGAAACTTCTGCGACCCTCAGCTTTCAGGAAGACAAGGCTGATGGTGCAGGTCACACAAGATGTGACAGCATCTAAACACAGAGGAAAGGAGCATGCTACTATGAATGAAGTTACAAGATTATGAATAGTTTATTTAAACTTTTTTTTTTGTACACAGGAGAACAAAAAATACATACATACACAACCATCTCTTCTCCCCCAGAATTGTGAGTTCCACCATTAGCAGTAGAACTGATTTTGTTTTTGTTTTTTGTGGGAGAGTTCTTTATCATTTAAGAAAAATATTTCAGTGGGGTCTCACAGCCTCAGGAACCCAGGACCGGATGCTGTTTCAGAAGGAGAGTTTGAGGCAAAAAAGTGATGCCAAGCTGATGTGCACGGTCAGCTCAGAGGTGCTGTGCCCCTGGGTGTCATCGAGTCCCTAGTGCCTGTGTCAGAGAGGGATCACCTGCTCACCAGTCTGCTTCCCTTGACTCTGGGAACATATCCTCTTTTGCTAGCTTGTATGGAGTGGGGCTCAGCCAGGTGCTCCAGCATGCAGTGCAGGTGGGAACTTGGCATGCTACTTACAGACTTGCTGGTATGGCCTACAGAAGACCACCGATGGTCAGTCTCTCTGCTCATCCTCTGGGCTCTGGTACTTGGGTTCATGACATCTACATCATTACAACTAAACACCTCACAGAAGCAACTTATGGGAGGAGGGGCTCATTTTGGCTCCCTTAAAGGGATAGTTCATGCTGGGCATAGCACCGAGGTGGGAACAGCTCTTGTTCATGATGGTGGGAGTAGACATGTCACAGGCAGGCAGAGGGCAGAAAGACCTTGGCCTGGAAGTGAAGCAGGACTGTACTCAATATCTGCCCTTCAAAGACCCACTTCCTTCACAGGCTGGAGGATCTCAAAACTGCGCCACCTACTGGGAAACAACTGCTCAAACGTAGAAGACGGATGAAGAAATTCTGGACACAAAGGATAACAATACACTAGGAGACACAAGGTGAGTGAAGTTCTGCTGAGAACTAGGATCCACGAGTGACCATGTGGAGTGTTGCTCCACAGACCACTGTCCTCCTGCTTGCATAGACTTTACATGACTTTCCAAAAAGCCTTTGAGATTTTATAGTTTTTCTCTTATAGTGGTCAGTGTTACCTTAATCAATAGAATGCCAGATCCCAGGCTTCCTCAGGAGAGTTCAGAGGATTAAGATCTTTAAACATTTAGGGGAGAAGAGTTGAGGAGCAGTTGTCTGAGGCAAAAGCAGCACAGAGCTGAGCAGATGATCCCCTGCTGGGGCTGAAGATGGCAGTGCTAAGGCTGTGGTGCCAAGGCTGCTGGTCTCTCCAGATCAGTACTACCTACTGATCATTTTATTTTAGCTGTCTGTGTGATAGTACCCTTGTGGCATCCTCAGAACTTGGTTAGAGCTGCTTAAACAGTGTGGTTTAATATCAGCCATGCTTTGAAAACTTAAGGGAGGGTCAACATGCGTATGTGAAAAGACCAGGCAGAACTAGCGGAGGCCTTCAGTGGCCTGGAAACTGTCCGTTGAGCCTCAGAAGTTTCTAGTAAAGCTGTGGGTGGAGTCTGATTTTTCTCTTGCAATTATGAGGCTGAGGTTTAAATTGGGCTAAGGTCCTTTGGGTTCTGAGAGAGCTGTTAAGACTTGGGCTTTGCACTGTGGTTAATTATTGTTGCTGTGTTAAATGTATGGCAGAAACAATTTAGTGTGTTGGGGGCAAGATTTGGCCTCACAGTTTCTGAGAGTCATCATGATGGTGAGGAAGGCACGGCAGAGTTCATGACGGTGGGAACATATGATAGAGACACCTCATATCATAGTCAACCAGGGAGCCAGGCTATAAGCACCAAAGCTCACCTTCAGTAAATGACTCTGCCAGGCAGGCCGTATCTCTTAAAGGTTCTAAAGCCTTCAAAATAATACCACCATCTAGGAGCTGAGCGCTTAAGCAGCACTCGTGGGAAACACTTCAGATCTGAACCACAAAAACCCGGGACCTTGGAGATACTTGAATTGTTTATAAGTGGAGATGCTTTCCCTCTGAGATGAGAAAATATGGATTTACAAAGTGCAGCTGCTGTCCTCAAATCCCCGGGAGGCAGAGGGACAAACTAAAATAACCGAAGGGATAGAAACAGAGAGCCCCCAAAGGCACACAGTTAATGAATGGCAGAGCCCGAGTCCCAGCCAGGGGGCTGGTTGAGATTTAGTTCTGCATCCGTAAAAAGGGAAACAATAACGACTTCACGGAGCTGCGTGGAGGATTAAATGAAAGAACATTTGGAAGCCAGAAGCCTGACACTTAGTGAGTGCACAACATAGATTTAATCCCACCCCTTCTGGCCTTCTGCTGACAATGGCTGACATGTGGAAGGGCTTTCTTATGTGGCCTAAAAGGTTCAGGTTTCAGAGAAGCCAATTTTGGTGGATGATTTGGTGGCTATTTCCATCCCGTTGCACACATGGTTGCTTTAGGTGTCCCCTTAATGTCGGCCTAGAATTAGAAACTAAGAATGCAGAAGTTAATAAGTGGTGGCCCAGGACCTTTGAGAGGTCACAGCCCACCAATGCGACCAAAGTGCCAATAAGGGCCAGTGTGAGCCTTGGAGGCTCTCCTGGTGGACCACGGTGGGCACACAGCTTGGGGAATTTCCTCCATACCAGTGGTGACTGTGGCAGCTCAATAGCCAGTTGGCTGTTTTGGGTTCTACTGGGCAGGCTGGTGAATTTTAGGAGCATCCCCCATCCATACATCAGCCTATATGCCCAAGAAGTACTCCATGAGTCAGGGTGTGCGTTTCTGCTGTGCCTGAACAAGTGCGGAAGCACATTCAGCAAAGGTGCTTGGAAGGCAGTGAGAGCCAGCAGAGGAGAAACCCGAGCAGCAGGCTTGCTGCGTCACAAATTCAGGAGCCGGCAGAGGCAGGAAGACAGGCACGTACAAGGCCACCCTTGTCTACACAGGAGGAAGAGTAGCTATCCTAGGAACTGATCAGTACTGGCCACATTGTGGAAAACGACTGTGACATTGTATCCATCAGGATCTGCCCAAGCACTGACAGGCCTGGGGCCCCGTATTATATGCACCTATATGTGCTCTCATACATGGTACATGTAATCAGTTCTGCCTCCATGTATGTTACGCGTGCTCATGAATTCTTAGCTATTCTTACATGCTTATTTCATATGCATACCTCTTCCATGCGTGCCACATGGACTAACCTGTGCTTCCATGCACGGCAACTCTGTCAAGGTTGGCAGGGACGGTGCTGCAACTGCCGCTGCTGTGAGGAGGGACAACACTGGGGTGTGGACTCTGGCTGGCTGGGAGGAAGGGAACTGGGCCAGCCGTGATTATGACAGATACTTACTTTGTGCCCAAGTGGCCAGCACAAGGCTAACAAACACACCATGAAAGATTGAATGATACAGAAGAGACATAGGCAGCTCCATACAGATCACAACAGTGTGGTTCTCATACGGGGCCCCAGGCCTGTCAGTGCTTGGGCAGATCCTGATGGATACAATGTCACAGTCGTTTTCCACAATGTGGCAAGTACTGACTAGTTCCTAGGGTAGCTACTCTTTCTCCTCTCCTGCTTCCCAGACAGAAGACAACACATATAGACATACACATGTAAATCCAGAGGGTTAGCTGCGTGAAATGCTGACTGCTGGAACCTGGCCTGTCACCTGACACAGAGGTGGTGGCTGAGGCTACAGGGACACACAGATGCTACTCTGGTGTTGACTGTCTGTGACTAAGAGAGGAAGAGGTGGAAGAAGCCAGGCTCACAGGAAAAGGACAGCTCAGGATTACAGGGAGGCCTTCTGGGGACCATGTGGGACACTCAGGGTGGGGAGGCCAGCCTGCCTGTCATGGGCATGTACTGACTCTGTGGGACCACTGGAGAGGACTTTGCCTTTACCACGAGGGTGTGCTTAGGTGCATCAGGGAAGCATTGGGCATCTTGTCTTCCTGTTTTGAGTCTGGTGGCTCTTTGGAGTCAGGTCCTGCTTCCACCTCTCTGGTCCCTGTCACAAGTTCCATGGAGTATCAGAGGCCTGGGATAGGCCTCCCAACCCTTCCTATTGGCATGTATTTCTGGAGACTCGAGTCGGGCACTCTGACAACACCCTGTGTCTCAGGCTGCAGCCTACTTACCCATTTCCTTGCTCTGTATTGCTTGACAGAAATGACGTGACCTTCGGGCCTAGAGAGAGCCTCACTAGAACCACTAGTTCACCTGTGACACTGAGAATTTATGCTGCAGGGTACCAGAAGCAGTCAAGATGGTACCTGAATCAACTAACCACAGCATTGACAACCATCAGGAAAATAAGAACTTTTCCGTTTATAAAAGAAAAAAAGGGCTAAAATGAAATTCTTTCAGTATCGTAAGGCCGACGCTCAACTTCAAAAGCAATGCATGGTTAACAGTCTGCTGAGCCCGGGAGAAGCTTGTTAGAAGTCTGAGGGTCAGCATTCTGTCACCATCATGGTCGGACACAAGATTTTCTCCCCAGCACAGACTATAAAAGTCCTGTCCTTGAGGTTGACATGGAGACACGCTCAGGAGTGGCAAAGTCTGCAGTTTATTCTCCTGCTACGAGTCTCTTAGAGGTTGTCAGGGCCACGTGGATGGCTCAGGGGTGCTGCGGCTCGGCTATGAAGACTCTGCGGGCGGACATATGGCTTCAGGTCCCACCTCAATCTCGTGGACGCAAACGGAACTGTGAGCTTTAAGCAAGACCCTCGATGTGTGGGTACTGCACACCCGGTGATTCATCGGGCTGGGCTTTAGAGCTTTGAAAATGAACTTGGCATCCAGAAGCATGGATGGGGGGAGGGTGAGGAATTCTTGCCTTTCTAGTAGACACCAGTCTGCCTGTTCCATCCGCCCCATAATCGGGGCATATTTGTCTATGGATATGCTTCTTGTGTTTTATGGCTTTCTAGGGGCCATCATGTCATGGACCGCTGGGCCACAATGGCTCTGTGACAGATTGGGACAGTAAGCAGAGCTGGGTCTGGGTTCTGGGCCCTGTGTGTCCTGGTAAATCACTGACTGTTAACAGTCTGCAGTCGTGAAGGTTCAGGGCTAGCTGTTAGAATCCCTCAGCCGCCTCATTCCTCCTGGGTCTCACCAATCAGTGTTAAGATTTGGAGCTGATAAACCCAGATTGACCTCCTCTAGGAAGGTCAATTTCTATGCCAGAAACTGAACCAGCCTTTTTTCCCCCCCCACATGTTTTTTCCCCCTCCACACTGTCTCCTTGGCCCTAGGTGTATCCCCCATTTTCTGTCCCTGTTGGGGTCCTATTCATTTTTCAGGATCCAGGTGAAAGTTTTGTCACTTTCTTTACACACACACACAGATAGAGGGGTGGAGAGGGAAAGAGAGAGAGAGAGAGGAAGAGGGAGAGAGAGAGGGAGTGAGAGAGGGGGAGAGGGAGGAAGGGAAGGAGGGAGGGAGGGAGGGAGGGAGGGAGGGAGAGAGAGAGAGAGAGAGAGAAAGAGAGAGAGAGAGAGAGAGAGAGAGAGAGAGAGAGAGAAACCTTCCCTCGTGGGCATCTTCTAGGATTCTCAAGTCTGGCATCAGCCAAACCTCATGTAGCTTATTCAGAACAAGGATCTAGAACTGTGCCTGGTTTATGGAAGCTCCCCTTGCCTGGAGTGTTTTCCCACTCAGCTCCCTCACACCTGGCTAAAAACTCCCAGCCTTTAGCTCTCTGTTCTGTTGCTTCTTCATCCAGGACTCCTTTCCTGACTTGTGAGAGTCTTCACCCCACCTCATCCCCCTGCTACTCCATAGAGTTTCCCGTCAACTTCCAGAACTGTTTATTCTATTGTCTCTCCTTCCCATTAGAAAGTCAGCTCTGGGAAGACAGGGGATCTGCTTTGTTTATCGCTGTGTCCTGTACACTTGGCTTCCTGTTAGACCCATAGTAACCATTCAATAAATACTGCATGAAAGAGGAACCCCCCTCCCTGTAGTTCAGTTCCTAGTGCTATCCATTCTTAGCTATGATGTCCAAAGAGCACTGTCTGCTTTGAAATAGTTTCTTCACCGCTACAGGAAAAGCCCATTGCTGAGAGTCCATCCAACTGTGCCAGCCTGCTACCTATTTACTCTCTATCTACAACTCATATCTGGACCTACCCGGAACAGATCATGCCTCAAGAACGCAAGGCACTTGCTCGCTCTGACGGCTTGGCATTCTTTGGAGAACCTTTCACTCTTCAAATATTATCTTTCTGATGTGATCCTTGGCCAAATCACAGATCCCTCCAGCACACTGGGGCTGGGTCACTTGATGCGAGGCCAGCTAGGTCAGCAAACACCTACTTTCTCTGTTCCTGGAAGCTTTAGCCTTGTGCCTTCCCATAAGGAGCTTCAGCAGAGGGTGGAAGGGCCAAGCCCGTGAGAGGAGCGGTGCTGACATAGCCCAAGGGTGGAGGTTGAGGGGGGAAAGAGCCATGACTCAGACTGTGTGAAATGTCATTGTGCAGCAGGCTGAGGCTGAGCTGAGACTGAGCGTGTTAGCAAGTAGTAAGTCAGGTCACTGCAGTTGGAGCCAGAAGGTTGAGCCATAGCTGCTCCCTTTCCCTAGCTATGTTCCCATTAATGTAAAGTTGAACCTCTTCGAGGCCTTGGTGCTCTATTGGTAAACTGTTTACATTCACAGTTAGCTTACTCACCCTCCGAGTGATTTAGAAGTGCAGACAGAACACACAGCTATTGAATACCTACTACGTGACCTCTACTTGGTTTCATCCTCAGGACAGGACTGCATGCTTACCAGGGAAGAGGAGTCAGCCTTTGCTCTTGGTCTCTATACACCAGTGTGTTCCCACTTGGGTGTCGGAACACTTTCTTTCTGAGCCGTGGAGATAAGGGTTTCGTGGTCCAACATCCTTGTTTAATCCCATGGCCTCCTTAGTCAGGCAGGACTACAATGTCTTGGGGTATAGAGCTATCAGAGTTTAAAAGTAAGGCTCAAGTTGCTTCAAAATTGCCGACTCTATGCACAGTGGCTTGGCTTTGGGCTCTCCCATCCAATGTTCTGTTAGACAAGACAGTTGTCTTCTGGGTCGGGGCATTGCTTGGCCATGATGCTGGGAAGGGCCTTCTTCACTTGGGTCTCTTCTTCTCAACTTAGATGTTATCAGGAACTTTTGCCTCTAGAATTTGCCCTAAAATTTCAAGGCTGATAATCTAATTGAAAAGTATTTCCATTTTAAATAAATTACTGATAAGCAGATTACTTACTTATGAAGTGACAACAAGAAGTTCCTAAAGGATTGGGCATATAGACTATGGTCTTAAAGAATGTAAAAATAATTTATGAATGATTAATTTGCAGTACCTGGTAAACGGGTTGGAATTCTGTGTGTTCTGAGGATATAGCCAGAGAGCAGTTTTCCTCAATGACATGACAGAATGGTGTGGAAGCCAATAGCAAGGATGGGACAAATGTTTAAAATCTAATCTTCAAATTACAGAAGTTATGTTTAAACTTAACAAAAACCTAGACAGGGTCTCACATGGTAGCTTAGGTTATCCCTTAACGTGTGATGTCCTACTGCTTCAACATTTGGAGTTCTGGAATTGTAGGTGTGAGTTGTCATGCCTGAGCCATTTGTGGAAATTCTGACTCCATTGCTATGAACTGGATGCTAGTCAGGAGGAGGCCCTATTTGGTCACATTAGCCTTTCATCAGGGAACATGATAATGGCGTGATTAGTTAGGAAGCTTAGCGGCTCCATGGCTCCTACATGCCCCTCTTATGGTACACAGACTCAAAGGTTTACTGTGCCTTCTTGGATGGTTAGTAATAATCACTAAGGTTTAATCACCTACAACAAACTGGAAAGAGGTAAGCATGATAGACTTCAGAAGTCCTCTGTGCAGTCAGGACCTTATGTTTGCCCAGCAAATGATGACAGCTGAGTCATCTCATACTTCCATCACATTTCTGGTGACCACAGACCACTCCATCCAGGGAAGCATAGGCTAATTGTAGCATTCATCTCTCCAAGTCCAGTCCCTGAGCCTTATCCCCAGATCTGCAGCAGACTGGCTGGTGTGACCCCCTTCTCACTCTCTGCCCCCATTTCCTGGAGACTAAGCAGTTCCTGATGAAATATCTTGCGTTTCAAAAGAACCAAAAAGCCCTGTTTTGAAATCAAGGAACAAAATGTCCCCTGACAAAGATAAGATCAGATACCAACACCTAGAATTACAATCCTCCCAAATCCAGATGCCTAGATGGTATCTTAAAAACAACCAATTACAGCCAGGACAATGTGTCCCCACTCGAGCCCAGTAACCATACCGCACTAGGCCTTGAGTACTGCAATATAGCACAAGGATAGACAAAGACCTTATAATAGCGTTTAGGAATATGATAGGGGTCCTTAAAGAGGAAATGAATAAATACTTTAAAGAAATTCGTGGAAACACAAACAGTGGGAATAAATAAATAAGATCAGGTCTTTCAAGACCTGAAAGTGGAAATAGAATCAATAAAGAAAACTCAAACTAAGGGAAATCTGGAAATGAAAAATGTAGGAACTCAAACAGGAACCTTAGAGGAAAGTCTCACCGACAGAATACAAGAGACAGAAGGGAGACTCTCAGGCACTGAAGACATGATAGAAAAATTCATATCTTGGTCAATGAAAAGGTTAAATTGAAAAAAAATTCCTAGCTGGGCGTGGTGGTGCACGTCTTTAATGCTAGCACTCGGGAGGCAGAGGCAGGTGGATTTCTGAGTTCGAGGCCAGCCTGGTCTACAAAGTGAGTTCCAGGACAGCCAGGGCTACACAGAGAAACCCTGTCTCAAAAAGAAAAAAAAAAGAAAAGAAAAGTAAAGAAAAAAAAATTCCTGGCACAAAACATCCAGAAAAACTGGGACATTATGGAAAAGATCAAATCTAAGAATAATAGAAATGGAGGGAGGAGAGAAACACAGGCCAAAGGCACAGAAAACATTTTCAACAAATCACAGAGGAAAATTCCCCTTACTTAAAGGAGGAGATGCTTATCAATGTACAAAAACCATACAGAATACCAAATACACTGGACCAGAAAAGAAAGTCCCTTTGACCCATAGTAATCAAAACACTAAACATAAAGGAAAAATAAAAATTAAAAGCTGCAAGGGAAAAAGACCAAGTAACATATAAATGAAAACCTATTAAAATTATACCTGACTTCGCAATGGAGACTCTAAAAGCCAGAAGGGCCTTAGCAAATATTCTACAGACTCTAAGAGACCATAGATGCCAGCCCAGACTACTATACCCAGCAGAACCTTCAATCACCACAGATGGAGAAAATAAGATATTTCACGATAAAGACAAAATTTAAACAGAGGGGATGGATGACACCAAGAAAATAAATTCATGTAAATAACAAGATCAACACACACACACACACACACACACACACACACACACACACACACACACACACGATTGATGAATACAGAGACTTAGGTAGCATACATACGACCTGCATGGGTCTGCACCAGATAGGATCCTGGTGCTACAAAGAGAAGTAGACACAAGCCCTAACTCCTAAACCAGAATTGATAGCCACTTGCAAATAAATAATGCAGTGTTTCCGAGCAAGTCTCACTGGGCAAACAAACTACTCTTAAGGGAAGGCTGTGTGCCCAGCAGTAGATGCCAACAGAAAATGGACTCAAGGGCTTTCCCTTTAAAACATTTTTTACATTAATATTTTTATTTTTTACTTTATTTATAAATATATTTCTTCTTCTCATTCTCTCTCTTTTTTAAGCCATGCAAGATCATTTTATATAAATTTTGACTTCCAGTTAAATATACTCATGGGATTCCTATGTGTTCTAGTGGTGGGTCATTATTTGTGTCTTTGCCTTCTGTTTGCTCTTTTAATCC
This sequence comes from Mus minutoides, assembly GCA_902729485.2. NCBI lineage: Eukaryota > Metazoa > Chordata > Mammalia > Rodentia > Muridae > Mus > Mus minutoides. The sequence goes on along the minus strand of CACVCL010016003.1, from coordinate 49,180 downwards.
TATTCCCTTCTGCTAGTTTTTGTTTTATCTTATTATCTTGTATTTTGTTATTATCTCTTAGAAGCTTTTTGTTTTTTAATTTAAGATAGAAAGAGCGTGGATCAAGAGGGGGAGGGTAGGAAGAGTAGAGGGAGGGGAAACTGTAATCAGGATATATTATGTAAAAAACTTTCAGGAAAAGGAAAAAAATTCATCATTTGAGTCAGCTATATATAAGAAAGGAGTATTAATTGTGACATATTGTGTTTTAAGCTATATACTATTAAAAACCCATATGTTAATAAATCACTAAAAATTAAAAGGCAAACAATAAACCATGAAATTTGTTTGTCAGATATAAAATTTAAGACAATGGCTTTATTTTATAAATAGTTATGCATAATGATAAGAAAAGGTATAGGGGTGGGTCTGGTGTTGTCTTGTCTTGTTCTCCAATTGGCTCATGATTTTGTCAGTAAAGAAGTCATAGGCCAATTGTTGGGCAGAAAGGATAGGCGGGACTTCCAGGTCCCTAGAGGGGAGTGTAGAGGCAAAAGGAGAGGAGAGTTCTTGATGCTTCTGATGGAGAAAAGTTGACCAACCATATGAAATTTCATACGGTGTGGCCACACAGGCCACTCCTACAGACAGGTGGCCAGGGGATAAAGTTTAAGGCAGATGGAAAGTGTGGAGCTAAGAATATTGATAAAGACACACTAGCCATGGGAGTTTAATAACGCTCAACAATTGTGCCAAGAAGACAAGTTGAAAATGAGGAACCCGGCGCACCTTCTCCTGGTGCTGGGGATTAAGCTGCAGCATGATAGCACGGTGCTGGCGCATGACTGGGGCTCTCTGCCCCTCGCCGGCGGCCCTTTTAACTGCTAGCTACAGGCTCAGAAAAAAGAAAAGAAAGAAAGAGAGAAAAAAAAACAACCGAAGATGAGCAACCCATATGTGTGTCTTTTATCCATGGATTAAAGGAAAGCTGGATTGGGGCCGGTAGCCCTGCCCACTCCCAGAGTTTAGGCGGTGTAGGGAAAAGCTATGCACAACAGAAAGGTGTATGCGTGGACAATTTTTACAAAATGACTATCAAGCTTACACATAATCAAAACAATAAAACTATTTAAAAGCCTTTCTTACTCTTGAAATGAAATATGTAAAACTGAGAACTCATGTGATGTTGAAGGGAGGGCAATTTAGGAAATGCTATCAGGAGTTAGTTTGACAAAAAATGCTTAAGGAAGTTTACATCCTTTGGTCCAAAAACTCCAGCAGGAGTTGTTTCTCCTTAAGAAGTCCCTGTGAGAAACATAGGAAATATTTCTATGCAATCAATCCCATGACAGACTGAGTCACAATGCAGACAATATTGGGGTGGGGGGAATGGTTATTACAAATTATGATAAATTGAAAAGCATAAAACCATTTTCTCTGACAAATGTCAGAAGTGTGAAGTATGATCTTATTTATGTACCACGCACCTGTTTACAAACACACACACACACACACACACACACACACACACACACACACATACACACACACACACACACGGACCTGCTGGAAAGAAATTCAGTGCTAACTTCTAGATTGTGCGGTGATGAGTGTTTTTAATTATCCTTGTCTGCCTTTACTTTCTCCCATCCTGAGGAATGCGCATTTCCTTATAAGATTAAGAAAAAAAATCAAGTTAATTTAAAATAATAGTATCCAGCAAAAAGTCATAATTTTATTACTGTGAAGCAATTGAGTGGTGAAGTGACAGCTCGTTATTAATATGAATAACCATCAGTCAGCACTGAGCACATGCAATATTCCTCATCAGAGCAATTATTGAGTGCTGACTGTATGCAAGGCATTCAACTAAACCTTTAACATTGCAAAACAAATGATGGCGGGCCTCATGGAGTTAAGCAACAACTGTAATCACTTTCATTGTATAAACAAGGAACGGAAGACTCCCCGTGAATAAGTGATTTGTTAACAAAAGCCCAGAGCTTCAGCTGGTGGCGCCTCTACTTGACAGTGGGTTGGTCAGAATGGAGGCCCCTGTTCTTCACCGCCAGAATTCACTGGAAGATGCTTCTTCTCACGTGGTTGGGGCAAGGTTTTCAATTGTACAGCACTTCCACAGTGGGTCTACATTATATGGCAATATGCACAGGCCAGGCTTGTCTGAGACTGAACCCAGCCCTTCTGAGGGTCAGAGGCCATTTACTGTCAGAGAACTAGTTTAGTTTATAAGGAAAAAATCCAACCTCCCCCAAAGATGAAACAAAGCAGGATTTTCTCCATCCATAAGAACCCATCACAGGAGAGTCGGGGTTCCCTATGCAAACTTTCAATAAAAAAAGCCAGTGGTCCCTCCTTTAAGCCCAGCTCCACTTCCCTCAGAGGGATGCGGTTTTTTTTCTCTTCAGAAATGCTAGTCTCTTCCTGCTAGCTGTAACCGAGATCTGTCTTCAACAGAGTACCATCTTTCTCTGCACTTTAAACAAATCGGTATACACGCTGGATGACTTGGACTTTAAGACCTGTGTGCACCGTTCAAGGCTATGGTGAGGGTTAGTGATGGACACTATGAAGACAGGATAAGGCTGGTCTTGGCTCCCACACATCTCTGTTTCTCAGCCTGGGCTCCCTGTACACAGTAGGTTCTCAGCAGATCTTTACTGCCTGGGAGGATGAACCAGTGAAACCCACAGGTGACTGCAAGGAAGTGAGTGAGAGGCTGCTCATTAAACTCTAGCCGTACTGCACTAGGACACATGACCTTGACCCCTTAGTCCACGCATCCCCGAGGGCCAGGGCCAGCTGGTGTCTCGGGATTCTTTTAGCTCTGGCATCTGTGTGTGTGACTAAGTCTCTCCATTATCCTATTATCCTATCTCCCCTAAATGGCCAGTGAAAGTTCTAAGGTCTGGTGCTTGCCACTGGGACCTTATTTCAAATGACTGTTTTTGCACATTGAAATGAGGTCATCCTAGACAGGGAAAGGGCCTTATTCTAATGACTGCTGTCTCTATGGGAGGAGGAATTTGGACATGGGTCGGGGGTCAGGAGCCCTGTGAAGGGAGAAGGCTGTGTGAAGATGAAGGGGTTGCAGTGACAACAATCAGAAGTCTGGAGAGAGGCATGGTGCAACTGTTTCCCCAATCTACAGAAGAGATGGTCTTAGTTACGGCGGCATAACAAACTCCTGCTGTTTTAATCTACCCTGCTTATGGTCATTTGTTATAGCAACTGTACAAAATGAATACAGTTTTAAATGGCACCACAGTACTTCATTATCTGGCTGTGACTTCCATTCTGGCATGTGAGAACTCTGCCACTGAACCATCTGGTACCCTTTCGAGTTCTGTTGCCCATCCCTCCAAAGCCCAAAGCTCTCTCTCCTCCTCTTCCTCCTCTCCCTCCTCTCCCTCCTCTTCCTCCTCTTCCTCCTCCTCCTCTTCTCCTTTGCCTCTGGTTCTTCCCTACTCTCTTGTTTCAGGTTTCAAGGCCTCTGATTGGGCTTGCTGCCCAGAGTACCTCTTCTATTTTGTGGGCGTGGCTATTTTTCCCACCCACATAGAGTCAGCAAAAATGCCCTGTCCCCAGCAAAGTCCTCCCACATCCCCCAGCCATGTTGTGTCCATTTCCTTGGGATGACCATGAGTTTGTGTCCCTTTCTCAACAATAACCTCCCTAAGCCAAGGCTTTTCTCCTACTTGCATCCTTGAGGTCTATGAGAGTGCCTAGCAGTAATGGTTACCAGTGTTTGTGGGGTGGCAACTGTTTGGCACCTACTAGAAACAGGGTGCTTTTCTTGATACTTTGTACAGATTCCCTTTGTAAATAAGGATATCGAGATTACACAGAGTATTTTCAAAGTTATTTGATTATAAACAACAACACTGGAGTTGACATAGGGCTACCTCACCTTGCATATGAGCCCCTTCTGTTCAATGGGCCTTGTATTTACCCTGCACAGATAAAGAAGGGTCAAGTTAGGGAGGGTCTGGGTGTTGTATTTTTCCTTTTTTTTTTTTTAATTGTTGTTCACAGTAAGTCTTTCCAGAGCAGTCAGCTGGGAGCCTTCAATGGATGAGACTCAAATAATTTTGTATTTACTCTTTTTGCTTTTGCTTAACAAACAGAGATGTTTATTCTTTTCAAACACACATCTTCTAAGTGGAGCAATATGGATAGGACACTCAGTCCTTAAAAATGAGTTTGAAAACGTTGGTTTAAAGTCAGTGTGGGAACACTGTTTTTCATCTCAGTGTCACCCATGTCTATTCTATGCACTCTGAAATGGCAGTACCAGTCAACTCCCACCCCACCCCTACCACCACCTATGCTGCAGCTTGCTTTTCCAGGACAGTGTACTCTGGGAAGGGTCTGGTGCCACTGCCAAGAAGGAGACAGGGACACAGGGCCACTTTTTACTGAGGAGTTAATGTCTCTGTGTTAGTCCTAGCCATACATCTTTCTTGTTCACTCTCATTTGGCGTACTCTGCAAACTGTTGAAGCCATGGCTTGCAGGACAGACTGACTGCCTTTTGTTGGGGAGCATATCCAATGGATCTGAGCTGAACACTGGGAGCCTAGAGAGCAAGAAGGACAGGGCTCTTGTCCTCATGATGCTAACATCTGACAAGGCAGAAAGGAATTCAAACACAGAAACACCACACATCCAAGCCTTGGGATTCAAACCCAGCTGTGAAAGACTAGGTGTTCCAGAATTTTCTTGTCTTTCTTTCTTTTGGTAAGGCCCTATTTTGTTATATTCATTTCTCTAGTGTTTTCTTAGAATATTGTTACTGGAAAACTTCTGTGCAGCAGGTCTTACATAAGCTGACTCACTTCTTTTTAACCACAGGAAAGTTAAATGTCGGAACTATGTGACCTTGGGTGAGTCCCAGGATCCCTAGACCTCATGTTCCTCTTGTGTAGTGTTTTGTTGATACGAGGTTGAACTGAGAGACTGTGGGAATGGGTCTGTAAACATCGAGAAGCTGCCCATCTGCTGGGATCAATACAACAAACAAACAGTTGTCCACTCTCCTCACTCGGAGTTATTCTAAACAGCACAAGATAGTGATATTTTTAAGACAACAACTGAAATAATAACTACCATTGTTATGGTGACTGCTAGCATTTAATTATCATATAAATATTTTGGGATAAACATGTAGAACTTGTGGGATGGGCCAAAAAAAGATTTGTAAATAGAAAGCAAAAATTATGTTCTTTTAGCTTCTTGTTTATAAAAATCACATACACATCTCTAATATGCTTAGCACTGGGGCAGTCAAAACAGAGTAGAAGTAGCAGAATCCCCTTCTAAAAGAAAAGTGGGCTCCTATCAGCCCACATTGAAAGCCCGGTAGTGATGTTTCATTGCTAAGGTTGGAATCTAATGAAACATGGGTCTGTGGCAGAATGTGGTTTAGAACACAGTGTCACTTTGTCTCTTTGTAAGGCTGGCCATAATGGTATTCTTTCCTTCCTTCCTTTCTTCCTTTCTTCCTTTCTTCCTTTCTTCCTTTCTTCCTTTCTTCCTTTCTTCCTTTCTTCCTTTCTTCCTTTCTTCCTTTCTTCCTTCCTTCCTTTTTTTTTTTTTAAGATTTATTTATTTACTTCATATATTCAGACACACCAGAAGAGGGCATCAGATCCTATCACAGATGGTTGTGAGCCACCATGTGGTTTGCTGGGAATTGAACACAGGACCTTTGGAAGAACAGTCAGTGTTCTTAACTACTGAGCCATCTCTCCAGCCCCAATGGTATCCTTCTTGTAGGGTTGGTTACTGGTACTGAAGCATACAGCATTTTCATGGCTCTCTATAACATCTCGTCATCTTCTTGTGCTCCTCTACCACTCCTAAGTCATCTATGGTGTCTGTGTCCATACAGAGCCAGGGAGAAATGGCAGGCCTGGAGGTGATGTTCTGTCTCTCTGGCTGCAACACTAGCTAATGAAAACGCAGGGGCAAGAGCCTAGCCTTCCTTCCTTAAACCTACTCCGTTCTGGAGTGTAACTTGTACGAACCATTTAACACAGGAGGATATAGCTTTGAAGGTGGATTTCCAGGTAAGTGGTTTAAGCCTCTATAATGACAGGACCTAGAAGGCTGAAGCACTGGGATCACGAGTTCAAGGCTAGTATGAATTAAAGACAAATGAGCAAGCAAGTATATGAATGACCAAAAGAAAGGATTTCTACCTTCCATTTCCAAATTCACTTCCATTTGTGCAGTACACTCTTATTATTAGCAAGTATCCCTTCAGGTCTCTGATGTGGTAGGGAGATGAATATGGAATCTGGGCAGCACTCTAACATGCTAGTCCACAAGGTGACTGAATGTGATGCTCATGGTGACATTTATAGGAGAAAGAGAAAATTAAAGATCAGATGACAATTATTATGATGTCCAATTCTAATAAAGTAAACTTACGAAAGATGTAACCCATGTTCCAGTGTTTGGCTCCATAAGTCTATTTGGTTATTTTGTTTTGGAAACTAAAAAAGAGACAAAGGTATGTCACCGAGAAGGGTAGAGCTTGCTTTTGAGGACACGTCACTCTAGGAGCTGAGATATGACATTTTGGGACATGAGTAACATTCTGACCTGCTTCAAAAAATGCTGTCCCTACACTTTGAGTTGGGAGAAAAACCGTAGACACTTTTGATGAGAGTATGAGCAAAGTTCTCATTCCTGGATCCTGTAGCTAGGATCTTATTTGAGAAAAGGTATGTCATAGCTGTGGTTCGATCAAGGATCGTATGATAAGATTATTCTGGGTTGCCTAGGTGGATCTACACGAGGTAATGTGGATTAAGAAGAGGAAGGTACAGGAGATTGGATGCAATGGAATGAGGATGGAATATGATCATCAAGGCAGATATTGGAATAATGAAGCCTCAAGCCAAGAAAGTCCCAACAGCCATGACGAGCTGGAAGAAAGAGGAGCAGATCGTCGGTTCCTTATGATCTCCAGAGGGAATGTAGCCTGCCAACACTCTACTTTCAGCCTCAGGAAACTAATGTCCAGTGTCAGGCATCCCAATTTATAAGAGGATTCATTTTAGCATTTTTATGTCACCATGTTAATGGTGTGTATCCTGTGGCAACTGCTGGAAACTAGTTATAGGGACGTGGAGATGCTCTTGGCCTTGCAAAGGCAGGCCATACTCTGTACATCCTGAGACTTTAACTTTGCTGGTGCCATTAACAGCAGGTGCAATATTGGCCATAAAGCTCAAGAAAGTGCCCTGTATCTAGGCTAGCCAATATCCACAGCAGCCTCAAGAAAGAGAATCTGAGTTCAGAGCCACTAGCCAGTTGAAAGACACTAGGACCATCAGGTGATCTTCACATTCTGGTGTAATTAAGGGTTAACAAGTGCTGGAGACTGTGGGTCTGAGCAGGTTCCCGTGTGGAGGCAGAGGAACGGGAAACCCTGGCAAGTCGCATTTGTGTAATGGCAAGAGTTGGCTCAGTTCTTATCCCAGCAGGACTCTGCGCAGGTTTTCAAATGCAACCAGTATGACAGAGGTCTAAATATCTAAAAGTTACCAACCAACTCAATAAACTGCTTTATAGCATACTTTGATAAAATTTTTAAAAAGTACACTATAATTCTTAGATGCACGAAAGTTGGCAACATTTAAAAATGACAGTTACTATGATTCACATTTTGTGGTGAGCCAATAATATCTGAAGGAATGATGATGTTAAAATATATACAATTCATGCATCTTTGCAATTTTTCTGCTATTACCAATATTTCCAGACAATTTATGGTCTCTTGACAGAAATATAAACCATGCAATACTGCCTTGGTCATTATATTGAATAAATATCTTTAAAAATCAATTCCAAGTTGGAGAAACTTTGCTGTCCTGGATCAAGACTTGTATTATCCAATCAAATTTCATTTTATTTTTATTATAATTTTTAAAAATGAGATTATAATATAATTACATTATTTAGATTCTTTCCTTTCCCCTCTCACAATCCCTTCCATGTACATTCTACCTTGCAATGTCTCTCAAATTCAAGGACTCTTTTCTTTCATTGTTGTTCCATGTATATGTGTAGTATGTATATATACATATGTATGTATGCATGATACATACATACATGCATACATACATACATACATGCATACATACATACACACATATCTCAATTAGTATAATGTTACTTGTACGCATAGATTTTCAAGGCTGAACACTTGGCATTGGATAACCAGTCGATGGACTCCTTCCAGGAGAAGACTGTTTTTTCTTGGCGGCTGTTCTTTGTGTAGGGTTGAAACCTAAGGACTATCCCCCTTCACGTTAGCATGTCTATTGTTTTCCATGTTCAGCTCGTGTTTAGGCAGTCACATTAGTGAAACGTCATGATGTAGACTCTTGGAAATTTCTAGTAGACAAAAACTCAGGGCAGACTTCCCATTCTTCTGGCTTTTACAATCTTTCTGCCCTACTCCCCCTTCCTCAGCGATTCCCAGAGCCTTAGGTGCAGGAGTTGTGCTGTAGATGTTTGAGTTAGGACGAGGTTCCACAACTCTGTACTGGGACCCATTGTGGCTCTCTCAATGGTTTCTGTCCGTGAGAAAGAGAAGTTTCCTTGATGAGGGGTGGGGGTCGCACTTAACTGTGAACATAAGGATGGATATTTAGAATGTGGTTATGGATTATGCTGGCTTAATAAAGTTATCCATATGAGTTCTATGTCAAATTTTGGACTTTGAAATAAACGTAAGTGTGAAATTTAAGTTTATATATCATGTTCATGTTAGAATCTGGTTGAATATGATGAATTACAATTACAATCATATTATGATTTTCTCTAACTCTTCAACTGTGTTTCTGCCTAAATACTTTGGATGCTGATTACATTTGGATCCTTGGACTACACAGCGAGTTGAAGGCCAGTCTAGGGAACTCACTATCTCAAAGTAAAAAATAACAAAAGGGCTGGCAATATAGATAGAGGTTGAACACTGGCCTAACGTGTGTGTCACTCTGGATTTTATCCCTACACACACACACACACACACACACACACACACACACAGAGACTTTGTGTCATTTCACTTTTTTTCTGAGTCTTGTGTCTTGTTTATATTAAATTAATCTAAGTCTTGGTGTCTGTTTTTAGCCTTACAGTCTCACGTGAACCAAACTGTTCTTTACCTGGAATAATTAGAAAAATAGACAAAGTAGAAGTTACAGAAGAAACAAATGAGCCTAGCTCAGTAATCGCTTTGCTTGGTCCACATACCATTAGAGGCTACGCTACAGGACAGAGGATACCAGTCTGAGCATGGCTGTCTTGCTGAGTTGAGGAGTTAGAATTTGGGCATTCAAACTCTGCCAGAGCATTCAGACCGAAGATCCAGGGAGGCGGTTACTACACAGAGACAAAAATTCTGGCATCTGCATGGCTCCCCTCTGTCTTCCCTGTTAGGTAGCGCTCAGAGGGGCTAAAATGTCATGTTGCTAAGGAAAGAATAACTAGAGTCTATAAGCAAATTAAAAAGCTCTGTGCTGGGAGATGACTGTATTTGGTTGCAGGGGAGAAACTTCTCTTTATACTCAGGGCATTTAGCAAGTCCTGGAGGTCCTACATCACTACAAGTGCCAACCTAGTCTGAAATGAAAAGCTATTGTGTGAGCAAACCTGGAGACGTTATCCCCTAAAGTCATTCAGCTGAGGCCAAAGGCTCATAGAAAGGCAACAAAATCAAGTGCACCCATGTGTAGGGCTCCATCAGGAAACACCGGATGATGATGAGGACCTGATAAGATCGCTCAGCAGCTAAGTGTGCTTGTCTCCAAGGCTGACAACTAAATTTGGTTCCTGGGACCCACATGGTGGAAGGAGAGAACCCAATCCCCCCACCTTGTCCCTTGTCATCTACTGATGTGCTTTGACACAAATACCAACACACATGCTTCCTCTCCACAACAAATGATATAATATTTAAAAGAAATCACCAGACACATAAGGAGAAAGGTGAGCTAAAGTAAAGAGAAAAATCAATCATATACAAACCATCACACAAAGTGATGGTTTTTTGATTTCTCAAAAATAAGTATGCATTAACTTGAGGTTAAAAATAAATAAAAAATGTATTGCAGAGACTCACGGACAAGCACACCTTTACAAAGTAATTAAGTTCAACATCCGGAAAAAGAAGACTAACATAGGGTTCCCTGATAAAGCGTGCCACGAGGCATCAATTAAGAAGGTTTTTTTTCCCAGGAACGCACAACTGCAATCTAGTCAGGAGATACTACACAAGGCCTAACGAGAGCCAATCAATACAAGAACTGCTCAGAATTTCCCAAGTGTCAAGCTGAGTGACAGGTGAGAATCAGCTGAGGAACTGTGGCAGACTCAACGAAACTCAGAAGATAGGATGACAAAGAGGAAATTCTAAGATCCAGAGAGAACATTCCTGAAAAATACCAGCCAATCCTAATAAAGTCTGCTGGCTACTTAATAGTGTTAGTCCAATGTCATTAGAGAAATAAAATCATTGTCCCAAGGTCAGGTGGAGTGTTAACCTTAGGCGATGCCAATAAAGATTTCTGAGAATTCTTGGTTCTATATTTGTAAATTGTTCTGTAAGTTTAGGATTATCTCAAAATTAAAAAGTTAAAAATAATTTCCTCACCAAATAAATCTGGAGCATTTTAATATGTAGCTGGCTTTTATCAAAGATTTAGAAAACAATACCAATATCACACAAAATCTTTCTGAGGAAGAGAGAATACTCTCCAGTTTTATGAGCCTAACATTACCCTGATCCTAGATATTAAAAGAAAAGAGAGCCAAGATAAAAATCCCTCATGAATATAGACACAAAATACTGGCAAAACATTAGCAAGTCTTATCCAGCAATATCCTGTGCTTGTCTCAGGAATGTAAGTTTGGTTCAACATCTGAAACTCGGTTATGTAATAAAATATTAATAGAATAAAGGAGAAAACAATATGATCATGTCAACAGAGATAAAGCAGCTGATATCACAGCACAGCCACTCATAGTAAAATTCTTTTCAAGCTAGGAATAGTAACATACTATAGAAATGATTCCTATAAACAGAATCTGCAAAGAAAAACTGTGAAGACCTGTAGACTTCCCTAAGATGGTGGAGGTCACTTAGAATAACTCCTTCAACTGGCTTCAAATTTAATGTGGACAGCAGCTTCTTTCCCCATGTTCATAGATGTCCATCTGACCAGTTCTGGTTCTTAACCCACAAGAGCTCCTGGGAAGTCAGCACACAGGACAAAGACACTCTGAAAGGCGACAAGTGAAACTATCTTGATTTGTTCATGGTATGATCATTGTGTAGAAAATCCCAAAGAAGCTCTAAGAAGCTGCTGGGACTTAAGTAAATGGAGAAAGGCCATCTGGCTATAAGCTCAACACCCCAAAGTCAGTTGTGATTTTCTATTTAGCAAGGGTTGATTAGAAAATGAAGTTAATATAATGTGAGAGAGTATCAAAAACACGAAGGAGGGTAAGTTTATTAGGATGTAAAATCTATAAAACATTAGTAAAAGAAATTGACTTAAATTACTACTGTGGCATAGGAGACCACATATAGGAGACAAATATATTGGAAGACTCAATATATTAAAAATGTCATCTTGGGTTGACAAGATGGCTCAATGGATAAAGGCATTTGCTGCCAAGCCTGACAACTTGAATTAATTTCTGGAATTTATATGATGGAATAAGAGAACTGACTTTTGTAAGCTATATTCTGACTTCCAAACAGGCATGAGGGTATGTGTGCGCACACACATGCACATACACATTCATGCAATAAATAAGTATAATTTATAACAATAAACGAATGAAACACAGGGTACTATTTCTCTCCCAAATTGTTCTATAGACGCAGCAAAAATTTTAAAAGATACTTCTAGAAGACTTTTTAGAAATTGGGAGACAGCACTCAAATTTCAATGTAAATGTTTAAAACATAAAATAGCCCAACTCCTTTGCAAACCACACTGATACAGGACTCATCCAATCTGAGGCTGTTTTTATTTTCTGTTTTCTTCTCTTTTCTTTTGTTAAGATTCTTCCTTTCCACCTGATTTCATGTTCTTTGTCTCTTGTGTTTTGAGACAGGGTCTCACTCTGTAGCTCAGGTTGGTCCCAGTTTTGACCCTCTCGCTTCAGCTTCCCTGAGTGCTGTGCTGTAGGCCTCTACTACCACACTTGGCTTCTGATATCAAGATTTATGATAAACTACAGTAGCAAAGATAGTGATTTGGTGTAAAGATGGATATCTAGATTAATGCAAGATAGTAGAGTCCACAAGAAGACCAGCAAGCATAGGGTATCTTACAGGTTGCTTTTTTTTTGGTAACCAGTGGTTAAAGGATGATGGTCACAGTGAACGGAGCTGTTTTGGGGTGCATAATGAAAGTGTATGGGCATCGACTCACCTCTGATCTTGATGTTCATGACAGGGTTATGTGGAAAAACTAAAAGTACAAAAATCAGGACAAAATCATAAACCACAAAAGAAAATAGCCAACATATGTGCTTTATTAAATGCAAAGTCTTCTACTCTTTAAAATAAAATATTAAGACAGTGAATGACATATTTACTTAATCAAGATTGGTTCTAAGAGATCTATAACAATCTTCAGCAAGACCAACTTTCCAATGATAAACAGGCAAAAACTTTGCATAGCTATCACAGAAAAGACACAACATTGGCCAGCTAGGACATAGCATCACTGGCCAGTAGGAAGTTGGGAATTAAAGTCAGCAGGTGACTTCATGCTTTAAAAACACCATTTGTTAATATTTGTTTTATATTGGTATAAAAACTTCAAAAGATTTCAATAAAGTCAGAATGTTACTTAATTTGAAATGGCTTTTAATTAGGTATATTAAATACTTTTAGGAAAAGAAAATGACCTAAAAGGCCAGCTGTCAGAGGCCATTGAATTATCTTTCCATAGAAACAGTCTCTCTTCACTCATACTTCATCTAGACCAATACACATGTATCTGAGCGGTTGGACTGCTTCATGTCCCAGAGTGTTTCTTGATGCTGTGCATGTCACCCTCATTTGTAATAGCTTTGGAATTATGAATTGGAATGTCAACAAAGAAGCCAAACTCAGCCTCCAGCACTACTAGAAAGCAGTTCCTTCCTAAGCGTGACTGATCCTATCAGTGTTCTTTCCTTACCTGGGCGCTTCTGCCCTTCCATTCTTGGCCTGGTCTCTGATGTTGGGTGCTTATTTCCAGTTGGCTTTTTAAGGATGTACAGGAGGAGGAGGAAGGGAATTCCAGCCTTCTTTGTGGGAATAACTTCCTTGTGTGTGTGTATGTATGTATGTATGTATGTATGTATGTATGTATGATGTGTGTATTATATATGCATGTATGTATTATGCATGTGGGAGGGTATATAACTCAACAACAGAGAGATACCTGTGTGTTTTATTTCACATGTGATCATGACATGTCAGCCCTTTAACCTATGAGCCCATTGCAGGGATCCCTCTAGGAGTGACTTTGGGCAGAGAAGCAATCACGGTTTTGTTTTCTTTTCTTTTGCAGGAATTGTCTAGTCTACGCACAGCCAATACTTGGAGAAACATGGTGAAGATCAAAGCCCTTTCATAGGCTGGGTTTAGAGTCTTCATTGTCTCGTTCCCTTGGAGCCTGCCCAAGCTATATCTTTGGGCAGAGAAGGCAGCATGAGCTCTATATAATTTGAACAAGAAAAATTATATTTAAATTTTAAAAATGCATTTTACATATTGCACTTCTGCCCATAATTTTGCTGGGGGGGGGGAATTACTTTGCTTATAGAAAGTGGAAAAAGAGACTTGGTGTAAGGGCCACCAGCCACTTGGGGACTCATTATCACTGGGGAAACTGTGGTCTTGGGAAGTATCCTTCATGCTCTTCTTTAATAAAGAGAATACTACAGACTTGCCTACAGGCACCCTGATGGGCATTTTCTCAATTGAGGTTCTTCTTCCCAGAAGACTCTATCTTGTTTCAGGTTGACAAAAACCTGATCAGGACACGTGGATTACATCCTACCATGGACCACTCACCCCAGGATGGTATCTTAGCAACAAGGCCTACCTTTGCCAGTCTATAGTATCTTCTGCCTTTGCTTCTCATTTCTCATGGTCTCTTATGGACCTGTGTGTGCATCGTTCTTTATTAGTCTGTTCTGTCTTCTTTCCTTTCTTCTCCCCTCCTTCTTCTTCCTCTTCCTCTTCCTTCTTCTTTTGTATCCAGGCCTCTCACCATTCCTACATTCCCTTCTTTTTAAATGAATTTTATCTTTCTCTTTCTTTTTCTCTGTCTTTTGTTTCTTCTCTGTTTTTTTTTTGGGGGGGGAGGGGGCTGGGCTCTATATTGCTGTGCCTGTTTCCCCAGCTTTTCTGATCTTTTGTAAAGTATGCACTTGTGTGCAAAGTTGGTGTGTGTGTGTGTCTGTGTGTGTATGCCTCCTGAGTTTCCTTTGACACACACTTGGGATTATTGAGGACATTGTGCACGATGGAATTGTGGTTAGGAAATTATGTCAGGTTGGGAACTTGGGGACTTGAGTACTGTATTGTGAACATGACTGTTTTTCTATTGGCCACATGTCAGGGAAGAATTTCAAGGTGGGGTATGAGTGTGAGAGTGTGGCTGTGAGTAGGAAAAGATGCTCAGACTTGGGAGGCAGGGGAGGAGCTGTGGTGGCGCTTGCGGCAAGGGAGGAAGGTGAGAGATGAAGGTGTTCCTCCAATCTTCCCTTAAGGCTGTGGCTCTCAACCTTCCTAATGCTGAGACCCTTTAATACCATTCCTTATGACCCCTTAACTGTAAAATTATTTTTTATTGCTACTTCATAACTGTAATTTTGCAACAGTTATGAATGTAATCTAAGCTTGCTAAAGAGGTCATGACCCACAGGTTGAGAACCCCTGCCTTAAGGCTTGACTACCTATGCCCATGTTTATGAGAGGTTTCATGCTGGCTGTGAAGCATGGAGCAAGCTGTCTCCTGCAGAAGGCCTTCAGGAGGCTCTGGGGAAAGAGGTGATGAGGTGTTGCTGGGTAGGAACCCTGGAGGAGTTTGGAATTGGGAAGGGACATAGATACATTGACAGAATCTCTACATAATCTCTATAACCTCTCTGCTGTGTGTGTGTGTGTGTGTGTGTGTGTGTGTGTGTGTGTGTGTGTGTGTACATGCATGTGAATGCGTGCACGTGCACATGTGTGTGTACAGAGGACATCACAAAGGGAGAGGGCATGCAGAGGAGGTATCTAGTCACACGAGTGGGCAAAGTCTGGGTTGAACATGACACATGGAGTTCATGTACAGATGTAGTTTTCAAACAGTCAGCAACATCACCAACATGGGGTAATTCTGAGAAGCACAAACTTTTGGGGCCCCACCAGATCTGCTCAAGCTCTGGGCATGGGGACCAGCACTCTAGTTTTAACAAGCCTTTTCTTGTCTCCTTAAAATTGAGTACTACTGATCTAGAGGAAAAGAGGAGATTGGTGAAGGACAAACGGACAGCGATGGGAAGGCAGGGAGGAGAACTGCCAGGCAGGAGCCCCATGGCCTGCCTGGTATACAGGGTCTCAGATGCAGTGGGCCATAAGAGTAGCCTACACATCTGGCTGGGACAGAGGCTGGAGAGTCCTGGAGACTATGAAGGCACATGGCATTACTGTGTAGGGATTTGAAGCCACTGAAGGGTTTTATAGAAGTGACATACCCTGACTTCCCATTGCAGTGTGCACTGGGCAGTGACTGGCTCTACTTGTTGCACCTACACTGGAAAAGATCTGTGATCATGCCATCACCCAAGGCTGGCCCAGGGATGGCAACCAACATTCTCTTGTTCCCACTTGGACTTCTGGGTAGCTGCTGCCTGAGGGCCATTAGGCTGGAATCTGAGATTTGTGACTAATTAATCAAATTTGCCCTGGACATGGGAGGCAAAGAGTGGGGGTAGTGGCTCATGTGCTACATATTATATCTGAGTGATTCCTGCCAGATAATTAAAACAAAATGAAATACAAACATAAATACAAACAAAACCATATGTTCTCCAGAACCCATCTGAGCCTTGTCAATACCAGCTAGAATCAGTTCTGCATTATGTGGCTGAGAGTCATTTGAGGGAACTGGAGTCTCTGACATAGTGGCTGGCAATATACCCTTACTTTTTTTTCCTTAGGGTAGGAGGGCCGGGCAGCTGAGGTCCCTATGGAGCTCAGGATGCTACCAGAGACAAGACCTCAGCACATCCTTGGTACATCATTTAGCCAAGAGCATCAATCAGTCACCTGCCAACCCAGCACCCAGCCCTTAGGGGGATACATAGACAGTTCAATAGAGGTTGGAATATTAAGAAGCCCTTTCTCTCTGAACAGACCGTATGGCACAGGAGACCGAATGGGTACCAGCTGGGAAGCTTGGCACACCGCCCAAAGCAGCCCTCCTCTGGTGCACACAATGGGCTGGATGACCTGCATTCATCTTTAAAATGTATGCAATTTTGAAATTCTACTTCATAATGCGTAACATCTGGGCTTGTTTGAACGTAGATATTCTTGACATCAGCTAGTGTTTAGCTGACTTACCAGTGAGAGAAAAAAGACGCCCCAGGTAGATGCTCTGGTATTTACCTTACAACCTCCTGCCAGCATCTTCAGGCTGTGACTGTGGACTCTTGTGTCTCAGGTGGGGAATGGGTACAAGTAGCTGTTAGGGCTGCTTTAGCTATACATCTCTTACTGCCTAGCTGTGTTCTGTTGGGTAAATAACTTCCCCCTTCTGAGTTTGTTTTCCTTATCTGTGCATATTAGTAGGTGGAGACAGGTAGATACGTAATAACTGCAAGCTCAGAGCACAGCCCTGAGGACGTTTTAGGTCCTCAGTAGTCAACATTACATCCTTTGAGTGATCAGACTCGTCAGTGTCACCAAGTGTATCATGACAGTGTCGAGTCTAGGAACGAAAGCAGGTGAATTGGGATTTCTCTTTAACGTCTGCCATTTCCCTTCACTGTGAACTCCTGGAACCATTCTGGGAGAACACAAGGGAGGGAGGGAGGGGGCCTGGGCAGCTCCAAGGAGAAGGCAGGGAGCTGGACTTTGAGGGGGAAAGTTGGTTTTCAATGGCCTTATGGAGGCCATAAGCAGTGAAGACTAATACTTGAGGCTGGATAAACAGATGTGACTCCGAGCCTGGAGAGCCTGCTTTCTTCAGTTGACTACAGGGAGCCACTGAGGACTTCTGAGTGACAGCAGTGGAGTGACAGAATGACGTCATTAAGTTGGAAACCTCTGGGGGACAGGTATTCCCTATCCTGGTGCATCCTGCTCTACTCTTGGACTCCAAGGAGGATCTGGCCCAGGGCAGGATACGTGATATTCAAACGGCAATCACATCTCTAATGGCAGGCATCTAGGATGGATTGGAGAGCTCACCCCTGGAGGCAAGAGGCTGTGACACTCCTGTAGCATCAGGCCTTGGATGATTGCCCTTGGGAATTGCCAGTGGGGTTGGGGTACAGGACAGCTGCTTGAGGCCTGGAGGAACATCTCATTGTGCACGGGCCAGGCCAGCTTCCACCTCCAGAGAAGGTTTCAGAGTAGACTAATTCATTCTGACAGGAGGGCCCAAAGTTCCTGAAGAGCCCTGCACTACCCCCTCACCCCACCCCCATTCAGCTCAGAAAGCCAAGCAGCCTGAACTCTGGAGAGCAAGCAGTCATTTGCATCTGAACATAAAGCAGCGTTTTCTGAAGTTGTGAGCAGAGCCCAGCCTGGGCAAGCTGGGCTCACTCAATTGTAACCAGCTTGTTTCAATTTGGAGCTGACCGGTGAGTGGCGAGAATTCACGAGCTGGCTTCCCCAAGGAAAGCCACACAAACACAGTCAAACATATGTGAATGAAACAAGCTCTTTGGTGCCTTGGGGACCATGATTCCAACAGTCGGATAAGCCAAAAGCAAGTGGCACAAATGTCCCTTTAGAACGTCTTCCTTTGAGTCTGGACATGAGCTCCAGGGTGAAGCTTGGCTTCCTCGTCACCAAGGTGATCAAGGGAAGTAGTAGCGAGTGAACGTGTGTACTCAGACCTTGGGCTGGCAGCTATTTCTGGAAGTTTAATAAATCCCCCCCATACGTGGTTGAGGTGGCATGCTGACAACTGCCTTACAATTTTGTGCACCTACTATGCATGAAGCATTTTCCTTGATGCTTTCCCCCATGGCTTTCCTAAGAGGCAGGTGGTGGAGGGAGAAACTGGGCCTGTTGCCAAGGATTTATATTGTTCCAAAATAAAAGACAAATTGAAGTTGAAAAAAGTCACTGGGGTGAGGTTTAAGGGGACTCCTTGGAAACTTGCGGCTTCGTACAGGATGCCTGGTTATCTTGCTGAGTCCTTCGGAAGGGTGGAACAAATGTCTAAGCAAACAGATAAATTGGAAGCAAAGGCTTCCTTTCCCTCACGCCCTTTTCTGTGTGTCTCTCTCCACCTCTCATCTCTTGATTGATACAGGGACCTTAAGGACAAGGGGAAGGTTTGCTTGTCCTGGGCCCTTGACCCTCCCACCCATAACCCCCACTCACTGTATCTGTTGGCTAGCACAGAGGCAAGAGACGGTGGACCCTTTCAGAAACTATGAAAGATGACTGGGGAATCTGGGGCTATGGACATCAGAGCATGTGTCTTGGCAGCACTAGCAAGCTAAGCTCATCTACCTGTCTTCAACATGCCAATTAAACAAACAAGTACTAGTTAAAAGCATAGGAAGGAAGAACCAAGGGGCCCAGTGATGCCTTCTCCCAAAGTCCACATCTGGGACCCTGACATGAGGTTGTGTTTAAATAGAGGGCAAAATGTATGTAAAAGTAGCTAGCTGCTGTTGAGGTGTGGTCTGTCCACCATCATTGTCTTGGCTTCAGCCTCTCCTACAAGGTGACTGTCAAGTGGCCAGTACTAATCTCTTCCTGAGCAACAAGCTGCCCAGTCAGGTTGGAAGGAGGCTCCTAGCCTTTGCCTCCTTCCAGTATAAGACTCCCGGGGAAATCCCAACTTCCTGGGGACCATGGCTTCAATAGTCTGACAGGCAGAGGAAGCAGCACACGTATCTCTTTAGAACATCTTCCTTTGTGCCCAGACCCTTAACAGTCACAAGTAGACAAAACTATGAGAGTTCCCTTCCATCTCAGGTTTAAAATGTCAGAATCGTATATTGGAGTCCTTGTCCTACTATGCTAAACTGTGTAAGCATGGGCTGGTGACTGACCGTTCTCAGAGTTTCTGTCTGTGGATGGGTTGTAGTGATCCCTAATCTAGAGTTGTGGCTAGGAGGACACGATTGTGGATCGTAGCAGACTGCCTGACATTCGCCGATAGCTGAGGCTTACAGGACTCGGGACTCTGAGTGTGTTTTGCCAGGCAGCTGGCTTGGCTACCTCCTGCAGCCTTCACCACATCATTCCCAAGTGCAAAGGCTGCAGGTGCTCCAAGCTCCTGGAGTCTCCAAGCTCCCTGGTTCCCTGGGTTGCACAGAAAGCTCTCTGGCCACCAGGCAGAACAGCTTCCTTCATTAACGAGGTGTTTCATTTTACTGCCAGCCCGTTGTCCCCTCCTCTGTCCCCAGAGATCTGGCAGAGCTTCCAATAAATTGTGTTTCAAGGAAAGAAATAGAAAAAGACAGAGTGGCTTCCAGGTTGGGGACTGCAAGGTTTCCTAGTGCAGGGAAAACAATTCAGCCATTGTCTTTCTTAATGGCACTTCCCAGAGAGGCAGCTGTGGGCTTTTCTCCCCAGATTATTTTCTTCCCGTTCCCTGTGGTCAGTAGCAGTTTTATTCTTACATGGACCATTCCTTATTCCCACAAAGGAAATTAAAGTTTGGTGTGGGACTTAGAATAGAGATGTAGCAGGGGTTCCTCGCAAGTGGAGCAGAAGAGCCAAGGGCTGCTGCCAAGTAGGATTAGGAAGTCACCCCACCCCCACGCCGGTGAGCAAGTAGGGGCTTGGTGGGCTCTGCTCTGGCATTTCAGAGAAAGCCTTGGCATTCAAATCCGGACTGATGAGCATAACTCTGTGGTTTGCCGTGCTGTGAACTGGGAAGTTCAGCTCTTGCTCTGGTTCAGTGTTTCCTTGTTCTTTGGCAAGGGGAAGGAGATGTGGCTGGTGGTGAGTTTGAACATGGCTGAGGAAGGCACAGATAGCAACAGATCTTGTGCTCGTAGATGAGGACCAGGGAGGCCAGGAATATTAAACACACAGAGTTGCCTCTTCTTCCTCTTCCTTTTCCTCTTCCTCCTCCTTCTCCTCCTCTCCCTCCTCCTTCTCCTCCTCTCCCTCCTCCTTCTCTTCTTCCCCCTCCTCCTCTTCCTCCTCCTCTTTCTCTTCCTCTTAAATTCCTTTTTAACTATATTAAGTGCTTCATCTGCAAGCACACCTGTGTGCCAGAAGAGGGCATCAGATCCCATTACAGATGGTTGTTAGCCATCATGTGGTTGCTGGGAATTGAACTCAGGACCTCTGAAAGAGCAGCTGCAGAGCCATCTCTCTAACCTTGGGTTGTCTCTTTAAAGGGAGAGACTTATACATGTTTTCTGCCCAGAAGGCTGGGAGTGGAGGTAGTTAATAGTCTAACGACCTTTGTGGTATCTGTATGATGAAGACCATGCCAGGTCCTCTCCCAGACCCTTAAGATGTCACGCGTAGTCAATCTATGGAACCCATGCTTATGGAAGACACCACATGGACTTTACAAAGAGTTTTGATGTAGTCATATCTTAAGCTTTATTGTACACACGGAAGTGTGCTAATTACAAAAAAAAGTTTTCCACTTAATTGTGCTGTGCTTAAATATGCCTAAAATAAACTACTTGGTATCAGGCTGTTGCTTGAACCAACACTGGCTACTGGGTCCTGGCTGAACCAGATTATCTTTTTGTTTCACATGGATCATTACTCTCTTAGACTGGGTGGTTGTAGAGACCACCCCCTGCCCCCTCCATCCCCAAACACACACATGGCTCTGGACACCCATATTTTGCAGTCCTTCCAGCTAGCTTAGTGTTGGTCAAGTTACTTAACCTTTCCACTGTAGACAAATATTTGTTCTGAACACCCATCTCATCTTAAGGGAAGGACTAGCTCTCTCAAGGCAGCCGTGAATCATGGCACAGGTGCCTCATGGGAATGCACTGTTTTCCTCCTGCCAATTACAGCTCTCCTCCGCTGATCTCTCATCAAATATTGTCTGTTTCACGGGAGTTGTCCAACCTATTCATTTCTTTGTTTGATTTACTGTGGTTGTTCAAAAAGGGGATTGGTGTGTGGTGAATGAATTTATCCTCCAGACCAGTGTACAAAGAGCATAGGCTTATTTAGTGTAATGTAAGAGGCCATGGGCTGGGCTATAATAAGAGTATCTATATCTCATGTACTTCTTTGTAGGAGATAGTTACTATTATTAGCCAATCAATCGCAATAGAAAGCAGAGTTGTCTCTCACTGGAAAAGCTAAGGAAGACAGTATCTAGGAGAAAGCATCTATATTTTATTCAGAAGCCATCAGGAGGTGGGGATGCTGAAGATGGTGGCTTCCACAGCTGCACCTTATTCATTTCTACAGATGACTGCAAAGACATAGTTGGATTCAGGCCTTTGTTATTCCTGGGGATGTTTGTGCTCTGCTCTCACTCAGATTCCCTCACTGGTCTTAGTTCCTTGCCGGGTTGTGCAATCCTGACCTTTATCCATACAGCACTTGACTCATCGTAGGTTTGAATGCTTTGGGTTCCTACAGTCTTTCATGAATTTTTACCTCTGGCTCTGTTAGTTTAAAGATACAAGGAACATCAGACAGTCAAATGACAGTCTTGACTTTGGTTAGATGTGCCATTTCTTGGTCCCTTTGGAAGCAAGGACCTGTTAATCATTACAGTTACAATTTTCAGGTTGGGGATAAAACGTTTTGTGAATGGATTGAAGCAGCTTATGATGAATGAATTTCCTCTCACATGTTGGGCTCACACTGAAGAATTCTGGCAATAAGACAATGACATCAAGTGTGAACCAGTAATTCAGAACACATACTGCATTTTGTAGTATAGTAGCTCAACCTAGCAAGTACTCATCTAGGAAGAACATAGGGCATCCCACTCTTCTAGTAGACTATTCTTCAATGATGAAACATCATGCTGAAACTTGTCATGGTTGGGCATGAGCTAACTGTCATACTTTTTCCAGTTAAATAGGTTCCTCAGTCTAAGGCAAAGTGGGAAGGAGATGATGGTATGCTTTTATCTACAGCTCCGGTGTGTCCTGATTAGTTTTGTGTCAACTTGACACAAGCTAGAGATATCTGGGTAGGAAAAAAAACTGAATTGAGACAAAGCCTCCATCAGATTAGCCTGTAGGCAAGCCCGTGGGACATTTTCTTGATTAACCATTGCACGTGTGCCACTCCCCTAGGCAGCTAGTCCTAGTGTAGCCGAGTGAGCCATGGAGAGCAAATCAGCAAGCAGTGCTCCTTCATGGTCTTTGCTTTAGTTCCTGCCTCAAGGTTCCTGCCGCCCTCCAGTTTCTGCATTGGCTCCCTTCACTGAACTGTAATCGAGATGTATAAGGCAACTGACCCCTTTCCTCCCCATGTTACTTTTGATCATGGCCTTTATTTTAATAGTAGGAAGCAAGCTAAGATAGTGGAGTTGTCAGAACTAGTGTAGGTAGGGAAGTTAACCCCAAATGCATGATGAAATCCCATCCAGTCAGGGTAGTAGTTCTTTATTCCTAAAGACTTCAGGGTTCTGACTAGATCGTTGCCTGACTGTGCTCCCTGGAAGTGGTGTAGACCACAGGGTCAGCATTGATCTGTACTGGTATAGGTTGAACAGTCACCCAGACACCTGTTCAATCTCACCTAAGCTTATCTCTCACAGCATTGTTAACTTTTCTCTGTTGAGCAAGCCTGAACTTGTCTGGGGAAGTATGACACACAGTAGGACACATGGATCATTTGATTTCTGAGTATCGTGTTGCCGTGGAGGATTTGTTTGTGAACTTCTGCACAAACTCACATAGCTCTGTGCTCCATGCCCAATATTCTGAAAGGTCCTCTACCACGCCTCCTCCGCAACGTTGGTCCCTCAGTCTTGTTCTTTCCGAAGCCCTGTCCATAGGGCCATTGAGACCACTGTAGGCCTCCCCAGTCAGCTCAGAAACCAGTTGGAAGGGCTCTAGTCTGACTCTTCAGATACACCGAGTTTAAGACCCAATTAGTGGAGAATCAGAGATCCAAGTGGGGTTGACTTGTTTATTTCCCCCCACCAGCTCAATTCCCCATCTCAGTTCTTGGATTTTCATGAAAGGGAGCCAAGCTCACGCACACATGGAGAGCTCCAGGCAGCCCAGCAGGAGAAGAGGTGAGTCATTTACTTCTAGAGGAATTAGGGTTGGTAATGTCCCATTAATCTGGCTTCACCAGGAAATGAGCTGTGTCACCTAAGTACATTTTCCAATAACCAAAGCTTACCCTTTCATGTGCCAAAACTTGATTTAATCATTTTGCATGGAAGGCCTTCTAAAACTAATTACACGCTCCTTGCCCATTGCAGTGGGTGAGGCTGCCCATTCTCTAACCTTTTCTTGAGGACACAGGAACCATTAATTCACCAGGCTATAAATTAAGAAAAGTGAAGTGCTATTTGTATGAATAATGAATTTCCTCATCTGTGCTGTGGATTTTGAGTTCTTCTGTCTTCTTTAATAAGTGTATTCATTCCCCACCCCCCCCCATCCTGCATTTTTTCATTCTTTGTGGATATTGTATGACAGCCAGCCAGGAATGGATTCTGGTGTCAGAGCTACAGGCAGATTCTGGCTCTGCTCTTTCTGTCCACTGGGCTCCAGTGTCTTTGTATGGAGTATGCATCCAAGTGAGCTGTCCCTGATTATGTCTAGAAAGTCCAGTTCCCTCCTCATTCCCACATCATTGGAAAGACCAGATACACAATGAATGGGATGATCCACTACTGTGACCCTCACCCCCCAGGGTGCGCGACTGCTTAACAATATGCACTGTTCCCGTGATTAGGTTTGCTTCTCGCTCTGCAGTTTTTCTACCTTTCGACCCACAAACCTAGGCTACAGAGGGTCCTCTCTGAGCTACATGGACAAGCTTATTTGCTCTGTCTCCAGCTTCCAGACATGTAACCCAAACCCGGGTCTATGGTAGGGATTGGGCACACTTTCCTCATTGTCAGGAGGAAGCATCTCAGGTCTTCAGGGGGAAGCAAAACTTCTAGAGTCCATCTCACAATCTGTTTCACATGTGGAGGTCCCAGGAGACGCATGCGGTTCTGTAGACTTTGGATCTTTAAAATGCTGGCATGCCACAGTCAAGTCCCACTTTGGATGCCTGCCCCAAGCTTTTCTGTGTTGAAGGAGAACTGCAAGGGCCTCATTGCTCAACTCTTGGGGAATGGGGAGAAGGTATGTTCTCATTAAACAATTCACAAGCTCTCAGGGCTGCAAATAAAAACCATGACTCCCTCCCATGTTCCTCTTCCCATCCAATCCCCCATTTCCGTTGGCTTAGAAGCACTCCACCCTTCCTACAATGGGTAAAGCATGAACAACAAGTGGAAAATCAGGAGTAAGGGGCATGCTAGTTGTTTTGTTAAAAAAAAAATTAAGTCCCTAGAGCTAAAGCTAAAGCCACAGACTGACAGGGCAGGGTACGCCCCTGACAGCAACCTCCTGCCAAGGGTATTAGAATGCTGATTCATCTTCTTATGAAATGAGGATCTCTCTAGAGAGTGGGCAAAGAAGGGAAGGAAAACAAGAGATTGCAAGGAAAACGAAAGGGAGGAGAACTCGGAGGAGAAACTTATTTTGCAAATACCTAGTATGGGTGTGCACGTATGTGTACAGGTATGCGTATGTGTGAGTGTACACGTAAATGCAGTGCTGTTTCATATAATGCAGACAGTTTTCATGGTTCTTATTTCCATCTTGCAAACTAGGAGACCAGTTCGAGAGAGTGATGTTTTCAAGTTGCCGCTTGGAGGATGAAGATTCTTCTTGGCAAGCAAAAGGGCATAGACATCCACCTCTCCCTCCCCTCCCCTCCCCTTCCCGTGGTACAGAAGGCAAGAGAAGGGAAAACAAGAAGGAAATGCCATGGTGACACATTCTTCAGACACTGTACCCTAGGCCACAGGCGTGGAAATTGCCACACCCTTTTCCGATACAACACTGTACAACTGGTACATCCTGCCCCTTCTTCCCCCCACCCCCACGCACTTTTCCTTCCTTCTACAAGTGCTGTGTTTTTTGTTTGTTTTGTGTTTTGTTGTTGTTGTTGTTGTTGTTGTTGTTTTGTCTGTTTTGTTTTTAGTCTCCTTTACTCTCAAAATGGGTGCAACAATTTGTTGAGTGTTTATGGGCAGAGTTTAAGGAAACAAACCAGGACATTACAGCTGGGTTCTTCGGTTGTAAGTTCTTTTTGTTGCCCGTGCTTACTGAAATTGCAACAAAGTAACTCTGTCATTCTAGATTTAGTTTCTGCCTCTTCCGTTTGACGATCTTCCCAATTACTGTACCTCTCTGTCCGAGGAATCTTAGTAGATTCACGCAACCCAAGAATGAGGAAAGTAGAAATAATGTAACAAAAGCAATAAAAAGGGAGAGTAGCTGTATGGAGTAGAACAGTACAAACTCAAGTTGCAAGGCTGTTCTGTTCTAGGCTCTGACAGGCTGTCATGCCTGCTTTGATGGCAGACTGAGCCGTCTTCATGCCGACTGTAGGCTTTAATTCTCAGTACAAGGATGTGTATAGAATACAGTGCTTGGGGGTCATAAGGCACGTGTAGGCATGATTCTTACAAGGTTAATTTGCGTTTTCTTGGAAGATTTTCTGTTTCTTTCATGTGACTAGCAACACTGAAAAATTCTGGTGGTTTTCTTTTTTTTTTGAAAGCACTTGTCATCAGAATTCTGTCACTGACTCTTCATGGTCTAGACACTGTCTGGGTAATGCTACTCAGACAGGAGTGACCACTGCTCTTTCTCAAAAGGTCATAACATGTGTACTGGAGGATTTAGAGGAGGCCAAAATGATAGTCTAGCTAGACTTTGCCAGGAAGACTGACAAACTAGCATGTCTTTGCATACTAGCTATGGGATGCACTCATATTCTCTCCCTCTAACTCTCTCTCTCCCTCCCTTCCTCTCTCTCTCTCCCCTCCCTTCCCTTACCCTTCCTTCCTTCCTTCCTTCCTTCCTTCCTTCCTTCCTTCCTTCCTTCCTTCCTTCCTTCCTTCCTTCCTTCCCCTTTGTATGTATTTTGCCTACATGTGTTGTCTGTATACCATGTACATGTAATACCCATAGATGTCAGAAGAGGGCAACAGATCCCCCGGGACTAGAGTTAGAGACAGTTGTGAATCACCATGTGAACTCTGAGAATTGGACCCCAGGTTCTCTGCTATAGCAGACAGTGCTCTTAACCTCTGAGCCATCTCTCCAGGTACTTTATTATCTCCCATAACCCCTTCTGCAGTCACAGTGAGGACAGTTTCTAGAGAATTCGGTCTCTAACATTAATGAATTTATTGCTTGCTCTGATTATTTAAATCGCTCAAGGATCTTCCTTGGTGGCCTCTGGTCTCCCACTTTAAAAGTGTGAACAGTTGCAGTTAAAAAGCATTTTGAGATGCACCAAGGTTGTACCTTCTAGAATGGGTTATCCAAGTGGGAGATACACACACGAAGCCTCTTGTACTGAACTTATGGAAGATAGAGAGGAAAAAGAAACTAATATTTAGAAAGAACCATCTACCCGGACCCCTGCTGAGTCCTTGACAAAACTCATCTCATTTAATGCCCATCGCGTGCCTGGATGATGGGTGTTGGCAGTTACCCAACACAAGGGAACGATGTCACAGCTGGCTATAGAAAATGGGACACACTGTCATCTTTGGTGTCACCTCCTTTTCCCTCAGGCATGGAACTTGCCCTTCTAATCATTACCACTTGTCTTGGAGATGCCTCCTAGGAAGTGTGAGGAGAGGTTGAGATATCCTGGGAGCCGAGCAGCAGGAGAGGGCGGCACCTTGCCAGCCCTGTTGTCCCTGAGCACTTGGTGTCTGGAGTTTCCTGCTTGTCTCTCCAGCTGCTTCAGAGCTCTCAACCCTGTGCTCCTCTCCAGATAAACAAAGATTTTGTTTGCCTACAGGGCAAGGGCTCTGGGACCCTCCTGAGAAATTTTGCAGAGGAAGTAGAATGGACCCCGGTGGGCAGCAGAGGCAGGAGAGACGAATTGGAGGCTCCCTGAGGCTGAAGGCAGGGAGCAGGGAAATGGTGCTTCCCCCCACCCCCCTGCCCCCGTGATTTCATGTCTAGGCGAGTCTAATTAATAACCAACAAACAGGTCTATAATTAACTCACTCCCCTCTCGGACAGCTGAGGGAGTTACAGTTAGGAACATTCCTTTTCAAGTCTGCAGGCTTGCTGAGAAGGTGGGGGTGGGGGTGGGGTGGGGGGAGTGGGGTTGGGGTGGGGATGGGGCCTCAAACTCAGCATGCACAATCACAAGATCTGGGCATAGTGTTCCCCCTCCCCCTCCCCTGCAAACTCTGTTATCTATACCAGATGTTGCATTAAAAGAAGAATTACTATACTTCAGGGCTCAAATTATATGTGCCTGATTTATTACCCGAGTTCAGTTTTAAGTGCTACCTTGTAGAACACTGATAAATGGTGGCTTGTTATTTTGCCGGGCGCCTGGGCCGGGCTGATGAAGATATCAAGGACAGGAAGGGGTTAACTGTTTGCAGGCTGAGACCCATTTGGCTGTTGTTGTTCCCCTGAACATTTCACCCTACCCTCCTAACCTCCCACCACCCAACACATACAGTTTGGGTTGCTTTTATTTTTTTCTTCTCTGAAGCGATATGTACAAGGCCTTGTCTTGGCTCTGCTGGGCTGTAAAGATAAAACAAAGAAGTTGAAGGCCTTCATGGAATATCTACATCGGACCTGTTTCCCTTCCCTATCATTTTCCTCCCTGCATGCTTTGTTTCAAAGTCCGATCCATTGGCTTATGACTATCTTGCCAGCGTGACTTTGTATTCGTCTTCTACACTGGTGCTTCTCCATCGGCCTCATCTTGATTGACTCTTTTCTTTTCTCTCTTCTTTTTAATTCACTCATCCTTTGGTTCCAGCACAAAGGACACTTCCTGAGCCTGATTTTTAGCTACCTGCTTCTATTCAGGTTCATAGTGCCATAGACGTGTCCCTTCTGGTACTTTTCAGGGTGTGTGGTTGTTGGGGTTGGTTTTGTGTACTGTGTATTCAGATGCTGAGTTCTCTGCTCCAAGATCAGGTTGCAGAATGGACATAGGCATTGTATTGACCAGTGTGCTGTAAAGAATGTTCCCCAGTAATCTCTTATTGGTCAGTGGAAGGCTAGAGCCTGTGACTGGGCAGGAGAAAGAGGAAGGCTGAGATGGAGGGGGTCTCAGGTAGGGACCATGAGGAGAAGGAATAAGGTAGGGTAGACCATGATGATGGACATGAGCAAATGGCCAATAGAAGATCTCCCTGAGGACACACATGGAGCAGAGCAAACAAAGCAAGACTCAGTAGAGAAGTAACACAGGGCCTATGGTTGGGATGTAGATTAGAATAGCTCAGAACCTACCCAGCATAGTGTTAACAGCTTGTTAATCAAAATGCCAGCTTTCTGTGTCTTTTATTTGGGAGCAACACAGGTGAGAGTGGGGCAGAGATCCCCCCCCCTATACAATTACACCAATGTGTGGTTATTTTTCTGATTTGTCTACTGTAGTACCTGAAATTAACCTGTAAGCCTGCTCTCCAAGGAACAGGTAACTTCCTGGAATGCTGGGAGTTGTAGTTCTTGGAAATTAACAAAATGCCTCATGGGAAAGTATGGTGGCCAATGGGTTTGTCTTTACAGGCCTCTGCAAAATGTGCCTCAGGGACACTCAGCTGGTAATTCCAGGAAGTGGTCCTGACCAAAGCTCATTTTGGTCAGTATTTAATTAAAACTTTGCTTCAAATTTGGCTCAAGATTTGTTGGAACTGGTTTTTCCCTGGTGAATCTCAGAATTATCAGTATGAGCCTTTGGACTGAACCCTGGTGTGAACTCTCTAATGTTGGAAGCCCATTCAGGAGACAGGCACAGATACCTGATGCCAGTATTGAAAGACTCAGTGAACGGCCAGGGTGCTTGGCCTGGCCCATGCTTCTCTCACCCTGCCCACTATCCCCCTCCCTTTTGACTAGTTTTGCTTTTTAAATAATGGATTGTTGTGTTTCTGAGGGTAATCAGGACATGGTAACAGAGCTGGCTGAGTGTAGTGTTTGGGACCATCACTGAGGGACAACCAATCTAGACATGAAGGAGTCACTCAAAGAAGCTCGTGATTGAATTGACCCTTGGAAAGTAAGATGAACTTACCAGGCACTGAGCTAGGTTTTCCAGGTAGAGGGAATAGCACGAAGAGGGATTAAAAGTATTAGAAGTGTTTTAGAACTTTTAGTGGTTCATGCAGAAGCTACATATAGTTTGAAATTGCAGTGGAAGCAGAGGAGATGAGCTCAGAGGACTTTGTTAAAAGAGCTGGCATTGTGGTCTGCAACTTGTGGGCAGTAGTAGAAGACTTAGGAAGAGGAGGGTGGCCATAGCCATCATTTAGTATATTTAATAAAAATTAAGTTAAAAGAGAATCTTCCTTTAGAGTTTCAGAACTTTCAAAACATCTGAGAATCTCCAGATGCTGTAAAAACAACAACAGCAGCAGCAGCAGCAGCAGCAACAACAACAACAATAACAACAATAACAATTCTTAGACTGAGGGGGAAGCAATACTTTGGCCACCTGGATAATTAACTCCTTATCTATAGAGCAAATGGGGTCCAGATTCCAGGAATTGGTTTTCTGTGTACCCTGTGGACTCTCTGGGAGTCAGCAACCTACGAAAGACCAAGGGTGGCATTCCCAGAGCTGCCTTTTCACCCCCTTTCCACCTAGTTTAGATCACTACTAAGTCCGGTTTAGACCATTTAGGGCCACTGTGGAGTCATGAGAAAGCAGTGAGAGTGGAAACAAAAGAAGGAGATTGTGGAGCCTTCCCTCACTCCATAGAGAGCACTCCACATGCCTGGGGAGCACACACTTGTCCTGCTCTCGTTCTCATTTCTTGTTCCTATTTTTCTCCTCCTCTTCCTCACCCTCCTTCTGACTCCTTTTTTCCTTCCTCCTCCTTCCTCCCCTTCCTCCTCCTTCCTCCCCTTCCTCCTTCTTCCCCCTCTTCCTCCTTCCTTCCCTCCCCCTCCTCCTCCCCCGCTCCTCCTTTCCTAGCCACTCTAGGAAATAAACACTTACCACCAGAAATGAGGAGAAAACGGAGGCCTTGAGAAACTATTAAATAGATGAAGGTAGAGGCTGGCAGAACTTCTACAGATGAGGCCACTCCTTTCAGAACTGTGGCAGGCTGACTTTCCTCCTCCTATGCTCAGCATTATACATTTCTTTTAAAAGCATTTTTAGTTTTTTAAAATTGTTATTCTAGGGGCTGGTGAGATGGCTCAGCGGGTAAGAGCACCCGACTGCTCTTCCGAAGGTGATAAGTTCAAATCCCAGCATCCACATGGTGGCTCACAACCATCCGTAACGAGATCTGGCGCCCTCTTCTGGAGTGTCTGAAGACAGCAACAGTGTACTTACATATAATAAATAAAATAAATCTTTAAAAAAATTGTTATTCTATGTGCATGGGTGTTTTGCTTGTACTGTGCTCATGCCATACCTACTAAGAGGGAGGCAATGAGTTCCATGGACCTGGAGTTCCAATCAGTTGTGAGTTGTTGGATAGGTGCTGGGAATTGAACCAGGGTCCTCTTTAAGAACATACAGTGGTCTTAACCACTAAGCCAACTCTCCAGCCCTTTAGCATTCTAAATCCTAAATTGATCCATCCAAATAAGAAAAAATATTAACTGTTAAATAACCTTCCTTAAGGCATGGAGAGATGGTTCAGTGGTTAGAGACCTACTGTCCTTCCAGGAGACAAAGGTTAGATTCCCAGCATCCACATGGCAGCTCACAGCTGTCTGTAATTCCAGTGCAGGGGATCTGACACCCTCACACAGACATACATGCAGGCAAAATACCAATGCACATAAAAATTTAAAAAAAATCTTCCTTAGAGTTTTAGAAATTTTAGAACAACTGAAACCTCCAGC
Source organism: Mus minutoides (assembly GCA_902729485.2). Lineage (NCBI taxonomy): Eukaryota > Metazoa > Chordata > Mammalia > Rodentia > Muridae > Mus > Mus minutoides. The sequence goes on along the minus strand of CACVCL010016003.1, from coordinate 17,867 downwards.
TAATGTCAAATGTGCCCTCTTTTAAATGTGTATCAACTAGCACCCCAAGAAAATGTGCAAATTGCTGTGATGTTTAATTTGTAGAGGGAAAAAAAAATTAAAAATTTAAACAGGTGTGGGGAAACTGTTCCCTGAATAATGAAAACCCTACTGAGCACACGGCTTTTCTGCACCATGTCCTAAGCATATCCTTCCCTTCCCTGTGAAAGCCCTTTCAGGTCCCCACGTCCACTAAGGAAGGTTTGAGTGGTGGTGGTGCTGAAGGGCATGCAGGAGGAATGACAAATGGCTTTAGAACTCATAGATTGCAGCCCATGTGTTACCCAAGCCACATGGGTAAGCCTTGGTGTGGCACAGCCCCAAGGCCTCACGTGTCCTGAGGACGTCATGCTGTTATGGAGCTCTGCTCTGCTTGCTGACATCCCTCTTACTCTAAGAACTATGTGAAAACTTTCAAGGGACTTCTAGTCCCTTCCTGGGCAGTATCTCTGGCACCCACATTGCTTGATCTCTTTCAGGCATTGTTGCTGGAATAGATTAATGATTCTATCATCACCCTAGAGAAGAACTTAGAGGTGTAGATTGTCAACAATGACTACCACCCTCAGAAAACATCGGAACAAATAAAGTTGTTAGTGAAGCTAGGCTGAGATGTATTTTTTACTGGTGCTGATGTAGATGGGAGATTTGGCAGGCAAATGGACAGGGTTAGAAAGGCAGAACATAAACGTAACAAGTTGGTTGTAACAATCTGAAACAAAGAAGTGGTGGCCATTTCCTGGAACAGGAAGTACAGAACCATTTGTCGTTAAGGTTACAGGTGAGGCATAGCCCAATCCTTGAGAAATAGATTTATTTTTAAATAAGAATGAGTCTAGTTTTTCTTTGCTATAATATGGCTTTTAAGCCTAACATGGAGGCAGGCTTATCATTCCTCCCCTGTCTTCCGTGTCCCTGTCAAATCTTTGATAGGGTCTCAGCATTCACTATCTGGGATGAGAGAAAAATTTCTAATGTCTTTCCACTTGAGTCTCTGTTTCCACCTACTAACTTGTCTATATCCACATCCATCCATCTTTTGTCTTCAGCCTTTCTCCAACCGAAAATCATGCTGGAGAGGGAACGGTTTCTTTGGCTTACACTTCCATATTGCTGTTCACCATCAAAGGGAATCAGGACAGGAACTCAAACAGGTCAGGAACCTGGAGGCAGGAGTTGATGCAGAGGCCATGGAGGAGTCTGCTTACTGGCTTGCTTCCCCTGGCTTACTCAACCTGCTTTTCTTTAAAACACAAGACTATCACCTACTATTAGATGGGCCCTCCCCCATCTAATTAATTAAGAAATTAATTGATTAAGAAAATGCCTTGTAGCCAGATCTTAGGGAGGTATCTTCTCAATTGAGGTCCCCCTTTTTCAGATAATTCTAGTTTGTGTGTCAAGTTGACACAAGACAAACAAGCACAATGAGAAAGAAAAGGGATTCTTGTCATGGCTTATTTAGTGTCATGTGTGTATGTGTTCATGTGTGCATGTGTTCATGTGTCTTGGGTGCATTCTTTTGTGTATGCATGTGCATGCTATTTTGTCTCTTAAAGCATGTTTGTTATGTAGAATAGAATATGACTTCTCAAAATATGACTGGAAGAGACCAGCATTTGGCCTCCCAAAATATTCCTCTTCAGTATAAGGCTTATCTTGAACTAGAAAACTGGAGAATCTGCAGATACTGGATAGGCTCTGAAAACAGAGTGGGAGTTACCCGTCGGAAGAAAAACTCACTTTTATAAAAGAAATTGCCATTAGTGAGGGTGTCTCCCTCTCTGTACCAGGAGGGAGGGATGACCTCAAAACACAACTCTTAGCAATGGGGAGGTTTCGACGTGTTTTCCCTATTTCTCTCTGCATTTTCATTAACCTTGGCCCACACTCCTGGATGCTATTTGGAACAGTTGGCTTGATTCCATGTTTCTAGAGAGATGCCTGTCATTCTCTCCTGTTCATACCTCAGATTCTCTTGAAATCAGCTTCGCTTGCCTCATTCCCTTCAATTATTTACCCTCTTTAAACCTTATGCTGAGGATAAGGTGCTAAATATTCTTTTCTGTAACTGTTTCTCTGCTGAAATTAGGGTGCTGTTGTCAGAGCCAAAGAAAGTTGGAATGTTAGTCAAAGGCTGGGAGGGGATTACAATGGAGTACTCACTGGAAGTGTCTGGTTTGCTGACCTGGCTGAAGAGGCAGGGAGCAGTCACATCAATGTGACTGGTTTGCCTCAGTTTTCAGCATGTTCAGGGCTTTCTGATTTTATAGGACTATCTGTGGAAGATTTTATAGGACTATCTTTAGACAAGTTAGTGGGTAAAGACAGACTGCAGTGTATGAAGGAGGAGACTTCACCATGAGGGATAGTTTCATCCTAAGACAATAGAAACAAAACAAAACAAAACAAAACAAAATGGAGGATATAAACCAGAGCAGAGAGGTTAGGTGATTGCTCAGTTAGTAAAGCACTAACCTTATAAGCGAAAGGACCTCAGTTTGATCTGAGGAACTTGGGCGATGGAGACAGAGTTCTTCAGTGCTCACTGACCGGCCAGCCCCACCTACATCATGAGTTTCAGGCCAGTGAGAGACCCGGCCTCAAACAACAACAACAACAACAACAACAACAACAATGACAACAACAACAACAAAGTGGGTGTATGGTGTCTGAGAAACTGCATATGGTAACCTCTGACCTCCGCACACAAATGCTTGCACACACGCACATGTAACACAGATGACACACATACTAAACCAAAGCAGGATGAGAGCACTCCCTCACCCACACCTGTCTGAGGCAGATGATTAGTCTTGTCAGAAGTCTTTGTCCTTTCTTCTGACAGCTTACCTGACCATTCATCTGGACTCCGTCTCCCAAGCACGAGGATCCACTACTCAACTGGCTCTGTTGCCTGGACAACGTGGCAAAACCACCCACACCTCCTGTGTGAGATCAGTCATTCTCTGCTCGTTATTTCAATTTTCCTCATAGAAATTCCAGATATAGGTCTTTTTCTGGTGTCTGCGGCTGAATGAAGCAATGGACGAGTGAATGCTCACTGAACAGCTCTTTTGTCTAATCATTTAGCAAATGCTTGTTATTTAACCATGAATTATACCATGAAGGTCCATAGTGAGTCACAAAAGTCTATGTGGCACGCATAGAGCTTGCTGCCTGGCTGGGAATAAGCAGAGAAGACATATGTTCTCACACCAGATGCCAAATGCTAAGATGGGATCCTGGAGAGAGAAGCCTGGAGCTAGTGGCCTAAAAAAGATGACCTCTGAACATTCCGGTCAGTCAGAGATTACTGTGGTCATCTGGACTATGGTTTTAGGAGTGAGAAATCCAGAACATTCCTATCAGAATCATCTATATATGATATAAATTTATGAATTAATAAACATATGAGTGGATAGTTGCTTACATCCTGTAAAGAATATTCACTGTCAACTGTCTCTGGAAACTCTTGTTTCCCAGAAAGTGTCAGCTTTCAGTAAGCAGTTTCCCAGTGCTATGAGGTTCTGTAAATAGTGACATTCTGTTGCAGATGTTCTAATTCTTTCCTGTTCTTTCCCAGTATCAGTACTTTCTTGGGGGGTAACCACGGCTTCTTGTCTGACTGTAACAAGTACTTAAGGCAAAGCACTTGACCTCCAAATGGCAGGAGCTATTTTCAGTTGAAGAGGCTGGCTCCTCCTTCTGGTCCTCCTTCATTAATCTAAAGTCTATGTGGGCTGGACTTCAGTGATTGTCAGTTATCCAGGGCTTTGCTTAGAACCAGAGAGCCAGCTGAGAGAGAAAGCAACAGAGCACACTCTCCACTTTTTCTCTTTGTCTCTTACAGAGACCAGTAACAAAACAGTTCCCAGTTCCCAGTAGAGAACACACTTCTCTCTCTCTCTCTCTCTCTCTCTCTCTCTCTCTCTCTCTCTCTCTCTCTCTCTCTCTCTCTGCCAGAGGTCAACATCAAGAATTTTTATCAATCTCTCTCCTCTCTCTCCACCTTAGGTTTTTGAGACAGAGCCTTCTTCTGAACTAGAGCTCACCAATCAGCTGATTAGCTAGATGGACTAGCCAATGAGACCCCAAGATCTTGTCTCCATCGTCTTTCCTGTCAGTGTGGAGGTTACAGATGCACAGATGTTGGCGCTTTTATGCACTAGGCTTTTATGAGGGAGACAGACTCTGAACTCAGGTCCTCATGCTCGCAAGATAGGCACATTTCCACAGGCTCATGCTTTTGCAGTTTGTTAGAGGAAAAGGAATCTATAGCTTTATACACCTCCATCTTGGTGATTAAGAAGATCAAGTCAGGAGATGCTCTGTTATGGGAACTGATCGATGTCTTGAGAACCTAAAGTGAGGAAGTTGCTAATAAAAATTAAAATGTTGGGGCCAGAAAGATGGCACCATGGTTAAGGGTACCTGTAATTCTTCCAGAGAAGCTGAGCTTGGTCCCCAGCACCCAGCTCAGATGGATCACTATCTGTGACTCTACTCCAGGGTATATGCAGTGCCCTCCATAGGTATCTGTACACATGGAGAACATATTCACATAGACACAGATAGAAACCTTTTTTTTTTTTAAAAGATATTATTGGCTGCGGTGTGTCTGTCTAATGAGGAGTCCTGGTTTTTCTTTCCTCTTGTTTTTAATTCTGATGCTAGGAACTGAACCTAGAACCTTATGCATGATGGAGAAGTACTTGATACGCTACCATTAGACTACCTACCCAGCCCATTGTGTCTGTGTGGAAACCCGCGAAGGTAAGAGTTTTGACGAACAGAGATGGCAGAGAGCCTGTCTGGCTCATGCCTCAAGATTGGTCACTAGGAGCCTGGAGCTCCAAGGATGACTTTGGTTGTCATTTACCACAGGTTGTAGGGGAATTCATTCCTCAGTACAGACAGCTGGGCAGTATCTGTCAAAAGTAATGCATGAAAACTGGAGAGCTGGAGGAGATGATTTCATGTATTAATAGATACATGCAGCAATCAAAAGAGGGGCTTTGAAGGAAAACCACAAGTAATCTTGAGATTAACATCATTAAAAAAATAGATAAAGGTTGTAGGGTTTAGAGGCAGGGGGATTAGTGAGATTCAGAGAGGGTGGGGATGGTAGAATGAGAGATGTTTGCTTTGAATGTTAAAAGAGTCAGGCGGGTTTGTTGAAGGCTCCTGGTTATTTCTCTGGTCCTATCCTGGGCTAGTAAGTTTTTCACTCTCAGGATTCCATCCTATTTGTATGTCAATCACACTGAAATATGGAGCAGTTCCCCAATGGCCAAGCTCCTCCCACCTCCCTGCCCTGCCTGTGCTCTCCATCTACCGGGAAGATCTACTTGGCTGTCAAGATGTAGCTCCAACTCCTGCCGTGGGTCTCTTTGGAGCTGACCACTCACTGCTTCCTTCTGTTAGAACTGTTTTAGCTCCTAGTTGTAATGATTGCTAATACAGGATCACAGAGTAATAACATCAAGGGTGAATCTCTTCGGTTGGCTCTTGCAGCAAGTAAGGAAGTGGCTTCTAAACCCATGCTCCCCTTTACAGATTTAAGTAAAAAGACTTAGGGAGTGGCAGGCTCAAGATCCAAACCCAGCTCCACACCCAAGTAGATCTGACACAGAGTCTAAACCTTTAGACCTTCTCCAGCCTGCCTTCTAAAGCAGTGTAGTGGCCCTGGGGATGCAAATGGCGGTCAGAATGTCTGGAATGCATTAAGGCCTCACAGCCTGGTACAGGAAGATAGAGACACTCACCAGGGCTAATCCAGGCTGCTCTTTCTTCTCACACCCTCCAAGGAAAAGGCCCAGGACTGCGCTCAAGTAAAGTTAAGTGTTTCAGGATCATTCAGGTCTGCTCCCAGGTTTCCTGGAGACCCTCTGAGCCCCCTCCCACCCCCCATGCACAGCACCTGTCACTTGCTACTTGCTGTGCCCTTGACCTGGCAGCCAACAGACTTGTATCCAGGCGATTCTTACAAAGTGGAAAGTGGTATTTGGATCATGTTGACTAAACACCTCACATTATTTTGATAGTATCTGTATGTGGAGGTAATTTTCTGATGCTATCAGATTTGTTTTCGATCTTTTTACCCCCCACATGTTGCACTTTGTTCTGCAAGGTCAGCACTGCGATTGCGTGACTGGGCAAGGCTTTATGTATGTTGGCACATGAGAGGCTATAGCCTGAGTTTGGGCAGTGGGTAGGGAAAGACATTGGGTGTCCTTGCCTCCCAACTCCTCTCAAGATTTTGATCATCTGTGTCCTTGGGTAGCACGCCTTCCCCCCACCCCCCACCCCCCAGCACTTTTTACAGCTCGGGCTAACTCCTCTGCCCTGTCTGTCCCTTGTTCATCTCTCTGAGCAGTCCTGTAAAAAGCTCCCCTACCCCCATCTGTCCTTTCCCCCTCCCCTTCCCCTCTCTTCCTTCCAGGTATCTGGTGAGCCAGTAGATTGCTGCCCATCAAGGTGGTGGTGTGTAGTGCACCGCAGCCATTTCGATTTTGTTTACTTTCCTCTGCTGAATTCAGATCAGTGAGAGCCTGGGTCCTACTGTGGAAAAACTGCCGACCTCCTGCATGTGTGAGGCTTCCTCATACCCTCAGGAAGTCACTGCGGGAAACTCATTTGTACCATCCTGAAGGAATGCAGTCTTCTTCCCAAGGTTCACTCCAATTTCCTATTCCAATTCTAGCTTTCCTGATGCCTGCCTTCGTAAGGGGACCAAGAGCAGAGAGAGTTCAAATGTCAGCTTCCTGTTGGGTTAGAGTCTTAGTCTACTTTGGTTGTGTAACCAAACACCAAAGGCTGGGTGCTTTAAACAACAGCACTTTGGTTGTCATAGTTCAGGGGGATGCAGGTTCAAGATGAAGATGTCAGCACATTCAGTGTCTCCTGAGTCCTCTCCTTTCTCCTTGGGTTACTTATGACTTCCTTCTTTCCTTCCTTTGTCTTCACACAGAAGTCACCCCTGCCCATCAGTCCCTGTGTGTGTATGTATGTGTATTGTGTATGGAGGGGAGGAGGTGTTGCGGCTAGCTAACAGCTACCTGATGTCTCTTCCTCTTATAGGACAACCGTCTGTTGAGTCAGGGTCTTTCCATGCCTTACTTAACTTACAGTCTTTTCTGAAGCCAAGCCCAGTCTCCAGATTTTATCATGAAGGCTATGGTGTCAAAACATGAACTTGGGAGGGGAGGGTGGTTCAGTGTGCAGAAGGCATGATGAAAAGCAACAATCAAAGGAGCTGGTCCCTGCTCTTTAGAACTAGAACCTCCTTCCCTCCACCCCATCCCGTGTGGACGAAGACCTTAGGTCTTCCTGAAGCCCACAGATGTGGCCCAGGGATAACTCCATCCTCCTGCGGGTGGAGGAAAAGGCCCAGGTCCGCAGGCTGCTCGGTCCTAATTCACTGCTGCATATTTCCAAGAACCACTTTACTTGCCTGAGCTCCAGTTGAGGCTCTCATATATTAACAGAGACATTGTATACAAAGACCCACGGCGAGCTCCTGTCTCTCTAGAAACTTCCCTAGGGAGGTAGGGGTAGGGGTGGGGGTGGGGAGAAGAAATTGTCAAAGGATCTCCTCCACTTCTTAGTCTGTGACTGATTGTAGCTGTCTTGGTAGCTTGCTGTCTTGTTCAACAGTTCACAACTCCTTCCTCATAATCATGCACATTCCCCCTCTAAATCATGTGTGAGCAAGAGGAAGGATGTGCAGGGCGAGGAAGGCGAGCAAGCACATAGTTCTGGGTCCAGGAGTGTGGGGATGAATTTGTAAGGCATTTGCCCTGGTGAGTAATGGGTGAGTGAATGGAAGATGCTGTGAGGATGAGGAAGGGGAGCTTGAGTAGACTCAGGACCAGGACGTTACGGGATCAGTCATTTCAGGTCAGGGTTGGGCTACCCAGGAAGGATTTCTATAGAAGGCAATGAAGACACAGGCTGAGTTCCTGGGTGTGGGGAAATCACCAGTATGAGTGGAGAGGCAGAGAAAGAGAGAGAGAGAGAGAGAGAGAGAGAGAGAGAGAGCGCGAGCCATGGATAAAGGAAACACCTTCAGATTGGAGGGCAGAAGGGCTGCTGACTGCCGTGGGGTTAGATAGCTCTTCTGCAACCTCTGAGGTGCAGGGGTGAGACAGGAATGGAAATCAAAGACCAATGGCTATGAATGGGAAAAAAAAAAAAAAACAACAACTTCCCAGGGCCCATGGAAGGAGGCCTGGGGATGGCAGGCACAGCAGATATTCTCCTGGGATCCAGTTTAGACATCCTTATCCAGTGGCTCCTGAACTGCTAGGCTCCTGGGCTCCCGTGGGTGCCTCTGAGGGTGAAGCCATGGGAGGTGAGTAGACTCTCAGGGCCTAGGCAATGGAGACCTCTTTTCTTGTGACCTCATTTGAACAAACTCTTATCATTGAAGATGGGGTGTATGCTTCTCCTTTTAAAAAGTGGTACTCATGTGTAAGCATGCATAATATATTTATCATAGCAAAATCTAGAACATGCAGGAAAATGTCATTTGGAAGATATTATTATGATTTCAAAGATGGCATCACAGATAACAGAGACACTATTAGAATTTTGAGATGCTTCGTCCAGTCGTGTTTATGAGTGCATTGTTTTGTGTGTGCTCACATCTGTTCCTGGACACATAGCTTTTGTGCATTTAAGCCATATTACTTTGTGTTTTTTACACAGGATGGCATGAAAAACTAGGTGTAGCATTAATAGCTAACTTGTATTTTACTGGCCTTTTCTTCTATCTGGAATTACAGCGCATATGTCCCTACCTAGCTTACAAAGACACCCCCCCCCGAATTCTTCTCGCATGTCCTAGGAGGTTTATAAATAACTTAAGAGGCACAACTGTATTTTTCTGTGCTTTCAGAACTGTGGCCTTTACACTGACGTGTACAATAGAAGCCTCTGTAAATGTGCCCCAGTGCTGCCAAGACCCACCATGAAACCATCTTCTGGCTACGGTTGTAAGTCTGGCTTGCAGTTTTAACACGCCCAGCACTCTTACACCTCTAGCTGCCTTAGAGCCTCTCTCTGGGTACAGAGCCACACACAGTTGATCCCAGCCAGGCTGGGGAGTCAGGCTCTGGAAGGCACAAAGCCTGCTTTGGATCTTATGGGAGGTGTTTTGCAGAGCTCTGGTGGGTAAGCTTGAAGGATGGCTCCCGTCAGTCCCTCCTCTCCTGCACATGCCTGCTGCCTCCCACCACATTGAGATCAGGACCCTAGTGATCTACCCTTTGACCTTGGGATGGTCTCAGTGACCTCTTTTACTAATACAAGGCATCCAGGTGAACATTCTGTGTCTTCAAAAACTTTATCCTGAGAAGGTTACCTGCTTCTATCTGTTCTCCTGGGGGCTCCTTCCTGGGCCATTTACTTCCTCTTAGAATCCAGCCATCACATTGCAAGGCTATGAGAAGCCTTTTATAAAATTCATGTGGATGGATTCCTGTTGACAACTCCTTCGAAGGGAACAGCTGGCAGCATTCTCCAGCAACACTGAGTGTGCCTCTTGGATCAGCAGACAACATTAGAAGATTCCAGGTTAGTCACATGGAATACTGGATAAGAAAAGTGAGCTCACAGAACCGTGAGAGAAAGGAATAAGCTGGCGTTTGCAGTCACTGAATGTCAGGGTACTTTGATATATAGAAACATCAAGTCTTCACCTACCTGCCCCAGGCTCAGATGTGTTCTGAGCCTCCATGAGCCACATGGCTCCTCAGAAGAGCCTCACCCTGCCTGCTTTGGAGACTCCATACTGGGGATAAGGTCTTCCTTCCCTATGATGGCTCCTCATGTCCCCCAGGTCATCTCTTTAGATCTGTCCCATTTTTTTCTTTTTGGCATTTCCAGACATATCTCTCTCCCAAGCATGGTGGAGCCCCCGCTGGGAACTCTATAGGTGAAATGGGCACCTGTGGACAGTGATGCTCACTTAGAGTTATTTTTATATCTAGAGTCATAGTTCTATACATTTCCATGTCATTAAAATTATATCGTTTGCATTTAGGGGATGGTGGAGTTTCTGTTATTTAAATTTATATCTACCTGCCAGTTTTTTTTTTTTTTTTGTAATTTTTCCCTCTCTTGTTTTCTTTTCTTCCCCACCTTAAATTAAAAATTAAATAAAATAATTAGAATACAAGTATCTTTGCCTATAAGTTTTTATTGTGCTTCTTAGGGAGACATTCAGCTCTTTAGTGAGTGGATGGTGTGACATTTTCAAGTCACATCATACGTGGTGTGTCTTTTTAGAGACAGTCTGCCAAATCTCCACCAGTCAGCTTGCTAGTAAAGACGGTCTCACCATGACTTGAATTTGCATTTCTATGATTCTTAGTTGTGTTGATTAAAGAATATGTTTCCTTTTACCTTTCTGAGGCATTTTTTTTCTTGTTTTTAGCTTACTCCTGGTTAGTAATCTTCTATATGACAAGTAATAAACTTGGTGTGATGGAGTAAGGGGTTTAGTATGTATCCTTTGGGAGAGGACCACATGGCCTGAGAGCCAGATAAGACTATCAGGACACATGGCCTGGGCAGCCTGAGCATGATCTAAGTCACTCTGGTGGACTCTTAGGCCACTGAAGAGAGTACTATATGGCCTTGTAGAGAGACAATATCCTCCCTCCCCCTTAGATGCATCTTTTTTCAAAATGAACATATGTGTCTAACACCTCACATCCTCCGCTCTCACTGAATCCTGCCCTGCACTGTCAGCTTTTGGGCGTGTTTTTCCCACCTGTGGTGCTGCCACCATCTGTCTTCAGTCAGCTCCTGTCATCTCTGAGCTCTTACATTGATCCACCCCTGAGCTGTTGTTCCACCAATCCATTTGTCAAGTATCAATACCTCTGATCATCTTTCTAAGGTAAATGTGATCATGGCATTATGTTGCTTAAAACCTTCCAGGAGATGATTCAAGTGATTGTGACATGGCTCATCCCGGCCTTCCGACTCAGTTCTCAGCTCAGCTTCTTCTCAGTCTGTTTTCTGAACACAATGAATGGCCTAGGGTTTCGGATACAGACTACCTTCTGGGAGCCATGCTGTTCCTTGGTTGAGATCTCTTTCTGTCCTCTCTCCTCCATGAAGTCCAGACACTTGGCTCAAGTAGTCTTTCCTAATTCCCAGGGCTGGGTTAGGCTTTTCTCCAACTTTCTCCTATCAGAAACCATGGCCAGGAAACTCAGGAACTACCTCTTCTTGTGGATCATGGCTTTCTAAGGAATTGATGGTATCTGTTTACACATCCACATTGCCAAGGACAGACAGGGTTTCTCAGACTCCAAACTGTTGACTAGGGCTGCCCACAGAGTGTGTGGCCAGATCAAGGTGAAAAGTCCTTTACTTGCTCACAAGTTACTAAGATTTTTCCTGTGGCTACAGGAGAGGAGGAACGAAGTGCAAAGCCCTTTTCTGAGAGCTGGGTGCTGTTGACAAGCAGGTTGAGGGTCTAGAAAGCCAGACCACTATCAATGTTTTGGGATGGATACTTTTGTGCTCTAGAACACTCATATGAATTGCTTGGTCCTTAGCACCATCCACAGCTGCTATACACTAGATGTGCTATACACTAGATGTGCTATACACTAGTAGTACTTCTTAGTGGTGATAATCAAAACTGTCTTCAGACAGTACCAAAGACTAGATTCAGGGGTGGGGGGAGGATCGTGTGTTCCCACTGGCTTGGAAACCTGCTGGCTCTCACAGTAGGTCCTTGAGCTTCCTGTGCTCTGCTAGAGGTGAAAGCAAAGTGCCACAAGGCCCCCATCCAGCTGTGTGCCAGTCAGCTTTCCATCACTGTGACAAAATACCTGAAACAAATACCTTATAAGGAGAAAAAGGTTTACTCTGGCTTATAGTCTAAGAGTCCATGAGACGCTGGTCCATGGTTTGGGGGCTTATGGAGAAAGGGCACATCACAGTATTCGAACAAAACTACCTGTCTCATGGCAGACAGGAGCAAAGAGAGACAAGAGGAGCCTCGGTCCCAGTATCACCTTTAAAGGTACATTCCAATGACCTTAACATCCTTAGAAAGACCCTATCTCCTCCAATAGTGTCACTCAGGCCTTTGAGAGACACGTATTCAAATTGTATCAGGGAGGCTTCTGCAGATGGGATGACTCAGGGATGGGCACTGATGAAGGGCAAGTAGCATCCAGACAGAGCCTGCTCTCTTGACTTAACAAGAGTCCTCGGGAGGACTTGTAGAGAGGAAACATCCAATAAAGCTGGGAAATGCTAGAAAGTTCCAGATGCATCACAGATCTGGTGGCTCAGCATGGGTGTTCCAAATGTTTCCAGTCTGTTCGATTGGTGATGAGAGAGCAGCTTTGAAGTTCTTGGTTCCTCGTCAAGCTGCAGAGTTGGGGAAGCCTTGAGGCTCTGCATCAGCTCTGGGCTGTAAAATCCCGGGCAAGCTTCCTGACACATAGGGGCAGGGAGCTGCCACCCCAGAGCTGGACTTAAAGACCTGCATATGTCCCTGCCCAGACACTCAATGGAACTGGATACATGGCTTTTCTCCACATCTCCTGCAGGACAACACCAAGGGTTCCTGAGGATACTGAAGGAGGCTACCTCATCTGTCTGCTGGGGAGAAAAGGTCCAGGGGTGAACGTGGTAGTTTTAGGTGCTGGAGAATCCATACAGAGATGATGGGTTGCATTTCATAGGGAAATGCCCGAAGCCACATGCAGGTCAGGTGTTCAGGGCCATGAGACTTGTGAGGATGAAAGACCTTTTAGGGTCTACCATGAAGGATATTTGATCAAACTGATCACTGTTCCTTATGCTTGTGTTTCCATGGAAACTGTTGTTTGGAGAAAGCCTGTGCAAGAGGAAGGTAAGGAGAGTGCAGGTTGGATGAGACAGTAAGATGGTGGTCTGGAGCCTTCATGGAGTCAGGTGTCCTCGAGGCCCATACTCTCTCCCTCACAATTGCATGTGTGTTCTTGATGCTTTCCATGACCAGAGGAAGGTACTTAACCTCTCCGAGTCACAGCTTTCTCATTTTTATTATTTATTCTCTACTTATTTACAACATTAGGGGTTGGATCATGCCACCTGAACACGCCGTCACCCAGATGCACACCCCCAGCCAGTCATGATTTTTTTCCATCTTTAAAATCTCAAAGGAATAATACTGACCTCAAAGTGCTGTAGATGAAATTAGGAATTGTGTACATAGGAAGAGATGAGCACTCCTCGTGGTGGTGAGAATGTGACATCTCTCGAAAGGTCTTGCCATCTGGTGACTGAAGGGCCTTTAAGAAACCTCAGACACTCAGTAACTCTATCATCTCTGCTCTTCATACCAAGTGATGATCAGCTGTGGAACTTGCTTCCCCACAGAACTGGGGTATTTAATGGATCAGAAGAGATTGGATGCCTCAGACTAAACAGAGGCAGAGGACCAGACTTTATAAATACATGTGTCAGGGTAACCCTGACTGTCAGGGATGGGGGTGGGGGAAACAACATGTGGCAAAAAGAAAACCTTTACTTTTTGGAAGAGGCCACGTCACACCATCATCAGTGCCTGGCCATGGACACCGGACCACTAGAATGACCCTACCCTCATTTACAGTGGGAACAAATGGTGAGTTCCCCTTTGCCCAGAGAAGATCCTAGAGAGGTGGGCTGCTCACCACTGTACCTTCCCTCTGAATAAGGAAAGTCCTCGATGATGCTATTGAGATTAACAAATGTCCCTTGTCCCTATCTTTGGATGCCTTTCTCTATTCAAACCACACACACACACACACACACACACACACACACACACACACACACACACCCTCATTATTACTTCGATGGCTTTCCTCAAAAGATAAAACCAAAGGCCAGCTAGTTGCCGCATCCAGACCACCCCTCCAGTCACTTTTGAAACCCATGGGCTAATTGCAAATTCAGTTCCTCCCACCAAATGGCTGAACGGAGTGATGTAGAGGAAAGATGAGGATGTTTCAGTGAAACACACAAGTTCTTCCGCTGTAAGGACAGGAGAGCAGATGGCAGGCAGAGCCTTGTCTCGGGTGGCTGCTGCTTGTGCTCTGTCATGATTCCATTCTCCTTTTGCTGCCTTTTGTCTTGAGTCACCCTTTCCCTGGCCCCTGGTGGGTGGCCCAAACGTTTAGTTTTGAGGGATATGAGCTCTTAATAGGAACTTGCAGAACATTTACCCTGACTCTAACTATGAGATTGGGCAGAAGTAAGAACCTTCTGAGGAATCCTTCCATTTTTATCTTCTCCCAAATATACAGTTTTTCCCCCAGGAATCCTGGCCAGTGTGAGGACTGCCCCTCTTGTTGTTCTGTGTTTCCAGAAGTGTAAGCAATCTCAATGTCCAGATGACCCCGTGAAACCTAATTCACTGCACCCACTGCCTTGCCACTTCATTGGAACAATCGTCCCCAAAGCATCACCTCTCCCATAGAGCCCCCACCCCCCACTAGCAGAGCCCAGAGCTGTGTGCACTTGGAGGGAATGGGGGTGAGCACAGCACATGACATAGGCCTTCTGCTCCTTGGCTCTGGACATCTTGTTCTGGCTATGACAACCTACTTCCCTAGTCCAAATTGTTTAGCACCATACTCAGGAGAGTGTCCAGTCTTGTGAGAAGTGATGTATCCCCTCCTCCTGTTGGCCTGAAACTTATAGGTGTTGGATTGCTGTCACAGCACTTGGGGAGTGGGGGGGGGGGCATCTTACTGCAGCCGCTTACACTTTGCATACGATCCCTAGGAGCTAGTTTTTACTGGGTGACTGAGTGTTGTTGAGCATAGCCAACTTTATGGGCTGGATTATGCTAACACTCAGTCTGGGAGACTCAGCTCAGGACAGGGCTTATCTTGGAGTCTGATTTTCAGCCATTCAGTCGCCAACAGGGCCCAGTAGCAACTCAAGTGGTGCTCTTTAAAGGAACATAACGACTTGACATACAGGGCCTGGATTTGCCCCTAGACTTCAAGGTCTTATTACTGTGACTTTCATGGGGAGGATTGCTGGTGTGCTATCCACTGTTCTAGTCTGGCTGAGGCACCATAAATACTGCTGGTGTATCACAGAGAAGCTGTAGAAAAGATTGTGACATGACTTCACCAGGTAGAGAATCCTCCAGACCCTCATTGTCTGTTGGTGGTCATGTTTCAGCTGTTATACTAAAGACTAGACCTGTGGTTCTCAACCTGTGCTGTGCAAACCCTCCGGAGGTGGAATGACCTTTTTGACAGGGGTCACCTAAGACCATCGATAAACATAGATATTTACATTAGGATCCATAACAGTAGCAAAAATACAGTTATGATGTAGCAATGAAAATAATTTTATGATTTGGGGTCACCACAACATGAGGAACTGTATTAAAGGGTTGCAGCACTAGGAAGGTTGAGAGCCACTATGCTAAAGGCAAGTCATCTTGAAAAGGAGAAAAGTTTATTTTGGTGCAAAGTGTTAGAAGTTTCAGTCCAGAATCTCTTACTCCCCATCCTCAGAGCCCGTGACAGCGCAGTATTCATAGAGGGGAGTATGTTCTGGATCAAGATGCTTATGCCATTGGCTGCTGGGTGGGATGTCAGAATCCCAACATTCCTTCTAGGATGGATCACAGGAAGTGAGCTAACTTCCTTTCAGTAGGGTCCATATCTTAAAGGTACCTAATAGCACCACAGACTAGGGGTCACATCTATAAAATGTGGGCCTCTGGGGGATGTTTCAAGGTTAATCTATTGCAGTGTTTCCCACTCAAAGCTGGCTATTTAACCAAGGTGGGTTAATGTGGTATGTTCAAATGTAATATATGTTGTCTCCAAATTTCTGAGGCCCACCCGTCTCTGTCCCTTCCGAGTAGTAAGAAGCACCAAATGCAAATAGTCATTTGTGTGTCTGATTTTCAGTGGTGCTGGGGATTAAACTCAGGACCTCGTGCATGCATGGCAAGCAAGCATCCTCCCCATCCCAGAAGTCCAGTCTACCTTTGTCAGGTTTATCTCTTGCACCTGGCTCCCACGTGCCTTACCCAAAGCATCCATGGGACTTGGTACTGACTGTGCTCGGTTCTGCCATCACAATGCAGTGAATACGGGGGACCAACGTTCTGCCAGCAGGGAATGAGGAAGGGGCCAGGGATGGGAAAATGGTCAAGGCTTCTATGGCTTAAAGTGTGATACAGACGAGGAGTTCTGGTGTTTTCTTGAGGCAGAGCCCACATGTAGTTGCTTCTTCTAGGTGAAAGCAAAGGTCTTCTGCTATCTGTTGATACTGCCTCAGGGAAATCTTGTCATTGCATACGGATCGAGGCAGATGGTCATGATTTGCTCCATTAAAGGAGCAAACATAAGCTGCTAACGTTTCTTCCTGTTGGTGGTGGTGCTGACCGTTCATTCCTTAAACTTTGTATTCCTGACTTTGTGTACCTGACTGGAGTCTAGATTACATACATTTTATATTTTGTTGGTGCTGTTAGGGATTGAACCCATGCCCTAGATCATGCCAGGTAGGTGCTCTACTGCAGAGACCCTCCAGACCATAGATTCCGTGTCTTCTTTTTTGGCTTCCAGGACAATGCCTTGCTAGGACATTTCTTATGTTAAGTTAGTGGGTAGATTCCTCTCACAGAGGAATAAGGATTAGAGTGTGGAACCAAAACACAGCAGGCTTCTGTAGTGCACAGTCCGAATGCGCAGCATCGCCAGGTGTTGTCTAGCACACTCCGTCTTCCCCATCTCCTGGGTTGGCATCAGTTCAGAGGAGTCGGCATCTCCTCGCATGCTCTCCGTGTTCCGGTCACAGGGCTGAGGATGCAGAGAAGATTCAGTCAGGTGCTACCCTGTACACACTCACTCTCCAGGGACTGGCTCCACTTGCTGTTGTTGTTCTTCTCTCTCTGTGGGTCTGAGGTTGCAACAGGGACATCTGAGCAGAATAAATGAAGACGTCACGGAAGAAACGGTCCACACTTCTCGCCTCCGGTGCTTGTGTTACCTGCTAGGACGGCTCCATGCAGGCCACAGGTGACGGCCACAACAAAGGGTGTTTCCCGTCTCACAGATCTGCAGTTGGGAAGTCTGGACTCCGTCTTGGTCACAGGAGTGGTGTCTTCTCTCAGATGCCAAGCATGAACATCCATCTTCAGTTTGCTGAGGTGACACTGTAGTCCCTACTGCCTTCACAGGGCTACCTTCACCACGCTTATCTTTTCTGCTCCTGTCACTAGTGGTCACATTGTGCTGCGTTAAATTCCAGTACAACTTTGTCTCAACTTGATAATACTGACACACATCTTATTTCCAAATAAGATTATATGAGTAGGTTCAGAGATTAGAATTTTACACTTTTTTTTGGTGTGTGTGTGTGTGTGTGAGACTTGGTTCAATCTGTGATAATGCTAAACTCTTAAAGAGATTTCTTTTAATTTCATTTCTTCAAATCGAGTGTAATGTGCTTTTCTTTGAAATGAGAGAGCTGTTTTAGAAGCAGTACCTCTCCTGAACCTCTATCCTTAGCATTTCCGCTTTGCAAGAACTTTTATATCCAAGACTCACTGGTTGCATGCACTGGGGAAAATGTCCTCTGGCCATTGGCGTGGCCACTTCAAAGAAATCAGAGGAACTCTGAATTCCAACAATAGTGGGAATGTAAAATTCTTGAATTGAAATGTTAAGAGTCTGGGGAGGGTCAAGATTCCCAAATAAGTGACTTGTTTTTAGGAGGAAGAAAACAAAGAGAACCAAAAGGAGAAAATATCCTTCACATTCCAGACATAGCCAGGCTTCTGTACATGG
>CACVCL010015999.1:0-217298 GCA_902729485.2 Mus minutoides | reverse complement strand
CCCCTGGCTTGCTCAGCCTGCTCTCTTATAGAACCCAAGACTTCCAGCCCAGAGATGGTCCCACCCCCAAGGGGCCCTTGATCACTAATTGAGAAAATACCCCACAGCTAGATCTCATGGAGGCATTTCCCCAACTGAAGCTCCTTTCTCTGTGGTAACTCCAGCTGTGTCAAGTTGACACAAACCTAGCCAGTACACTTGCCCAAAGGAGATAATTTACAGAAACTCTACCACAAGGCATTCCACTGGCCTGGCAAGGGGCTTTGGTTTGGTGTTGTGCAATATATTACTCTTCAGGTCTTCATCGTGCCTGTTCTGTTACATCTGTGAACTTAAAATGTCTTTTCTCGTTCGTTGTACGTAGCTGAATACTATTTCCTATTATTTAAGACAAAATTATCTCTTTTTTTCTCATCTAATTTGAACATAAAGAATCTTTCTTCCACATCATCCCGTCTTCCTGGGACGTCACCACTGACTAGTCCTGGTTGGGTGAGGTTGTAGGAGAATTTTCTTTGGACACTGTCTTTGATCAGTAAACTAGGTAAATAAGTATTGTGGAAGCCGAGGAGGGAGATGATGGTTCATCTTACTGTACCATGTTTAAAGTTGGGATGAAGCAAAACTTTGCCTTGTGAGGCAGCCCCCATTTTCATTACTTTGTGGCCTTCCTCCATGTGACCTTCTTAAAGTTGCCACAAGAGTCTACACACTGGGATTTATTTCAGATTAATAAATAATCTGAATTATCAATAAATTATCAAGAACTCTCCTCCCTACAGTGGGCCTCAGGAGCTTCAACACTTACACGTTTGACCATGATATTTTCTTACTTATATTCTGTTATAGTCCTTCCCCACCCCCACATGGATGGATGTTGGCTTACAACCATCTAAGGGGTACATCTTCTGCAGGTGTGTATGCAGCAGGGCATTTGCACATTAGATGAATAAAATTTAAAACAAAAATAAAGAAAAAGTACAAAGTGTGTTTTTGTGTGGTAAGAACTTTCCCTTACCCTGGTCCATTTGCTCATTTTACTACATGTTAACTCTTGTTTCCATCTTTTCTTCTCATTTCTGACTTCTCTTTCTTCTTACACCTTAAGTGCGAATGTTCTTGAAGTATTAGAAGAATCATATTTGTTTACCATTAGTCCCTATATAGGAGAGGCTGTATTTTAAGGTTCTTTGGTTTTTGTTTTTTTTACTAGTATCCCTAGACTTATTCTCTAAATGTATGTTCATTCTGGTCTTCTAACTCCACTGCAGCCCATATTTCAAATTACACATTGAACACTCAATTTAGACACCCACTACATCTTGCAGTCTTCCGAATAATGTCAGTCTGGAACACGTTGAGTGGAAGGGCATGAACTCTAACCAGGGAGATGATTTTTCTGAAAAGACAGTTCCACAAAGGCCAGGTGAAAGTGTCGCAAGTTCTGACTCTGTCTTTCTAAAGCATTTTTAAGGACATAGTGCAGTCAGATGTCAGGCCAAGGGTACAAATAGCGCTGTGTGGTCAAAGTCATGGTGTCAGTGCGTTTCCTGTATTATTGTAGATTCTATCTGGCTGGACAATTTTTAGGGTTTTTGCTATAGAACAGAAGAGAATTTTCAGAGGACTTGCTTCCCTATCATGTGAAGAGCTGCTCTTTTGGCTACTTACTTTCCTGAATATTTCTCCTCAGTCTTTCCTACCTGATTTCTTCCTCCGCCCCCAACAAATTACTCCATTAGATTTTATCTTTCCATCATTCTCCTTCCGCAACTACAACAAACCAAATCCTGTCCATTTGCTTTCTGGTTCTACATTGCCTCTAGCTCTGTTAAATTTCACTCTCATATGGACAACCACCTTTTAGTTAAATCTGTTTAGATGTCTTACTCATCAGGTTCAAATACAACATGTTCAAAGTAGATCTGATATATTTTTTTTTCTCTTTCCAAACCCACTCTTCCTTCCTGTGTTAATTAATTGCAACATTATTCACCTAGTCACCGTAGCCAGAAATCTGTGCTCATCCTAACCCACTTCCTCTCCTTCCTCCCCCACAAGTAACTCATCAGCCAATCCGCCCAATTTTATCTCATGATTATTTGTCAATCTCTTCCTCCATAGTCCATCATAACTGCATCCTTGGAATATGTCTCAAACAAACTGGTGCCCGCTCTGCTTGCTTACTGGCGCTGTGGGTATGTTAATTGAAATATGAATCTGGCCACCCCTCCCGCACCCCCAAACACACTTACAGCATTGCCAGGATTCTTTGCCATTGACCTCATCAGTCCTGTTTCTTAGCACAGCTCCTGAAGACCCCTTGCCACCTCTCTTTTGCCAAATTCCCAGCAGCATGTCCTGACCTAATTCACCTCAAGCTCTTGTCTAACTGAACTCATGGTTTATTTTTCTCCTCTTACCTTCTGAGTCTTCCACCTCCGATATTCACAGTCATTTCATCTAAGCCTGTGAGTTAGACATCTGTGCACGCTCTCTCCCTCTCTCGCTGGTAACATCAAATCACTACTCACCAAGTCAGGTTGCTTTTAAGTCACAAAGTGTCTCAAAAATTTAGAGTCTCTACTTTAGATGCCATTTTACTTATTTCTTCATTGAACTACTCAGAACTCAGGCATCTCATCATCCAATGACACTCCTTACTGTTACAAGTGGGCAGGTCATCCTGGAAATATCGGAACATTTATGGAAGAAAATAAATATCAAAGGTATATATAGTATATGCTGTTAGTAGTTCCTGAGGGACTTGAGAAATATAAATTTAGCAAAAACTACATAAGCAGGCAGAAGGTGAATCATTTTGATGAAGATAGAGTGATAGTTATTTTTCATTTACTTTTTTGTGAATGTGTGTGTGTATGATGTATATGTGTGTACATATTTGTGTCGGTTTGTACATGTTTCAATGTGACTGCATGTGTGTGTGTGGTGTATACATGTGTTCATGTTTATATGGGTTTGTACATATGTGTATGTGTGCAAATGTATGTGCATATATGTGTGCATGTTTGTGTTGGTTTGTACATGTGTGCATGTGTAAGTGCATGTGTATATGCATGTACATGTTGGTGTGGGTTTGTACATGTATGCATGTGTACATGTGTGTATGTGTGTATGCATGTGTGCATGTGTGTGTGTGTAAATGCATGTGTATACATGTTTATGTGGTTTTCCACTGTGAGTGACTGCACAAACACATGCATGTGGACACCTTTCTCTATTATTCTCCTCCTCATTTTTTGAGACAAGGTCTCTCACTAACCCTGGAACTTTCTGATTCAGACACTGGCTGGCCACCAAGTTGCAGCAATCTCTCTGCCTCTGCCTCTTCAGTACTTTTATGTGCGTGCTACAGGTGCATGCTTGGGTCCTCATGCTGTTTGGCAGGCATCTCATCAATGGAGCTCAGCCCTCAGCTCTATTTCCTAACTTTTAGAAAGTAAAAGAATTAATTGCGGTCGTGTAAAGAACAAAAGTACATTCTTCCCCCTCTTGCCTCCTTCATAAAAAGTACCAGAGAGTCTGTGGCACAGTGGTTCTCATCTAAATAGTCCCATCTCCCTTTTAATCACACTGTTCCAATCCCATATGCAGTGCAAACATACAGAACTATGTCAAATATAGACATCTGACAATATCTAGACTTTAGGAAAACTATAAACATTCAACTCCACAAAATTTGCAGGGTGGGGGGAGTTTAATTCAAGGGAATTTATCTTCATGGAGTTCTGGGGCTCCCTACAGTTGTTTTGACCAGAAGTGTTGCTAAAAATAACTTTCCGGGAAGGAGTTTCCATGAACATTCATTTAGTTTTGTCCTGACAACTCAGCAACAGCTCTCAATGCAAGTCTCCAGTTGGCTTCAATACAAAGGAATATTCGTCCGCTAATCACTCAGTGGCCTCACAGGTGCTGCCTGGAGGCATGCGCAGTAGATGCTGCTGTCGGAGAAGTGTGTGGCTAGCAGCTGTAGCTGCCTAAGAGACTGCGATACTCTTTAAAGAATGGCCCCAAGTGCTGGGATTAATGGTCTACAAAGTGAGTTCCAGGACAGCCAGGGCTACACAGAGAAACCCTGTCTTGAAAAACCCAAAAATAAATAAATAAATAATAAGAATGGCCCCAGTAGGCTCATAGATTTAAATGCTTGGCCATTAGGGAGCAGTACTACTTGAGAGGGATTAGGGGGCGTGGCCATGTAGGAATAGGAGTGGCCTTCTTGGAGGAAGTGAGCCACTGGGGATGGGCTTTCCGATTTCAAACGCCAGTTGCTCTCTCTTCCTGCTGCCTATGGATCTGGATGTAGAACTCACTACCTCTCCAGTGTCTGCCTGTGTGCTGCCATGCTTCCTGCCATTATGATACTAGATTGAACCTCTGAAAATGTAAGCCATTCCTTTTTCCTTTCAAAGAGTTGCCTGGTGTCTCTCCATGCCTGGTGTCTCTTTGTCTCAGTTTGAGAGTCAGTTATAAGATAGTGTGTCCAAGGGTAAAGGTTTCCTTCTGGGAAACGCTCAGTAAATACTCTTTTCCCATACAGCTGGCATCTATTCTTTATAGACCTCTAACTGGGCACTTAGTGATCCAGTCTTGAGTTTATTTTCTACTCTCTCCTGAGTGTATCAGCATAATCAGTGTAACACAACACTATCCAGGCCAGATCATAGGGGAATCTTTCAGACATCGCATCTGAACCAAACATCTGGGCTCTTAATGTGAGAACCTCTTTTAATGTTGGCAAGTTGACCGATGGGGAAGAGAACAAGATGCCTGACTCTTTTCAGGAGATCCCCTTATCTTGAAGGGTGAGTTTGTTTAAAATGTTAGTAGCCAGTAGAACAAAGAATTCCTTGTGTGATGAAGAACCTTCCTGAATTTATTTTTCTACCAAAAGATATGTGAATTGAAGAAAACTGTCTGCAGGGAAAGTAGCATTTAAAAAAAAAGTAATCACATTTTTGGATTGCTGGCATTTGCAATTAATACTACTTTTGTTTCTGCTTGTGATCCAAATGGCAGGTAGAGGGTATTTTTGATTTAATTATGAGCTCTCAGCATTCTTCCCATACCACCAATTTAGGCCGTCTAGACAGTGCGGTCGCTCTATGGTGAGTGGGCTTCCCTCTGGGAATTCCGTTCTTTTTGACCATGGAAGAAGTCTCCACAGACCTTGAAAAGACTTCCCACATAAGTCTCTGTGTCCTTATACTTCAATATCTGCGATGCCACAATGCATTAATACATCTGTATCATATTAATACTGTATTAGAGCAATGCATGGGTAATACGATATAATAAAAACACGGCTCAACCCTAACGTTCTCACGTGGCTCCGCAAGATGAGAAACAGTATTGTCAGTCCCAGCTCACAGGCCTTGTGCCTGTGGAGAGGCAGAAGAGGCCTGGGTGCCTGCCGTGAGCAGTATAAACTGCCATGCTGTCCACGCTAGTGCTGCTGTCCAGAGATAAAGAACGCAGACAGGCAGACTAGCTGCGCTGTGGGTCCTGAGTGTTTTCATAATTCCCAACACCCTCCTCTTTCACATTGTTGGTTTGTCATCCTCTAGTAATTGTTCATAAATCATTGCTCCAATTGCTTGTGACTCTATAACATTCCCTGCCAAAAAAAAGTATTGCACCAAATAGTTGAGAGGTTCTTTTTTTTTTCTTCCAAAATAATGTTCTTAAAAGAACTTGGATCTTGCGTTTTCAAAACGATAGGAAAAAGCATAAAGAGAGACAGGGGGTGGGGATAAGGCTTTTCCTAAAAGCCAAGTTTGCTGGAGATAATTTCATTTCCAAAGTGAAGAACACGAAGGCCCGAACCTCAGCCCCGCCCGTTTTTTCTAACCACATTTCCATTCCTTCTCCAGGCCGGCCTGGCAAAGTGCATTTCTCTGCTGTTGACGCGTCTCATGAAACCTTTCCAAAGACAGAAATCCCTTAACGTTTCGGGTTAATGAATTCTATTGTGTCGTAAGGACTTTACAGGGACTAACCTAAAGCTTCTATGCTCCATTTGAAATTAATTATCCTGGACTTTCACCATCATAACTACGAATTAAAACCAGCTGCTCACCTCTGCCTTGTCACATTCCTGCAGCACGTTGGTAGGTTTGCCTTTTCATATTTCCATGCTACGTGGGCCTAGTTCCTGTGACCTTTCTTCGGGAAGACGGTTTTCCAACCCGTTCATCATTTTCATTGTGCTTCTTTGGACAGACTCCAATGTCTCTTTCCTTGGGTGGGCCCACGGTTTTGAGATAGCAGTGGCTGAGCCGTGGAAGTCACTTTACCAGAAATATGTAGCATGCATGCAGGCGGCCATTCTTTGCAGGGGGTCATGCTTCATCTTAGACACGCCTGTTGTAAAAACACAGTATAAATTAAAAATAAACTGGGTAAGAGTGTTCACTTAGGCTCTCTTCCAGAAAAACACTCTAATCTATTTAAGATATGACAGGCTCCCCAAAAGTCTATGCATCTACATAGATTTCAGAGAACCTCTCTTATGGATCATGAAGGGTATAATATCCGTACATCCACTTACTCATTTATCTTTTCATTGTTTCAAGAATGTTAATCAAATGCCTGCTGTTCCCTGATATGGTCTAGAGACAAAAGAACTGGATGTATTATCTTGCTCATGGAGCTGCTTTACTCTGAAGAGCATTGAACATGGAGAGACAGTGTGTGAAGAGTTTGGTCACTGATGGCGGCCCTTCTGTGAGCAGCAGCAAGTCACTTAGTGTGTACTTGCTGAGGTAGCCAGCTTTCTGTCACTATAACAGAGTACCTGAGGCAGCTGATAAATAAAGGACAAAAACCATTTATTTTGTCTCAGAGTTTTGAAGGTTCCAGTCCATGATCAGCGAGTCTTATAGGCTCATGCCTGTGGCGAATATGTACATCATGGTTAGAACCTGTGTTAAGCAAAACTACACACCTCATGCTCAGAAGCCAAAGGAGACTGAGGAGGAGCCTTAGGCAAAGGGATCTCATTCAAAGGCACACTTCCAATGATTGACAGACATCCCATCAAGACACACCTCTTAAAGGCACCTCTGACTTCCTAACAGATCCACTCTGGAAACCTAACATGTAGTATGTATGCTTGGGAAGGACACTTAAGATCGGAATTATAGCGCTGATTCTCCAGATGAATTTTCTCATCTTTAACAGATGAATGGTGACAGTCTTTATGTCCATGGAGGCTGTAAAGTTTAAGTGTGTTTGTGTGTATGTGTGTGTGTGTGTGTGTGTGTGTGTGTGTGCGTGCGCATATGTGTGATGCACATATATAATGTAACAGAGTGGCTCGTTATTATTCTTTCCCAAGATCATTCATACAGCAAAGGGTTTTATTCATTGATGGAGATGCTTTGAGTGTTGCAATCCGAGAAACTGGTTGTTACAGTGCGATAGGATGCATGCTATGATAAAGTTAGAAACAGAGTGTCCTGGGGGAACAAAGAAGCAAGAGGCTGGGCTTCTGTGCAGACACTTCAAAACACATAAGATGTGCTATGTATGTGATCTAAATGATGTAATTAAGGATATGTAGAAGTTCTCTGGGTAGGAGGAAGTGGGTATCCCAGACCGAAGACAACGCCAGAGTACAAAATCAGTGCCACGTGGGAGAAATCCAAGAGACCAGGAGTATTCTAGAAGGAAAGGCTGAATGGGATATTGCCAGTGATGTAGACAGACAGACAGACAAACAGCTAGCCTGGGCCCAGAAATAAAAGCACAACATTAGAACTTGTGCTGAAGCCAAACAAGCAAAAAATCATAAAGTCGTTCTTTTTTGATATAGAGACAAAATATAGCTATTCTTAATCAATTTCTTTGCTACGAAATCTAATATTTATGACAATGAAGGCATACCTATTAAGACAAGATGTTATTAAGGTTTTTAAATGATTTGACACATTCCATTCTGTTTTATTAACTCACCTGTACTCCTCATTGTATTCATTTTCCATCGCTAAAATATTTGCATGACCATGCAGTTATTAACCTCAGCAATGCTGTTTACAGAAGCAGAAATGACAACTAGTCCTATAAACTTCGTAATTTTTTACAACCCCCAGCAAGACTTTTAATGGTTTAACTTATGCTCCATGGACTAGCTTACTTCTGTCCCCTAAACCTAAAAAAACACACCAAAAACAAAAAATCTTGAAAATGGTTCAATTGTTTTTCTATTGTTTGGTTTGAAGCACTGTCTTATCTGAATTCACAACCCTTCTGCTTTATTTAGATTCTTCACTGCTAGGGTTATAGGCATGTGCCATAATACCTAGTTGGTCAACATTATTATGGAAAAAGATAGGTTAAACCAGATACTTTTCATATCTATCTATCTATCTATCTATCTATCTATCTATCTATCTATCATCTATCTATCATCTATCTATCTATCTATCTATCTATCTATCTATCTATCTACCATCCGTCTGTCTATCTATCTATCTATCTATCTATCTATCTATCTATCTATATTTCTCTTCTATCTATCACTTCTCTCTTCTGCATGTACATGTATGTGCATATGTGTATGTGATATTGTGCAACTATATAAACAGCCATATTGGTTGAGTTAATTTTGTAAAGGCAGATCAGTCTATGTTGTGATGCTTAATACTGTTTGTCATCTTAGTACGACCATGAATCACCAGAGAGACATACATCTGGGCATGTCTGGGATGGAATTTCTCAGATTGGCTCAGTTGAGCTGGGAAGATCTGTTCTGTCTGTGAGCAGCACTATTCTATGAACTGAAATCCTGGACTGGATAAGAAGGAGAGAGCAAGCTGAACACCAGCAGTGAATGAAGTGCTCTCTGTGTGGATGAAGTGTGGCCACCTGCTTCAAGGCTTGCCACACTTCATCTGCCTCCGGGCCTTTCTGCCACGGCAGACTGTATCCCCTTAGACTGTGAGCTGCAGTAAACTCTTCCTCCTTTAAGTTGGCTCTGGCCCTGTATTTTGGCACATGATGGGATAGACAACAAAGACATATGTGGGGTGTTTAGGTTAGGATGCTGAGAAGCTCTACTGTCTGCTAGCTGAGATCCAGGAGAGCTGATAGCATAATCTTAGTCTAAGGCTGAAAGCCCAAGAGTCAGGAATACTAATAAATGAGATCAGAGAACACATTCTCTCTCTCTCTCTCTCTCTCTCTCTCTCTCTCTCTCTCTCTCTCTCTCTCTCCCTCTCTTTCTCTCCCTCTTCTACCAGTTTGGGTTCCATGTATAATCATCAGATTGGATGCTGCCTACTGTCTTTGGTGAGAGGCATCTCTCTTCCCCTACTGAGTTAATGTATTTTTAGAAACACTTTTACAGGTTGTCACATAAAATAACCATCACAAGTCTAACCCCAGTCAATGACACCCATAGACACATCATTTTTTTTAATATTTATTTATTCACTTTACATCCCATTGTCAGCCCTCTCCTTCCAATACTCTCATACTAATCCTTCCCCCACCCCAATCCTCACTCTCATTCTCCTCTGAGAAGGAGGAGCCCCAGGTATTACCCACCAGGTATTACCCACCTTTGGTACATCAAGTAACTGAAGAACTAGTCACATACTCTCTCACTGAGGCCAGACAAGGAGGGTCAATTAGGGGAATGAAATCCACACAGGCAGGCAACAGATTCAGGGATAGTTCCTGCTCCAGTTTTGGGGAGCCCGCATGAAGACCAAGCTGCACATTTGCTTCATATATGTGTAGGGCTTAGGTCTAACCCATGCTCACTCTTTGGTTGGTCTTTCAGTTTCTGGGATTCCTAAGCATCCAGGTTAGTTGACTCTGTTGGTCTTCCTATGTAGTCCTTGTCCTCTTGGGGTCCTTCAGTCTTTCCCCCAAGTCTTCCACAAGACTCCCTGAACTCATCTAATGTTTGGTTATGGGTCTCAGTGTCTGTTTCCTTTGGCTGATGGGCAGAGCCTCTCAGAGGACAGTTATATTAGGCTCCTGTCTGCAAACATAACAAGAGTATCATTAATAGTGTCAGGAACTGGTTCTTGCCCATCTGTCTCGATTTGTGCCAGCTATTGGTTGGCCATTCCCTCTGTCTCTGCTCTTTGTCTTTGCACATCTTGTAGAAGGGACACATTTTGGGTAGAAGGATTTGTGGGTGGGTTGCTGTCCTTATCTATCCCATGGGAGTCCTGCCTAGCTTCAGGAAATGGTCACTTCAGCATCCATACCCCACACTGCTAGGAGTCTCAGCTAGAGTCACTCCCATAGACACCTTGGAGCCTCTTGCCACCCCTGTTCCCAGGTCTCTGGAGTGTAGTAGAGATGCCCGCCCCTGCAGTTTTCTGACTTCTTCTCTCCCTGTTGCTCTTCCTATACCTGATCTCCTGTACCCCACCCCACTTTCTTCCCTATCCCCTCTCCCACCCAGCTTCCTCCCTCCCTCCACCTCCATTATCTATTTTATTTGCCCTTCTGAGAAAGATTTCAACCACCCTCCATTGGGACCTCCTTATTATTTGGCTTCTTTGGGTCTGGGAATAGTTATTCCGTACTTCAAGGCTAATATCCACTTATAAGTGAGTACATCCCATGCATGTCCTTTTGGGTCTGGGTTGTTGGGGTCCGAACCACCTGCAGTCCAGCCATAATCAGTCTGAGTTCCCTAGAAGGCGGGCTGGGGTCTAAACGGGAGGACTAGCTGAGAGAGAAAAGAAAACATTGAGTCAGTTGTCTGGTCAAAACATGTCTGCTTCTTTACTGAAATATCTTTCTTGGTTAAAAGAGAGTGGAAAAGGGTAGACCCCGCCATCCCATTCCCAGGGCCCCTGGCTCCATCTTGGTGAGCACATGGAGCTGCCTGGAGCAGCTGTGCAGGAGCCATCTTCTTCCTGGGATGTCCGGGCAGTTCTGGGCAGGGCTGCAGCAGTTTAGGGGGCAGTTCTGGGCAGGGCTGCAGCAGTTTAGGGGGCAGTTCTGGGCAGGGCTGCAGCAGTTTAGGAGGCGGGCCGAGGTAGTTACATAACAAAAGGAGCCAGCCTAGCTGGAGGTGGCCTGGGAGTCCCGCCTCAATGGGGGCAGGTCTGAATTCTGGAGGCTACATTGGGTTACCTCACTGAGGATGATATTTTCTAGTTTCATCCATTTGCCAGCAAAATTCACGATGTCCTTGGTTTTAATAGCTGAATAGTATTCTATTGTGTAAATGAACCACATTTCTGTATCCATTCCCCAGTTGAGGGGCATCTCAGTTGTTTCCAATTTCTGGCTATTACAAATAAAGCTGCTATGAAAATAGTTAAGCAAATTTTCTTGTATGGTGGAGCATCTTTTGGGTATATGCCCAGGAGTGGTATAGCTGAGTCTTAAGGTAGAACTTTCCACATTTTCTGAGAAATCATGCCACATCTTTTTAAGCCATGCTTAATAACCAAGTCATAATTGTAGCTAATATGATACAACCATCACATTTACAATTTATACGGTTCCTTCCCAAAAATAACATGCAAGGTCTTAGGATAGTGTCTATTCGTCTCATGTCTTATCACTTCAGTGCTATGATGAGAATGTCATGATAGTACTTGATAATGGTATAAAGCCACTACCCCTTATCTTACATGTGATAGGAATAAGAGAAGAAAGAACACAGAACATGTAGTATCTGTAAGTAAGCACACTCATGTGCACATATATGCGCACATGTGCACACACACAGATAGACATTCATAACAATATAATTCATAAACAGGACAATATTTGCATCAATAGCCACTTGGCCACTTGCTCAGTTACTAGTACAGACTAGTATTTGTTCCATCATACACCCTGCATTCTCTTTGCTTTCAGTGAGCACCCAAGTTGGACATAATTATTTATGTGCCTTGTCTTCCAGAAGAGCCATGGTTTGTCCTACTTGTGTGAGCCATTGTAGCCCCAAGGACCTTAATCTCAAAGTATGATGCCAGAAGCTGCCTGATATATTTCTTGGTGGCCTTTATGAGATAGCAGTCTAACTTCCTCTTGATGGTATGGATCCATCACCCCTAACATTATGACTGTTGTACTGGCAAGTGTTCTCTAGAGGATCTTAACTTATGGTCTCTAGAGGAACATAATTTATAGTCTCTAGAGGAACAGAGCTTTGTGTATGTGTATGCATACCAGAATATGTATATATACATGTATATGTATATATGCCTTTATATGTATATATATATATACATATATATATATATATATATATATATATATACACATATAGATACATGTTTTGTTCCTCTAGAGACTGTAAGTTTTCCCTCTCTCTATATATGCATGTATATGTATATGAATGTACGTATATACACACACACACATATATATATATATATATATATATATATATATATATATATATGTAATATATGTACATACATATATACCTATATATGACACACATACACACACACACACACACACACACACACACACACACACACACACACACACACACACACACACACACAGTGGTCCACCTCATCCAACAATAGCTGTCTACCAATGCAAGTTCCAAGAATCCAGTAGCTTTTTGGTCCACAAAACCAAATGTCTCAGAGGAACTTCAGTATATGCTGGTCCAAAGAAGTCGACTCTAAAGCTGGTGCAGAAATGAACTTCCTAGCAAGGGTAAGAGCAAGCAGACAAAGAGTGAAAGCTTCCACCTACCATGCCCTTTATATAGACTGCCGGCAGAAGGTGAGACCCAGATTAGAGGTGACTCTTCCCACCTCAAAGCTCCAGATTGGAAGTGGCTCTTCCCCTTTCAAATGATTTAATTAGGAAAAGGAATCCACCCAGTCAATTGTGTGTTAGTTAATTCCATACGTAGTCAAGTTGGCAACCAAGTCTAGCCATCACAACAGTCTTCTCAGCCTGCTGAGAAAGAAAAAAGAGCCTCAAACAGCCAGATGAAAGTATTAACTTTCAGTTTGAAGGAATTATTCTCAAGTTTTCCTTTTTTCCAGGAGTGAAGAACCTTACAGAAGCAGAGAAAAGTACCCCAGGAACAGGAAACTAGTGGCAGAGTAGAAATCGTGGATACTGCCGCTCCTATGTCTGCCCTTGCTTCCTGAGTCTGGGAGAAGATGCTAGGGAAGGATCAACCCAGATTGTGTGCTGATTCTAGCATCTGGAGCCTTTTGGGAAAGCTTGCTACAGTCCTTCAAGGTGTTGCCAGCCATATGGCATTATAACTGAATCTTCAAAAATCTATTTCACTGTTCTGTCAGCTAACCGCCTCGAGTGGTGGCACATATGGTAACCCCATGAATGCTGTGAGCTTTGGCCCATCTCCATGGTTTTTATTTTTTTTGTTTTTTGGGGTTTTTGTTTTTGTTTTTGTAAAGTAAGTTCTTGGTCAGAAGCAATGTTGTATGGAACACCGTAATAGTAGATAAAGCATTCACAAGTCCGCAGACTCTAGTTTTGGCATAAACAATGCATTTAGGGAAGGCGGATCCATATTCAGTTCTAATTCCAATAAACACAAAACACTGTCTCTTCTATGATAAAAGAAGTCACTGTAAGCTTTTAAGTAACTAGCTGATTCTCCTGAGGGAATGATGCTATGCATGCAGCTTATTTTTATTGTTTTATATCCCTAGAAGATTAGAGGCTCAGCCAGGTCTACTCTTGGAAAAGTAGTATACCCTCCCTCGCTCCCTCCCACTATGGTTGGTTACTTTGTTCATGGACATACTGCTTGACGTGAACTATTGCTGGGGAAGGAGGTTGACTGTCATCTATAGAACTGGTCATTCTATCCAATTACTTATGAAAATACCCCTATGTTGAGGTTGCCTTCTGAATAGTCATTTGGAACACAAATAACTTGAATTTTTCTTTCCACTTAGGGATGTCTATCCATAGCTATTTCCCAAGTTCCTTTGTTTTTGATTTTCCCAATCATTCCATATAAATCCCTGATCATCAGGCTAAATTGTTTATAACATCATCCAGACACATGTGTATGGTGTGTACCTGCACACATGAAATCACAGACTTAAAGAGTTCAGCACGCACCACCTCTATTTTACTCCCAGAGAAAGTATTTATCTAGCTCGTGGCATAGGTTTGCACAAGTTAGACCATTGTGATTGCTGCTTTAGCTCTGCCATCCATGACACTTCCTCTTCTAATCTTGATTGGGTATTTGAATACTAACCCCAGAACCAAGATTCTCTTTGCATTGCTGCAACTCTTGTGGGAAACTTTGTCCTACACTGAAGAGCATCACAGTGCTGTTGAAGGGTGCTTGAAGGTGTCCTTACTGTTGTATGAATCTCTCTCTCTCTCTCTCTCTCTCTCTCTCTCTCTCTCTCTTTCTCCATATATATGTCACACATATATATATATATATATATATATATATATATATATATATATGACAAATAGTAACATAATATATATAATATCAACAGCAGCAACAGCTTTCCCAGGTTCTTCAGTCATGTAAACAAACTCATAGAGATGTCCATCATACTCCATTGGAATAAAAGGAAAATCTAAATCCCAGAAATCAACACAGTTCTGTTACTGTTGTAGTACCAGACACCAGTTTATTTTAAATTAGCTTTTCAATCATCAAATGGAGGAGGAAATTCTGAGTAACATCATTATAAATATCTCTGAGGAAGCATGGTCACTATTACTTAACATAAAGCAAAATAATATGATTTATATTTGCAGAGACCTGATGTAGTACTGTCCTGAATCTGTAATACTAGAGGATGCAATTTCAAAGGTACATTATATATGAGATTATACTCTTCCAGCAGAGAGGGTGGACTAATTTTGCTCTGTGTTTCAGTCAACCACCTAAACATACATGCTGAATTCCTCGTGCTGAAAGCTTAAATGTACAATCTCTCCTTAGTGGGGACATATCAATAAATTTGACCTGATCCTTCTCCTATTTCCTCCACACTAAGCATCCATTTCACACATGTTCTCTGAATTTCTTCCTGTGTGAATTAGAAGACCTAAAAGAGTGTAGTTTGAGAGTGTTCTTTGAGAGTATAGCACACTTCTTCATGGGTCATTATATGCCACTATTGTTCATAGATCCCAAAGGGGTCTGCTGGGTCTGCTGTTGAGTTATAGCATTAGAAGAGATGAAGAGCATTATGTCACTGTTGGTGGAGAGGCTGCTACCATTCATTGGCTACCAATGAGATGTGTAGGCTTAGAATTTTTTTCAAAATCTACTTTATTTAGGGTTCTTAAATCCTCCATTCTCCTGTCTAACCAACCAACCAGATGTAGGTAAAAGAGCTTAATAGGAAAAGGGTGTTGTGGACCTGTTTAGAAGTAGTTCCTTGGGGATGAGTCCACTCTGTTGTCAGGATAACAGCACTCCAGTTCAATAGTAAACACCAAACACAAATCAGTAGCAGTGACATGATCCAGCAGAAACAGCAAGACCCCACCAAATTGGCACAAGTCAGAAGTGCCCAGGATTAGCTGGAATACCATGAGAAGTTCTTTGGCATGTTTCTGTCAATGAAGTAAAGACCATGAAGTTTAGTGAAGACCAGTGGAACATTGCATGGGGTAGCAATGCAAGAGTGTCCACTTACTGTTTGTGGGGTTACATTTAGAGTCTTTCTAAATATCAAGTGTCCTCTCAAGTGTCCGTTTCCAGCAAAACATCACTGGCCTTCCCACAAGACAACTTCCCGAAAAACAAAAAAGAAACTAGAAATTTCCACTCCAGAAATGTTAGTGTTTCAAGGTATGGTGAGACTACTTGTGGCTTGGAAAAGCAAGATCTTTTCTACTAACAAAGAAGACCCACCACAATTTTGGGATACCATGTCTCCACCGCCAGCAGGATTTTCCACCACATTTCCATCTTGATACCTGGGAGCTCACTCTTCCACTGTGACTGCTCTGTTTAACTCTGTGTACCCTTCAAGATCAGCACTTTCTTCTTCATTGCAACTCATAGACTTTATACTGGACCCCTGGACAGAAAAATAATATATACTTTTTTATTTAAGAGTTCATAGGTTTTGAGTGAATAAATTCATAGCATCTCCCAAATGATATAAAATGGTATTTATTCTTAGTTAAATTAGAAAGAAACTAAAATTTCATTCTTCACTTTTATCTTCTTAGGCATGAGTTGTATATAAAGAAGTGCAGTTTCTCCCTTCTAATGTGTGCATTGATTATCCACAAAGAGTGATGGGGACTCCTGCTTGTAGAGGCTCTGGTGACTGAGACAACATCCACATGCTTGCATCTGTGATGACAGAGATAATCCACATGTGAAAGCACTTGGTGCCTCAGCTTATTTTGAATGACAGGAACATAATAGGTTCTCCTAAGCATTAACATTCTACAGTAACACCACATTGTCATTCTTTGTCTGATCCTGGCTCCCACAAATTGTTCTCTGCGTTTCAAATTCCGATTAAAAAAAAAAAAAACTAGAGAAAGACACCTCAAAGCTATCACATGGAAACGGATTAGGTAGAGCTCTATACCGCTAAACAACTGATGTAAAGGTCTCATTTAGATACTCCTGAAAGGATCTTTCCTGACAGGTAGAAAACAAAAGCTCTTCCATTTCACAGGCAATTTGCACACCTAAATCCCATAGGTATTTTGACTCTTGGAGTATTAGCCTTTTCTGTCTTTTATCGGGGTTTGCTTTATAATGCTGCTTGGCCAACTGTCAGGAAGGTTGAGAGGACAGTTCTGTATTACTTGGCATTTAAAATTAAAGATGCCTCATTTGTTTTCCTGTTATCTCTCGTGTTAAAGCACTTTTAAAATTTTTATTTATGTGTATTTCTTCTTCTTCTTCTTCTTCTTCTTCTTCTTCTTCTTCTTCTTCTTCTTCTTCTTCTTCTTCTTCTTCTCCTCTCTCTCTCTCTCTCTCTCTCTCTCTCTCTCTCTCTCTCTCTCTCTGTGTATGTGTTTATCTATATGTACATTATATGCTTGCAAGTACCTGTGAAGGGCAGATGAAAAGCAAGGGAGGGATTTTTGTTTGTTTGTTTGTTTTTGTTTCTGTTTTTTGACAAAAACAAGCCCAAAACCCAGCAGGAAAGTTACTAAAACCCTGCGTCTCTATGTCTGGCGTTCAGAACATGTGGTATCATGACAGGAGCTCTAATAGGTTTAGGATATATAGCTGATTCTGTTTCATATTGGCTATGTCTGATATTCATTTCTGCATCAAAGCCAGAAGTCCCAGTTTAGCCTGAGTCCAGGACTCTAAAGTAAAGGAAGTCACCCGGAGGCCAAGTTCGCCTGTGGGTTTTCTGGACATCTTCACAGTCCTAGGGTGTCTTTGCATCATAGGTTCTACTCTCAAAGCTTCATCCACTATGCTCTTGGGGCTTGCTCATACATATGTTGACCCCGATCTATTATCTGGTTATCTTAGGATAACCTTTGTAATTTGGGGAGAAGCCTCCATGGTACCTTAACTCTTACATTCTTTGTACATGTAAAAGGCAGTTTCATGTAAGAAAATCAGTGCCTGCCACAGTCAGTGCTGAGAAAACCGAAACACAGCTCCCCACTGCCGTTCTCGGCCACTGGACGAGTTCCTTTACGTCTTCAGAGGCCTGGACTCAAGCTAAACTGGGACTTCTGGCTTTGATGCAGAAAAGAATGTCAGACATAGCCAGTATGAAACAGAATCAGCTATTTTATTAAATTGATTAAGGAAGAAATTGTCTCCTGAGTGAACGAGTGAGGGTAGGGTTCCCTGAGGGAGGGGAACTACATGCTGAGGGTCCTGGTGTGTAGGATATGGGAAAGCTCTCTGACATTACACTGCCTACCAGGTTTCTGGAGACCTTACCCTCCTCAACCCCTCTCTGTCCTACTCTCTGATAACTGATATTACAGGGTGGCTCAGGAGGTTCCTGGAACTGATTTACAAACCTGGTTTTAAAGAAAAAACAAAAACAAAAAACAAAAAAACACAAACAAACAAACAAACAAACAAACAAAAAACTAAGCTCCAGGGTTTCTATTGTTGCCTAACTGGTTTAGGACTTGATTCTCTGCCTTTAATCCCAGCAGTCCGTAGGCAGAGGCAGGCAGATTTCTGAATTCGAGGCCAGCCTCGTCTACAAAGTGAGTTCCAGGACAGCCAGGGCTACACAGAGAAACCCTGTCTCGAAAAACCAACCAACCAACCAACCAACCAACCAAACAAACAAACAAACAAACAAACAAAAAGGACTTGTTTCTCATTGGAGTATCTTGTGAGGTTCCTAGAAA
The DNA here is from genome assembly GCA_902729485.2 of Mus minutoides. Classification (NCBI taxonomy): domain Eukaryota; kingdom Metazoa; phylum Chordata; class Mammalia; order Rodentia; family Muridae; genus Mus; species Mus minutoides. The sequence continues at coordinate 199,001 of CACVCL010015999.1, read as the reverse complement.
ATTGCAGCTGTTAAGCTGGGGGGGGGGGGGAGAAAGGCTCCAGCAGTTGATAAATATATGGGAGGTCATCTTTTGCTACTGGTGGGAGGTGCTTACCATGCTAATCACTGAAGCGAGGCACTTCTTCATATCCATAGTCATATCTATGAACACTTTCCTCTTTTGAAATTCTGCCCCACCATCAGCTTGTATTCCCCTGGCACGTGCGTAGCTGAACTTCTGTAGACTCCTCCCTAGGTGAGTAAGGACACCACAGGGTCTCTCTCTTCACGAAATTAAAGCCTTTTAAATGAGTTTATAATTTCATATCTTGGAGCTGTGATGCAAAATGGCGCAATGTAACCAACTCCTGAGATGCCCCAGGAATCCGTCCTCGTATAGCATCCCCTTTCCTTTTAAAGACATGAATATTGAGGCATACCTTCCTCGTGTACAACCTTCCACTTGCCTGTCTACTGAGCCATATGTGTTTGGATCCTCCCTCTCTACATTTTATTCCCAGTACCTGTGCCACAGTTTGAATGTTGGGATGCCTTGAAATCACCTCTACACAATGGATCAGTCCATCATCTTTCAACTTCGGCCCAAAATTTTCAGGGCAGGGACAAAACATAGGAAGCCCTTCCCCCAGAGTGTTACACAGCTGGATTCTAGCCAGCTCTCGTCTAAGCTTCCTGCCCCTGCTCCTGCCCCTGTCCAACCCGTACTGCCCATTCTTGCAGGATGCTGATCATCTAAGCTCACATCAAAATTTCCCCGATTTCTGAGTTCGAGGCCAGCCTGGTCTACAAAGCGAGTTCCAGGACAGCCAGGGCTATACAGAGAAACCCTGTCTCGAAAAACAAAACAAAACAAAAAAAAAACCTCTGCTTGCTGCCCACACAGCTCCTCCATCCCACGTCTCCAAACATTTTCCAAATCCCTCCCACAAATCCATTGCAAAGGCTTCCGAACCAGACTGTCATAGTTAGCCATAGCAACAATCCCACTTCTCTGGTACAATGTTTCGGTTTTGGTTTCATTATCATGGTGAGCGACATGCTGACACATCACTTTGGTGAGGAGGGCTTTACTCTGCCTCACGCCTTGATGATGAGTCTGGTCACTATCTTTCTCAGTTATTTAAGATCCTAGAGTACATCTCAGGCTCACTCCCCCACACATTTGTTAACATCATTCCTTCTCACTCTTTCACAATGACCAAGTAAGTTTTTTTTCAATTCTTGAGTCTTCTTTTCTTAAATAAGGATCTACTGATTTTTATTTTATGTATATGTGTGAGTGTTCTCATGTATGCCTGAGCACCGTATGCATGCCTGGTGCCTGAAGAGTCTTGAAAACGCCATCAGATTCCCTGGAATTGGAGCTGCAGGTAGCTGTGAGCTGCCTTTGAGGATGCAGGGACTAAGTCCTGGTCCTCTGCAAGAGCCGTATGTGCTCTTAACCACAGAAGCACCTCTCCAGCCAGTTCTTAGCCCTCAAGATTCTGTGTGCCTATCATGTGGGAGCATGTCACCTGTGGATGGTCTGTAAGAAAGCATTTGCTCTCCCAGTCACCTGCTTGTCTCATTTTAGGGATTATCAGCAAATTGAGAAGAGAGATGTTGCTTGATTCTTCTTTACATTCTCACCGTCTTAAGTCAAGGCTTGAAAATACTCAACAAATATTTACTGAATGGCAGGTGTGAATAATTACTAGTTCATTGAAAGTCTCTACACTCTACTGTTTAGACTCTCTGAAGGACTCAACTCAGTAGTCAGAAAAAGAGCAGATTTCTCTCCATCGTGTGCGCCAGTCTATTTTCATATTAAATCCAATCACGTAATGACAAGAGCAAGCATAACCAGCATAAAGACATTCGGCCACACAAATCCTGACTCTTTCTTGGCACATAATTTACAGCTCGTGTAGATATAGAATTAGCGTGTTCACAGAGACAGGCAGCACTTTGCATCTGTAGGTGGCTGCCTGCAAATCTCTCAGAGTTCCTACTGAAGTTGGTTTGTAAGTCTGGTGATGTGAATCGTAAAACATTTTAGTTAAGCAAAGATAAGAAGTGGTTAAGGCAGGGACCGTGGAGATGGCTCCGTGGTTATGAGCACTTGTTTTATTTTAGAGGACCTGGGTTTAGTTTACAGGTCCCACAAGATGACTCACAACCATCCATAACTCTAGTTTCAAGGGTTCTGATGCCCTTGTCTGACCTCTGTGGGTACCAGGTAGGCACATGGTATACATACACACAGGTGAAACACTTAAAATAAGCAAACAAACAAACAGGCAATTGAATAAACCTAAAAGCTTTGTTTAAATAAATGGTTAAATCTCTGGAATGTGGGTATAATGTCCTAGCTTAAGAACACATTGTTATAAAGTCAGTTTTGGGTTTACAGAGCAGAAATTATGTAATAGAGAAGGACCAAGAGAAATCATATAAGGAATTCTTTCTCTTGGGTTTTGGGTGTCTCTGGAGGAACTGCACATTAAAAAACTGTGAGTCCAGATGCCTGTGTGGGTTTCTTTTAGCTCTTGTTCCATCTCCAAATTTCAATTTCCAAAGTATTTAATCTCTAAACAGTATTCAAACGGTCCTGGTTTTAAAAACATTTTTTTTTCCTCTTCCTGAGGTGAGCCAAATAGAGGAGATACTTACAGATAGATGGATAGATGGATAGATGGTAGGATGCAGGACTGGAATGTAAAGATCAAATAAGGAGGAGGGGGACAGGGCAGAGGAAGGATGTATAAGGAAGGACAGCTAAAACGAAGGACCATTTGAGGGGTCCTATAGAACCCTATAGAATTCCTATAGAATCAATAGATGCTTCCTATAATATATACATGTATGAAAGCTATCTTTGGGGTGGGGAAGTTGAGACAAGGTTTCTCTGTATAGCCATGGCTGTCCTGGAACTCACTTTGTAGACCAGGCTGGCCTCGAACTCAGAAATCCGCCTGCCTCTGCCTCCCGAATGCTGGGATTAAAGGCGTACACCACCACACCTGGCTGGTATGAAAGCTATCTTAATGAAATTATTAAATAACCCCAGTTGGACATCTCTCATCACCAAGTGAAGCTCCTGTTACCAGAAATGAGTTACATCTAATTGAGGTTTTGGCCAAAGGGTCCCCATGGGAACCTCCAAAGGATGTCAGTTATTGCTAAGGCTATTGATGGTTCTCTGCGAGCTGATGGTGAGGCCCTATTGCTGAAGACAACACCTGGATAACTCACCGAACACAGAGAAGTCAAGCTGGTGCCTCCCTAGAGCCTTCACTCTTAAGGGCTAGTGTTCATGGTAGCGGAAGGTACTCTGCATGCTACTAAAGGGGTAAAGCACCAACCGAGCAGAAAGACCTTCAATCTACATGGTGACCTTCCTTCAAGAAGTGTTAGTGCAGTGGTGGCAAAAGCTTGTTTTTGTTTTCTAAGGGAGACAGAAATGGTATGCATTTGGAGAGGAGGGGAGGTAGGGAGGATCATGGAGGAGATGGAGGAAGGGAAATTGTAATCAGAAGCTATGAAAAAATCTATTTTCAATGATAGAAAAATAGAAAAAGAAAACCTTAAAATAGTTTTTTTCTAAAAATTATTTTATTTATTTACATTCCAGACATTACCCTCCCTCCCGGTCACTCTCCCACAGTTCCTCATCCCATTCCTTCTCCCCCTTACCTCTGAGAGGATGCTCTGCCCTCTCCCATGGCTCTCCCTTCCCTGGGGCCTCAAGTCTCTTGAATATTAAGCACATCTACCACTGAGGCCAGACCAGGAAGTCCTCTGCTATATATGTGCCAGGGACCTCAGAGCAGCCCATGTATGCTGCCTGGTTGTTGGCTCAGTCTTGGGCACTCCCTGGGGTCCAGGTTAGTTGAGATTACTGGTTGTTTCTTCACTCGTTGGCAAAACACTATTTAGCCATCACCCTTGCATTTGTCAAATTCACCTTTTATGCATACTGACTATATAGCCTTTTTGACCTGCATATTCTAGGAGTTACCTTTACAATCATTCATTCTGCAGTTGCTAATAGGGTCCTGCATATTTTATCTGGAGGGCTGGAACATCTGAGTAGTGAGTTAAACTGAGGTTGGGAGTTGCTTCCTATCAACCTATAAATCTCCCGCCTTTTACAGAACCCACTTAGCTTTGCAATTATTAATTTCTTGGCAAGAAGTTGTCACTGCCCTCACGTTAGCGCATTGCTCTACGTTAAGGAATCTTCCTGCCATCTGCTGGAAATTTAACTTCAGCGTGCAGTTGTCTAACAAAAGTCGCCTCTGCTTTCTACTTAATGGAGTTAAGGGGAACATCTTCCAAGGTGGATGCTCTTTCCCCAGAATTATGAGCAGGCATATTGAGTCCGTTTGTGTAGAACTGGACAGTCACCAAGAAGTGGACTTCGAGTCACTACAGGGGACAACAAAGCCAAGTCTAAAGAGTCCACATCTAAGAAAGAGATAGAGGCAAGGCAAAGAGAAGCCACGGGAGATGTGGCTAGTGAGACAAAGAAAAAGGGATACATCCTTTGGACCAACTGAAACCTGAGCACCCTGCTAACATCCTATTTCCTTGAGAGTCCCCAGTGTATCTCAATGAACTTACTAATTTGCGCAGTGAATTCAGTTATGTTTCTTGCTTGGATTGTTCTTTCTACCATATTGAGAATTTGAAAACAAATAAAATTCCATATGGGGAAAAATGTTAGACATTGAGGACAACAAATGACACAGGATACTGCCTCCTATACCCGCATTTTGGAGTTTGATATTTATTTTCTTATAAATAACAGGGACCATAAGAGGAAAGTACAAGAGATAGGACTTAGCCTTTGATATTTTATTTCTTTTTTTAAGACTTATATTTTAAATTTACTATTTGAGAAGTTCATACATGTATATAGTCTACCTCCCGTCCAAACCTCCAAGTCCCTACAGATGCCCCTCTCTCAAGTTTTCTCAACCTGATGTATTTTTTTATACTTACTGAGTCCAGCTGCTATTCCAGTAATTTCCATAGGTGTAGAGCCATCTATTTTTCTCTGGCAAGACAAGACCTTTCCCGCACATGCACTTCCCAGCCCGTTCATCCATCACTCACCTTATAGAGGTTTGACTTTTTATACCTAGGGAACTCATGCCTGCATCTTTCTCCTTCTTATCATAAGATGTTTCAGGAAAAAAAAAAAATCTGCTGAACTTTCTTACCTAAAGAGAAAACATTAAAACTACATAAACTCTGCAACTATATGTTGGGAAATTCCTCCTCCTTTAACAGTACTCAAAATATTGACATAATGGGAATCTCAAGCTCATAATTTCAGCTGGTACAAGGGTGTATGCTTAGGGCCTTGGTCTTGGGGACGTGTTTGAAATCACTGTGCAGAGATGGATTCGAGCGAGGATTTTTTTCCCTCTGTTTTAAGGGTTGTTCTGACTTGAGGCATGTCTATGACAGTGTGTGGAATGTGCATATTTGAGAAGAGACCACCCTGACTGTTTGGATTAACGTCTGTATCTAGTTTAGCAACATAGGGCTGAGGAGTTCAGTTATTATGAGGTCATCTCTAGTGTGGGGTTCTGCATACATTTCAAGGGTAAAGGACAGAATATTTGTCTTCTTTTCTCTGTGCTCTGGAAGATTCTTTGAAATGTAATATTTTCTTTTAAGTGGACACATCATCAAAAATGAGCCAGCTAGTTGACAGATAGCTTGCATATGCTTGTCTGTAAATACATTCATTGCACACAACTATTCAAAATGCCAGAGTTGTTTTCTCAAAATTTAATTTTGCATAGTTCTGGTAATTAACTCACTGTCAAACTCTGCATAAATTTGAATTGCTTCAGTCTGTCGTTTCCAAGCTTTTAGAGAGCTTGAATGGAGATCAAACAAAAGCTTTCAACCCCATGAATGCAAATGACAAGGGAAGACCGACTCCACGTTTTTTTCCATCATGTAATCAATAAAACCTTATAAATTTGTAAACAGAGCTGTCAGATCTCTGAATTTATATTATTTATAGACTCGAGGTAGCCTGTAAGATCACAGAAAAAAAGAGGTGAAATTTGTGGTGTTCCTTTGCTGTTAAACTCATCTAGACCCAAGTTAATCTGGGTGAGTTAAGACCCATTTATTTTAAGGCATCATGTCACAACTTCCTGCAACTGAAAAGTGATGCCAAAAAGTCTCTACTCAAGTCCTTACTGCAGAGTAGGGCATAGGAAAAGACAGGAATGGAGTGGGAGTAGTTAGCGATGTGAGATTACAGCAAGCCTGGATGCTTGACTAGGTCATGCATTCTGGTTCCACACCTTCTCATTTGAAACAGTATGATCTAGTGTCAGGGTCTAGAATTTTCAAAGGAGTGGTCATATGAAGTTATTGGGAAATGTGGTTATCAGGAAATCCAAAGTCAAGGATATTGTGTTTGTCCCTCATACAACTGTTAGCATTTTGTCTAAGCTCCACCCCACAGTTACCTGGCAATGGCCAGGTGTGCCTAACTCACTATAAAGGGGCTGCCTGCCCCCTCCTCCCTCTCTTGCTCTTCCTTCTTGCTCCTGCTCTGTCCTCTCATCCCTTACTCCCTCGCTCCCCATTTCTTCTCTTTCCATGTGCTCATGGCTGCTGGCCCCTACTCCTCCCCCCCCCCCGCCCTCCCGCCATTCTCTGTCTCTATGACCCTCTCACCTCCTCTCCCATGCCCTGAATAAACTCTATAAAATAGAGGCTGGTATCTCAGGGGAAAGGGATTTATCTTCCACAAATTATGAAAAGATCAAATTATGAAAAGCATAAGCCCGAGCAGGCACTTCTTCCTCTACTCCTGACTGTACCTCCTCCACCAAACATATTCTCTCTCCTTATCTTTTTATAAAACACAACAACTACTATTACATTATTTTCAAAGGTAGTGTCAGTCATCTCCTCATTTCTTTGGTGATAACTCATTATTATCACCATCATATATGCTCGTAGGTAGTAAATACATTCACAGCACACAACTATTCAAAATTTCAGAATAATTTTCTCGATTTTTAGTTTTGCATAGTTCTGTTAATTAAAAGAAAATACTACATTTCAAAGAATCTTTCACAGCATAGACACAATTCACTGCAGGCCAGCTGGTCCTGCGATGAAGCAGCTTAGGGATAGAAACATCTAAAGGGCAGTCACTCTGGTAACAATGGGCAGTGCGAGGAAATTAGTCAAACCCACGTTATTGTGTGGCCACAGAAGAGGAAAGAAAGCCTTAAAAGCCTTTGTCCAATTATCTTCCACAAATTATGAGAAGATCAACCTTTGTGTTACCTTTTCAGCACCCAGGTGCACCCCAGACCTACCGCTGAGTAATACTTAGCAGGTGCTGCCTTGTGTAACAACCCATTCCATCTCTTCTAATTTCATTGTCCTTGGAGAGAAAGAGAGAGAGAAAGAGAGAGAGAGAGAGAGAATGAGACGTTTGGCAAGACTTAATGATGTAAACTGAATGGAATCTTGAGCAACAAAATAAAGTCAAGAGTAACTTCGCTCTTTGTTGTATGTCCTACGAAGTAAGAATAAATGTAAATCAAACAAATACTCTTTCAAAAGTAACAGGCTTCACTTGATAGAGTGGGATATAGACGCTAAAACCCCGTGAGAGACAGGGATGTGAAATGACTTCTTTATAACTAGGTATTATACACAAAAACGGGATTTCAATTACAGTCTTTTGGCTTTGAGTCTCTAGCAGATTATAGTACCCAGAGTATCTCATGCTAGGCACCCAAATAAATACAAAACATCCTCTATAAAAAAGGTTCCAGACAAGCATTGTTTGGGGTTTTGATTACTAAATAGTTTCAAGAATTGTTGAACCCCAGTATATCTTATGTTACTCTAATCAATCCAGACATTGTGATTTAGAGTTTCTGGAGAAAACATCCAGGATCCTTTGAACATACATCTTGATTGAAGCTGAGTTGGGTAGAGTTGAGAAGGAATCTGGTCTTTTCCTCTTGTCGATTTTGGAAGGCTTCTGCTCTCTGTGGTTAAATGTGCCCCTGGCATGTTTCCTCCCTTGGTGACTGAATAGCAGCATTCAGCCTGTCAGAACGGTAAGCCTAGGACTATAAAGTAGAAGCTTATAATGTACAGTTTTCTCCTGGACTCAAAGGATTATAGATACATACCCACTGTCCACTTCAGACATGAACTAGAGACCTGGAGAGCAGCTTGTTAACACTTGAAAAAAATGGTTGCCAAATACCACTCATTTTGAGAGAGAAATTGTCAATCATGTTTATAATTTTGTCTGTTTATCATTTGTTTCATTTTGCTAAAAAATGACAAAATATACTGTAATCTCTCTGTATCTGGCTTAATTTCCTATTTAGAGAGATTCTTTAAAATTTTGGGTAAAGTGTATAAATAAAATTAAACTCTAATTTTTCTTAAAGCTGCCAGTTAAAAAATTTACTTTCTCTTCAGTCCTTCCCTCTACCCTAGTATGTCAGCTAGGGATTGGCTTATTCCCATTGCCTACTTCTAAGCTTTTCTATCTTCCCAGAAGTCATTTTTCCAGTCCTCTCCTTTTGTCCCCTTCCTGGGCATTTTAAACATTCCTTAGCAAAGCTTGAGGCCTTCCAGAGAAGCCCAGACTATATACACACTGACTTCTGGGAGGATGGAGGGACAGACTAACTTTCTGACTTCTTCAAAAACACAGCTTTGGCTTCTTCAATATTCAGTTTGCATCTCTTTTGTATCAACCCAGGGTGTGCACAGTTCGACAGGCCACTTAACTATCTAGTATACATCCTGCCTTCTTCCCCTGAAAGCACAGATATGACTAGAAAGAGCCAGAGCTAGCCAGTCCCCTGTTGCTACCTTTCTCTACTTCCTCTTGGTCTTAAATGTCACCTAACATCCATGTAAGACTTTTAGCATTTCTGCCCCCACTCCCCATCATCTCCTTCTTACTGGAACTCAGGAAGTAACCTTATTTTCTCATATTCAAGGAAATTTCTCCTGTAGATTAATTCCAAATACACTTCAAGGATGGTGAAAATTGCTTTGAAAGAAGATGCCATTTTGTCATTCTCTTGCCGAGAAAGATTAAAAAAAAATAAGGTCTAGAAGCTGCAGCAACTCCATTGTAGGTGAACGTTCCTGTCCTCCCTCCCTTCAGGTGATAGCCTCTCTATATCACAGTGACCCCTGCTGCTCAGACATCTTGGATTGGTGGGACCCCTCCCAGTCCTGCTTTTAAGTCTCAGTCTAAAAGATTCTTCATGCACTATCGTGCTACTATGCAAGTACCATATTCTATGCTATGGATTTGTCCTTCTTTTAGACCAGGGGAAAATAAAATAATCTTTACAGAATGTACTAGCAAAGGGCACATATCTATGCTTCATAACTATGTTTTCATAGCAGATAAAGCAATTACAGCTAGAAGTCTATCTCAAAGTAACCAGAGAGGAGCATTGTAACAGGGTGAGGGATTCTGCTTAACCTGTAGCATTTTATCTTATGCATAATATCAGCTCTTGTTTCAAGTGGCTCCTGCCTACTGGGTAGGGTTACATTGGCATCTCTTTTAGATCTTCCTATGAACAACTCTGCTCACCATAGCTTGGTTTTAGCAACTTTTTAGAAGTCATAAGACATAATGGCATTGTGTATGGTGCACATATGAGCACTGTTTTCTCTAAAACATCATGAGTTTTAAGTGTACAAAAAAAATCATAAAATTTCAAGAAAATGGTCCCTATAATAAAATAGGAGAACAGTAACCTGAATCAAGAGGCTTGTATTTCCTCTTTTATGGAAAGATGTTTATTTTTCTATGTTATCAGAGTGCCAGGAGAATGGCTGTCAGCATTTAATTTATACAACATAACTTGGGGCATTTATTGTGAGTTAGGAATGTCATCTTAAAGGATAGTTTAGTACTTAACAGTAACAGAAATCTTTTTTAAAAAAATCTTGTTCAAGTAATTTCTGAGTTTCTATAACCATTCCAACTGATAGTATAATTTGTGAAAACAGAGAAGACTCAACATCATGCTGCCTATAAAGCACACAATTTTGGTTTCACAGAACTGAACAGGTTGAAAGCTAAAGATTGGAATAAATTATACCAAACAAGTAGAAACCATTAGAGACCTATAAAGGCACTATTTGTGCCTTATCAATGGGATACAAGTAGATTTATACACCAATTTGTTTCTAGCGATAAAAGAAGATTTTAAAATAATAAAATTGTCATGCACGAAACAAAAAATCTATAGAGTTAAAGTCATAAACTTAATTTTGAACCCAAATAATTTGAATTTCAATATCCCACTCTCAATAGAGTAAGACAATTGGATAGACAATCAATAAGTCTGTAGTAGAGTTCAACAAGAGTAAAAACCAACTTAGTCCATTGAATATTTCCAGAACAATAACAGAATACATATTTTTCTCAAATACACATGGAAATTTCTACAAATAAGGCTATACACTAGGCCCAAATTAAGAGCCAATCAGTTTTAAAGGGTTGAAATGACATGGAGTGGCTTACTGAGCCTGGTGGCTACCCACATGTTCTCAGGCAGGTGCCTTAGACCCAACGCATCACTGCTTATCCTGTGAAGAAGTTGACTTGGACTGATTGCAACCTCTCAGGAGACTTGATATTCAGAATCTTTAACCCTGCAGTTCCTGGCTAAAGAACAGAACCTCTAGATGAACCTTCTATGGAATTCAGCTTTTCTGTAGCAACTAGATAATGTTCTTCAACATCTGTCAGCAAAGGTCTAAAATTCTGTCATTGTGCAGGCAGGGACTTGGCATCAATATTTATATAAAAGTGCACATAGATCCTAGTCTTTCAATGATTTGAAGACAGCCAGAAATGGCTTCTTTTGGTCTTAGTGGACATCCAGGTAAAATGTCCCTCTACACCAGGATACATAGAGTCAATCAGCTAAGATGATACCATTAGGGACCCTGTACTGTCACACAGATCCTCCTGGAGGTCACGTGGCATCAGTGATTCTAAAATGTAAGTAACCAACACCTCCAAGGTAGAGGAATAGGCCAGTGTCCTCCATTTCTACTCCTTTGTATTACGTCTCCCAACCTATTAATGGACACTGAGGACACTGAGGACAAAGTCCTTGGGATGAAGAACTAAACAGGCTCAGGATGGCACCCAGCATTTCAGACAACAGTCAAGGCTAAGCGATGCTAGGCATAGTCTGGTTACAGTAGAGGCAAAACCAAGTATTAGATATCAATAAACTCCATAAATTAAAACTTGAGAGTGGACAGATATGAAGAAAAGTAGAGTGCTTAGGCCCTCTCTTCCTCTAAGATCAAACACAAAGGTTGTTTCACCTTTGGCTCATCCACATTTCTCTTGGCCCAAATAACAGCTCTGTGCATCTGTACAGTGAGAATAACAACAGTAGAAACTCATACATAAGTATCGTCTCCATAGATCAAGGCACCCACCCCCGAAGTCCTTGGTAATGTAGATTTTGCCACACAGTCCTACTAAGGAGTCCAGAAGCCCCTTCCCAATGAGCTAGTGAACATGTGAGCCACCCAGACAGCTAAAAATACAGCAACCACGACGCCACCCAAATTGGACAGCCCCATTGAAAGAAGGGAGGAAATAATCACAGGGGCTGACAGTGACGACTCCTGTGATTTATATGAACTCATCTATGTTTCTAGAGTACACACTTCCCCAGGAGCTCTTCACAGAGAGTTTTTCATGCCCGATCCTGGTTTGATCTTGATTCTGATATAAGGAGGGTACAGTAAAACAAAGAAACAAGCAAACAAAACTGTCTTAAGCAAAGATTAGACCTGGAGACTGAACTAAATTTTGAATAACATCAATGTAAACTGTGTTCTCATTGTATGAACAAAACCAATTTGGTGATGCTTTAGATAGGAAAAAAAATACCAGTGATGATGTTTGTATCATTTATCCTAGATAAGAATTTTGAAACTGACTTATTTTATGGATTATTTTAAACTGAAGTGCTATAGCTTAAAATGTGTATGTTAGCTCCTAAAAATTCCCTTGTATATCTTAATTCCCAAGGTGATGGCTAGGGCTGTTTGGTAGAGAGTTAGATCATTAGGTGAAAAGATTGACTTACAATGCTAGTGCCCATGGTTGTTGAGTCTGGTAGGCCTGCTCCTTGCTAAAGAGAAATGGAGTGCAGGCTGAGAAAGACATGGAGAATAAATCAACTAGAAGGGTTCCTCCATGGCCTCCACTTCAGTTTCTGCCTCCGGATTCATGCCTTGAGTTCCTGTCCTAGCTTGTCTTCATGATGGACTATGAGCTATAGCTGAAATACTACCCTTACTCTCCATGTTGTTTTTTGGTCATAGTGTTTATCACAGTGACAGAAAGCAAACTAAAACACAGAGAGTCTTTGTTAGTTTCTGTTCAAGATAAATAAAAACATCTTCAACATAAAATCTGTAGACAAGCTCATAATACATCATTCAAAATAGCCAACTGATAACTTCATTGAAGGAATAGGTAAATAAATGTGATTTATCTACACAGTCAGTTGACATACAGATATGACTTAAGTCACAAATATTAAAGAGGAATGAAGTTACAACATGAATGGACTTTGAAAACATCATGCTGAGTATCTGAGTAAGTGTTCTATTGCTATGAAGAGTCACCAGGATCATGCTGACTCTTATAAAGAAAATCACTTAATTGGGGTTGACTTATAATTTCAGAAGTTTAGTCCCAGGGAAGGGAACATGGGAGCGTGCATACAGACATGGTGCATTCATACAGACATGGTGGGCATGGTGCATTCATATAGACGTGGTGGGCATGGTGCAGGAGAAGCAGTTAAGAGTTCTACATCCACTTGAACTTTTGGAATCTCAAAAGCCCACCTCTGGTGACACACACTTGCTCCAACAAGGTAACTTCTACTCCAACAAGACAACTCCTCTTAATCCTCTCGAGTAGTACAACTTTCTAATGACTAAGCATTCAAATATATGAGCCCATAGGGGCATTTCTATTCAAACTCTCTCACTTTGTAAAAGAAGCTAGGCACAAATGACCACACATTTAATGATTTTATGTATGTGAGATATCAGACTAGGTGAATACATAAACACAGAAGGTATATAAACCTGTGTTAGAGAAAATATAATTGTGGTCATTAACTCCTAATGATACACAGACGTATAATAAAAATGCCTGAAATTGATTATGAGGGGTTTGTTTCAAATTTGTGATTACAATAAAAATATGGATAAATTGTATATTTTACTGAACCAATTTTATAATATAATAATGGTACCTTGAAAAAAAATACCTTTTTACATTCTTAAGAAAGGCCTCATGAGATAGCTGAGCTGGGGAAGGAAGGCATCTGCTACGGAGCCTGGTGAGCTGAGTTCTATTGCTGGGCTCGATCTGGCAGGAGGAGAGCTGACTCCCATTAGTTGTCCTCTAACCTTCATACAATAAACAAACAAACAAACAAACAAACAAACAAAATATGACCAAAGTTGTTTTTTAAAATCTCTAGGAAAGCTGGCTGCTGAAGCATAGGTTAACCTTTCATCACCGGATAAACTTTTCTATATTTTACATATATGGATAGAATTTCTTAATCTCATGAGTAATAAGCTATAATAGAGTGGAAATAAAAAGTAACCAGATTTGTGCTTTTATGCTGCTTAATGAGAATTGCCACGATGAACTGTGACATCTGATAGCTTCTTTCTCTGATACATTACTCAGATTCAATGCAATGTGTCTCCAACAGAGAGCCATGGAGGTGTAATACAGACTGATTTTCCCTTTAAATAGACATGAAAAATTGAAGCTTTTTTGAGATATAGTGACTTATGCAAAGCCCTACAATGTAGATGTCCACATTGCTACCCACCACCTTTCCTTTGTAGGCAAGAAAGGTTTTATTTCAGAAAATTCTCATATTGAGCTTGGTATTAATTTGTACTGGGATTCATCCATATTCACAACGTTATTGTCTGAGAGTTAAACCTCACTTCTTTCATCTTCTGCTGTGAAATTTCTCACTGTTATACATGGTTTGTTACTCCAAAATTCATAGCCTGTCATCCTGATCTCCACTGAGATTTATATAAACCAACCCCTCACAAGTGGGATGGATGAAAGTCTTCATAAATGGAAGCCCAGAGACTTCTCACTCCCTTCCTCCACCTGATGATACAGTCAAAGGGTCCTCACTGTAACCTGATCATTATTGACTTCAGTCTAGAGAAATGTGAAAGATAAATTTTTACTGTTTATAAGTCTACTAGTCTATATAGTCTACATTTTTTTTTTTACCAATTCATACACCCTAAGATAACAATTTTGTCAAAGAAACAATAAACAGGTATGAACCCAATTGTTTTATTTAAAAAATCACCAAGGAGACCTTGTTACTTGCCATCTTCAGTGCCCTTTAATTACTATTCTCTGTAGAGAACCATGAAAATAAGTGGAACATGAAAATAAGTGAGACAAAAGTCAGGAATGAGATAAAATTGTACAATTTCTCCACTCTTATTCAACATAACACTCGAAGTCTTAGCTAGAATAATGCGTCAGCAAAAAGAGAAGTGGGATATATTACAAAGGAAAACCTTTCTATATTTTAAGACTGAAAAGGAGAAAGAAATTAGGAAAACAATCCAAATTAAGGTAGTTTCCAAATATATATTGTAATAAATCTATCCAAGGGAGGCATCTATAATAAAAATCGGAGACTTTTAAAGACATGAGGAGATGGAAGGACTGGAATAATCTCATGCGGGGCTGGAGAGATGGCTCAGCAGTTAAGAGCACTGACTCCTCTTCCAGAGGTCCTGAGTTCAGTTCTCAGCAGCCACATGGTGGCTCACAGCCATCTCTATGGGATCTGACACCCTCTTCTGGTGTGTCTGAAGATAGTGTACTCTCATCCATAAAATAAATAAATTTTTGAAAAAAAATTTTTAAAGAATAAACTCATACATTGGCATAATTTTCACTGTCAAAGTGGCTACACTATCCAAAATAATCCACATGGTTAATGCAGTTCTAATCAAAATTTCAATGACATTCTTCGCAAAAATAGTAAATTATCCTAAAAACTCATGTGGAAAAAAAAAGAATACTCCAAATGGTCAAAACAACTTGAGTAAATTGAGTGATTCTGGAGGTCTCACCACACCTAAATCCAAGCTGTACCACAATGCCATAAAGCTAACAACAGCATGGTACTGGAACAAAAAACAAGCACCATTCAGACTTCTAGGATCATTTTAATAATATATTCCAATTATTTTCTTTTTAGATAGATCTAGTACCTCCAAAATATCTTGCTTCTACTTTTTTTTTTTTTTGCCTGTTATACTCTCTCTGTCCAGAAGTTCTGCCCCCTCCTTTCTGCTACAACTATTGGCCATCAACTCTTTTATTACAGACCAATCATCAGTAGGACGACCTCTGATACATTTTTAGATTGTTTTTAGGCAGGTGAGGAAGGACACATATTTACAAAGCAGAAAATCTGGTGATGGGCCATAGAAATGACAATATCAGGATCCTTCCAGGACTTATCTCTCTGCAGGTACAGAATTGACAATTGAAAACTACAGAGACACACCTTCACAAAATATGAAGAAAAGTTTCCCCAACAACTTCCTTTGCAAGAAAAAGGTTCAGAGGGAATGTTCCAGGTTGCTTTCCATTGCTGCGATGAAGATGGTGACCAAAAGCACCTTGGGGAAGAAAGGGCTGGACTGGGTTTTCCCACATCAGGCATCAATCAAGAAAATGCCTCCAAGGACTTGCCTACAGGCCAATCAGATGGAGGCATATTTTAAAAATTGAAGCCCCCTTTTCCTATAGGAGCTTGTCCTATGTTAAGCAGCCAAAAAAAAAAAAATAGAAAAGAAGAAGAAAAGAAAGAAACAAAATATAGCAAGGGAAAAAACACATTTTATTCATAATAAGAACAGTAGAAGTTTTATCTTTCCTTTGGGATGTACTTGTGAAGTTTCTTTCAAATTTACCAATATGCTTTATTTACCCATATAATGCAAAGACCCACACTGTCATCTCCCAAATATTTTTTAACTTAAAGGTGTGTTAAGACACTTGAACAGGCTTATTAGACTTAGCCATAGTGCTGAGTCTATTAGTTGGTTTCTACTGAAAAGCTAAACATCTGGATACAAAATTTCTTCATTTTATATTGGGGCACGGTTTTGTTTGGGGGAACAAATGGCTTTTTGAGATGCTGGTCAAGTCCTTGAAGAGTTGACTGTTTCATTACTGTCCAGGATCTGTGAGATCTTCTGTAGCTAGGAAAGTGCAGGCCTGGTAGTGAAAGGATCTATGATTCACCAAAGAATGATATCCTGGGCTTAAATAGCATGTAAACACAAAGTGTTTTATTCTGCAGAAGTCCAGCATGCTGGGGTCTCCCACTGCCAAGACAGAGACACACTGGAATTAACTCAAACACTCAATTTAAAGCATCTTAGGGGAGTTCCAGGGGAAGGTGGCCTTATCTTGCTCTGTCTCTTAAGGACATTCCAGAACTATTACCAGTGCGTGAGAGTTGGAAACTGTTGCTGACCCGTTGTTCTTGCTTTGGGACAGGTGGTGGGGCAGTTTCTGATGGCAGGGCATTTCTGACTAGCTGCCTGAGGCCTGGGCTTTTAGACCTAATCTTGACAGCAAGGAGTCAGCCTGTCTCATCAGTAGAAATGTCTGGGAGGGTAGACCTAAGCATCTGTGGGTTGCTTTTATGGGACTGTCCTGAATGCAGATTTCAGCAGGAAGAACGCATGGATGATTACAACGCCCCTTATTTATTTATTTATTTATTTATTTATTTATTTATTTATTTATAATCAACAAAATGCTGGAATGTTTGGTTTTGGACCCAGGGCAAGAGACAGAGATGTGTATTTTACATTATCAAAAACTGGCCTCCAGGTTCTCCCAACATCCCTACCTGGCATACCCTACCACAAACCCTGAACTTTCCAGCCCAGGAGCTAGGCTGACCTTTCCCGAAGAGGCTCCTTCCTGTATAATCCAGACATTTTGGTCTCTTTCTCTCTCTTTTGTTCTCTTTCTCTCTCTTTTGTTCTCTTTCTCTTCTCTCGATGTACCTGCACCCTTTCTCTCTCTTTTCCTTCTCTATGGTCTTTTCCTTTCCATGGCCTCGATCCTTGGGGGTCAGTGAACTCTCCCAAGAGAAGCTTCCCAATAAACCTCCTTTAATATATTCTAATCTGGTTTGAATTGGCTTATTTCACTGGCAGAGAAATAACCTCTCAGGGTAGGAAAGGACTCAGTTATTTTTAAGGGGCCGGCCACTGGGAGTTTGATCATGTTCCCATGAATATATGCTCAACACAAATAGTACTTATTTGTATTGAATATTTGTAATAGTATTTGGGGGTGGAGTGGGGTGTGGGTTGAGGAGGTAGGGATTGGGGTCAGTGGCAGCCTGAGGGTGGGAGGGTGGACCTGGGAGGAATGGGAAGCAAGTATGGTTGGGGTACATTGCATGAATTTCCAAATTATAATAATAATAAAGTATTATGTGTAAAAATAAGAGGGGAAGAAAAAATGATGTCTATTCACGGCTAAACACCGATGTGCCAGGGGAGTTCAGGAGCTGCCAACACCTGCATGTAGTGTAATGACTTAAGACAATGTTGGTACTTGTAGAGCCAAGGGATAAAATCATTTGGCCACCAGGATTGCTTGATTTACCCAAACTAAAAGTAAATTTATGTCTGGATTTCTTATTTAGTGTAGCAGCAAGCTGTCTGTATTGAATCTGTTGGGCTGTATCATTTTCTTACTTTACCATTCAAACCCAACAGAATTTAAACTGTCCAAAATTACTGAAATTTAAACCGACTAAACTTACCCATTTCCTTTGATTCTTGGTAGTTTGCTTTGCAATTTAATATTATATAATATTTTACCTATGCTTAATACATTTACCTTTCTCAAATGACCATGTGAAATTGCATCATAAACACCATGAAGATATAAACTTTTATTTTTTTTCAAGACCACATGGAACAAATTCCTGACTTTACTTTTATTTTATTCCATGATACAATTTTTCACATATTTGAAAATATGTGTTTAAGTAATAATATAAATAAATTATTTTGTGCTAGTTATACTGTATCAATTAGAATGAATGTCACAATCACTAAATTATATTATCAATAATAACAACAATATGTCAATGGACTCAATTAATTCTCTAGGCATTAATAGTGAAAGCAAAAAGCCCCATGCAAAACTCCTTCCCTCTGTCTCTCCTATGTGTTTGTATAACATTCTCAGGACTTCTAGCCTAATGCCCATCTCCAAGCTCCAGTATCTCTCAGCTTTGAGAGACATTCACACTACAGCCTTCTGAATAGCTGTATCATTTTATTATTTTGCAATTCAAACACAATGAAACTTAAACTGTCCAAACTGTAATAGGAACCCTTCATGTGTGTGATAGTGCTTGTGTTCACTGGAGCTGTGTGGCCGCATGCTTACCTTGCTTATAGTTGAACCCAACGTCTTAGTTTAGTTGTCTGCCCACCGAGGATAAAAGTATCTGTGGACAAGAATCATGTCATACTGAACTTTGGATCCTTGTCATGAGCAAAGTACCTGGCACCATTATCAATGCAATGTGCATACTTGTATGAGTAGAGCAAAAAACAAAACAAAACAAAACAAAACAACCTGCATTTGCCTCCTAGATAGCTTTCTGTCATGTAGTTGTGTAATTCAGACATTCAAGCTATCTGTTGCCCAAAATGTAGTGGAATATGCCAAGAGTCATTTTACTCTACCAAATATATTTTGTGGGCTAGGAAGTTACATGGGATTCGCCAGGGGCAT
Source organism: Mus minutoides (assembly GCA_902729485.2). Taxonomy (NCBI): domain Eukaryota; kingdom Metazoa; phylum Chordata; class Mammalia; order Rodentia; family Muridae; genus Mus; species Mus minutoides. The sequence continues at coordinate 180,068 of CACVCL010015999.1, read as the reverse complement.
GCTTGGGTATCCTATTATCTCAACCAATTTGGAAGGACTGGCATGGCTTAATTTATAATATGGGGTCTGGCCAGTTTTGCTTTCTCTATGAACAGGCTGTTCTCTCACGACCAGCCTGGGTGTCCTCCGGGTGGCCCTGGGGTGATTGTATCTTACAGAGCAGCTTCTATGGCTTTCAGAGTACATGCTGTGAACACCAAGGGAGACCCTATAGGGTTCATGTACTGTCTTGATCCAACTGGTAGCAATGGCACTGACACTCAGGAGTGGAGTTAGAGTCCATTTCTCAATGGGACGGGAGCAACTATCTCTCAGTTGTCTTCAATCTACCACAGAGATTTGCAAGCAGCATCTACTTTTCAAGAAAAGCCATCAGTAAACAGACAACCAAACTACATTAGGAGTGTTTACATGTTTTGTGGTTAAGGTTGGCCTCTCTTCCACCCAAATATCCTAAACAATGGAAGCTGGTCTCTCTACTTTAATTTTAACAGAATTTAGAGTACAAATATGGAAAGGAATCCTAGCAGTCTTTGAGCTCAGTTCCACCATGTGTGCGTCCATTGCAAATTTCGTGAAAACTGCCCTCAATTCTTTGAATATATTTTATGTGTTGACTCTCGTGTCCTGCTTCATAAATGTTTTCATTAAAATTCAAGAGAAAGTGTCAAAAATAATCTCACAGTGTATATATACCCTTAGAGGATTTAAGGTACTCTTTTGGAAACATTTGGGTTTTATCCACTTTTCTGGATGCAGGTGGTAAAGACTTGCGCCACACAGACTTTAAAGACTTGAACATGGTGACTGATCCATCTGAGTTAGAATGGTTCAAAATGCCTCAACTCCCTGAACGTGTCTCCCAGTGGTCTCCAAGCCAAGGGCTCATGCCTGCTTGTTTTCTCTATCTTCAGTGGGGGAATGTAAATTCTACTCTTGGCTCAGCCGCTGAAGGCCAAACATAGACAACAGAGGACAGCTGTGTCTCTCTGCTTGCACTGACTTGGAATCTCTGTGCCACCAAACACCTTTAAAGGCTCGGCTAAGGAACAATGTTTGTGGAGAACTTCAATGAACACTTCTCCATCTAGGAACTGCTAGCATTCCCTTCTATTAGGCCAAACAAGCTTGGAACTTCATGTCCCAGAGCACGTCATACTGAATTCTGACAGACTTGCTACCACAGGCTACAAAGCTCTTGCAACCAAGTAAGAAAGCTGATAGCACTACACAAACTTTGATCTGTGTTTATCACATAAAGGAGTTGTTTGTTTTTGTTTGTTTGTTTTAATTGCAGCCCAGAATCAGCTATGCTCCCCTGAGTGATTAGATCACTTTTGCTTATAGACATCTTGAAGTGGATAAACCAAGCTCTCCTTCCTGAAAGTCAAGAACAAGCATGCACAGAACAGCCATGCTCTAGCAAGTACAAGAGGCTTCAGGACCCTTAGTCATCTGCACTGAGGTGACACCTGGTCCTGCTTCCTCTTTTCTTCCTGCTCACTTTCTCTTTGTTCCCAATTTGAAATAATTTAGGCATATATTTTGTTATGTTTTTGATGAATCTATAACTTGCTTTAGATAATCTTGTGAACAAGGATGGAAAAACAGTGAAATAAGACCCAAATAAATAGGTGGGAAGCTGGACAAAATTAGCAACCCGCAGGCTAATTATCTGCATAGGAGAAAGGAGCTTGCCACTTCTGGATTCAGAGTGAAAAGGCTCATGGAATAGAGTTATTCTTTTGAGAGTAGAAAAGAACAAGAGTGCTATAGATAATTATCAGAGAGACAGATGACTTCTATCATACAATTATGTGGGCAATGGCAGGAAGAAAGAGCAATATTCTATCCTCTTCCCAACCCCAAATTTTCCTGTTACTGCCCTGTTTGCAGGGGTGTCTGGTTGAATGGCCCGGGGCAACAGATTCTTGGCTGGCACAGACTTTAAATACCACAGCCACAGAGTTCTAGCAGTGAGATGTGTATGGTGAAAAAGTGCAACCCTGTAGTAGTTTCATGCATACCCACATGGAGTGGTGTGCATATATATGACACAAAGTAAATACGACTTTTGAGCTTAAACGAGTATCTACTCATATTTTTTCGAACACGATTTCTATGAAGAGATGTTTGCCAAGTAACCTTATTAGCAAACTTTGCGAGCAAGGATTATTTATGAATCCATCGCTTTCTTTGTCTACACTTATTTTTATATTAACTATGTGTCTTAGGGTTTCTATTCCTAGACAAAACATCATGACCAAGAAACAGTTGGTTAGGAAAGGGTTTATTCAGCTTACATTTCTACACTGCTGTTATCACCAAAGAAAGTCAGGACTTGGAACTCAAGCAGGTCAGGAAGCAGGAGTTGATGCAGAGGCCATGGAGGGATGTTACTTACTGGCTTGCTCTGCCTGCTCTTTTATAGAACCAAGACCACCAGCCTAGAGATGTCACCACCCACAAGGGGACCTCCCCACCTTGATCACTAATTGGGAAAATGCCTTACAGCTGGATCTCGTGGAGGTATTTCCCCAACTGAAACTCCTTTCTCTGTGATAACTCCAACTGTCTCAAGTTGACACAAAACTAGCCAGTACACTATGGTTTCTATGGGAGGAGAAAAATGAGCACAGGCAGCACTTTGGATGCTGAAGGATGAGTTGCTAATACTCCAAATGATGCTGCTATGGTTTGAATGTAGTTTGCCATGTGACTGCCAGCAAGAAGTATTAGGAGAGCAGAAACAACCGAGCAATAGTGGTGATAGCCAGGGCCTTGAGAAAGGTACTGGGGTTAGATCACATTGCCAGGGTGACACCACCATGGCTGGTTTTGGATTTGATTGTTAACTCTTAAGAAGAGGAAAGAAGACCAGATATGGGAACATGCCCACCTCATCTCTTTCCTTGACATGCTCTGCCAGCACAGTGACTGAGCCAGGATACTGTTAGCTCTCCCGATATCTGGGACTGTGTGCTACATAAACCTTTCCATTATAATGTTAGATTACCTTAAATATTTTGTTATAGCAACAACAACAACAACAAAAAAGGTGGAGAGATGGCTCAGTGAGTAAAGGAGCTCACTGCCAAGTTTGACCCCAAGGTAGTAAGTGAGAATTGACTATTGCAAATTGTCCTCTGACTTGATGTGGTAGTTTGAATAAAAATGGCCTCCATAGGAGGTGTGGCTTTGTTGGAGGAAGTGTGTCATTTGGGGTGGGCTTTCAGGTCTCAGGTACTCAAGCCAGGCCCAGTGTGTCTTCCTCTTCCTGCTGCCTGCGGATCCAGATGTAGAACTCTCAGACCTTTCTCCAGCACCATGTCTGCCTGCGTTCCACCATGCTTCTTGCCATGACTATAATGAACGAAATCTCTGAACCTGTAAGCTAGCCCCAATTAATTGTTTTCCTTTAAAACTGTTTCTGGGGTCATGGTGTTTCTTCACGGTAATAGAAACACTAACAAAAATACCTCCACATGTGTGCTATGGTAAGTAAACACCTACACAATTGGGGACACACACACACACACACACACTAAGCAAAACAACCAAAAAATATATTTAAAAGCTGAGTAGTAGAAACACTACTTTAAATTACTCACCAAGTAATTTCCTTGCTAATATTTGGCATTTAGGTGTCCTTAAAAAACCTTAATCCTTTCTGAATCATCTCTGCTCAAGACATGAAAGGAATATATGACTGAGTTAGAATGGAACTGAAAAATATTTAGACCATTATTCATTCAACAATCACTCAATTCAAATTCAAAACTTCTTAGTAGGGAGATTAACACTGCATAAAATTATATCTAGGAATACATTCAACAATAAAATTCAGGAATTTATCTTAATAAGTAAAATTCACAAGAATAGTGAAAAAATTCAGAATAATGGCTCTTATTTACCCTGTGGATCAGAGGATACAATCATAGAAGAAAATCCCACCCATATTATGACGACTTCTCTCCCTGGACGAGCAATGGATACTCAGAAAGCTCTAGAACTGATCCCAGAAGACAACGTTTTATGTTATTCAAAGGTAGAAAATATTTGGTCAAATGTTTAGATAGACTTACTTTTATCTAAAGAATTATTTATCAGTGGTATAATAAGGTGGCTGATGGCACACATTGTATTGTCATGTGGATAAAATGTAAGTTCTCATGTGGTACCTCATGCTAAGAGTGTGGTTTCCATTATCTAGGTAAGTAGACCTGTCCAGAAGACAGGCCTTGATGCTGGCTCGAATGGTCTCATGAACTCTGATCTTAGGACTTCTGATCTTCAGTATACCAGAGTTTTATAGAGCAAAATAGATCTGCTAAATGATTAGTACCTTTGAACTTGCTACTCTGCAGATAGCTGGTGCAAAGTTGTGCTAACTATGAGCACAACATTCCGCTGACTAGATTCCTACGAAATTTGCCATTTCTGCTCTTTTGTACTTTCATCTCTTCGAATGTTTGATAATTTCACGGTGATTTAATGTCTTCAGAAGGGAGAAGGAAGAGAGAGAGGACTTCAGAAGTCATCCATCCATCACTGGCATCTTGAAATAGCAGGTTTTTAGAAGTGGCCTCATTACATTTGCAGAAAATCTAAAAATCTTTACTTGCTTAATACTGTCTATCTTAGTCAGTTTTTCTGTTTCTGTGAAAATGCACCATGACCAAGGCAACTTATGGAATAAAGAGTTTATTTGGGCTTATGGTTTCAAATGGCTAAGAGTCTGTGATGCTGGGGGCAGTGTGGCTACAGGCAGCAAGTATAGCACCTGGAGCAGCAACTACGGATGCAAATCTCTACTCTGAGCAGAAAGCAGAAAGAGGACACTGGAAGTGGTGCAAGTATTTAACCTCTCAAAGCCTGGCTCCAGTGACATACTTCCTCTAACAAGGCAACACCTCCTAGACTTCCCTCAACAGTTCCACCAATGGGGACCAAGTGTTCCAATGGCGTAACCTATGGGGGTATGTATGTTCTTTAACTCAAATCTTGTAATAAGAAATGTGTATTGAAAGTTACCATACTCTGATCATTCCCTAGCAGTTGTGGGGGGAATGAGATAAGCTCACAGCCAATGTAAACCCAAAAGTTAAGTAGGAATAGAGCTCATGAGCTGATAGCCATTTACCCAGTGTGGTGGCTTGATGCTTGGATCAGTAGTAACAGGTGATTTGGTTGTGCATGTGAGGCACATAGAAAATTAGAGGAAAGCAGCTTGTACTTTTATGAGTAGTCGCACTGTAATTTTTACCACCTGGGCCTTCCACTGACTTCAGCCCTCATCTCAAACACTACAACAACATTCTTGACTCTGTTGCTAAGGACAAGTTGGAGAGACAGGAACCTCACGGGGATGATGAATGACTTGATCACAAATGGAGGAGAGGCTTCCAAGCACCAGCTCTGAAAATATCTAACAGGTTCTCTTTTCAGAAGCCAGTCATGTTTTATTCCAGGGCGCGCTGGAGTTCCTTGCCTTGTGTGCAATTATTTCAGGTTCCTTATTTACTGCCCTGAAGTCTTAACGCTGAGCATGCTCCTTTAATTTAGGGAGAGGACCGCCCATCACGTGGTTTCTTATATTTTAAGCTTTTGATGTTGGATAGTTTGTCCTTAGTAATGGTCTAATTATCCCACTAGAGGAGACGTTTTGTTTCAAAGGGATTATTCATGGCCTGAATTGGATACCCTGAAGCTGCCAAGTAAGTAATAAAAGAGATGGTTAAGATTCTAAATCTTGCCTAGCTACTAACTAAGCTAGTTGCTATCACTTTGGTGACCACACTGCTGCTATCCTCTTGCAGAACTGAATAGGTAGGGTGGGGTCTGGCACGCATTTCATTTTGAATGGTTTTTACCAGCCATAGAAGGCCAGAATTCTGCCTGGTGTTTATCATCTCTTTCCACAACAACTTAGATCCATCCCTCTTTTCATGTACGTCCCTAGAAAAGTTCTCAAAGTTACGGTGGAGGAAGACACTTTGTATCCTTTTCAAATAAATGTTGAAATGTCTCCAATACAACCTTCAATTGTTGACTTATTATTTTTATGTTCAGTCTTAACTCCCCTATTAGAGTTGTTAAATTTTCTCCTAGTAAATAGTGAGGGTTTCCTTGGTGTGCTCATGCGTGTCTGCTCTGTGCTTTGGTGAGTCAGACGTTCCTACTTTGTGAAACGCATTTGTAAGCACTATGTTTCCAAATTTTGAACTTAGCATGGAAGAAACTTTATATATTTACACACATATCATATATACACGTGTGTGTGTGTGTGGATGTGTGTGTGTTTTGATTGCTTGGATGCCTGTGCACCAAGTCTGTACCCGGTGCCCAAGAAGGCCAGAGAAGAGTATTGAATTTTCAGACACTGGAGTTATAGACAGTTATAAGCTGCCATATAGATGATAGAAATCAAGCCCTGGCCCCTCTGGAAGAGCAGCCAGTGTTTTCAAATGGAGAGCCATCTCTCCAGGTCATAAAGAAACATGTTGATGTTAGGATGTACCTCTTGTCTACCCACCTGACTGCAGCACAAGATGCCAACATGAGACTAAAAGACTAAAAGAAGGATCCATGAGTTCCTAGAGGAACTACAAGTGTTTGCACCAAAAGTCCAAGGCAGGGAAAACATGGAAAGGGAAAAGCAAGAAACAACACAGGAGGAAAGTCAAGTCTGAGTAAGCTCCCAGAATGCCTTGCAGAAAGTCGAAACCATCCGATGTGGGGGTCTAACTTGTCCTTTCCCTGGCTGAAAGAGCCTCCGACTTCAGTTGGCTTTCTGTGCTTGTGTAACCCCAGAGCCACTCAGCATTCAAAGCGTTACTCTTCTCTTTCCCCGTGTGATACAGAAATAACTAATAGCTATTTATAAGAGCGCTTTCAGCCCCAGGATAATGAGGAAGTCACCTCTCAATGAGATCACCACATGCTTCCTTTCAAAGACAGTATTCGAAGGCTTTCTAGACCGCATCTCTGTACGGCCAACGTGACTGCCATTATGTAGCAAATTATAACATGAAATTAACATGACTTCAGAATTAGTCAAGTGTTAGACACAGCTCACTGGGCAGCACGCCATGTGCTCCATTAGTGATATCTTTTAATATTTTGTGCCTTTATCCCTGAGAGAAGAGAAAATTCTTTCTTGTAGCAATGTTTTTGAAATAAGCCAAATACCCTTGACTAAATAAATAGTTTTAAGTTCTTTTCATTACAAATTTTTGTCTCTTTAACTCCCATTTAATTTTTAATTTTTAAACTTTCTTTTGGATTGTTTCTCAGAATCTTTTTCCCCCCTGAGAAAAATTATTCTTAAGACCTTCAATTTTCTGGATTTATATTTTGGATGTCCTTTTAGGCTCTTGGTGAGCTGTTGTCTTTTTTTTTTTTTTCTTATCTAGTGAATGATTCTTGGATTCTTGGGTTCACTGGCCAGTTTTACATTAATGCTTTATCTGGCTTTTGGAAAGCTTTTTAGGTCATCTTTTAACAAGCATATAGTTAATAATTCTTGGCCCAAAGGGTGGGGTGAGGGAGGCAGCAAAATTTGTCTGTGCTTTTCAAGGAAAAACCTTTATCTTTCAATCTCATAGACCGAAATAAGGTAACTCAACCATACCAGCAAATGACACATACAGAGTTGGTTTGTGTGTGTGTGTGTGTGTGTGTGTGTGTGTGTGTGTGTGTGTGACTATTGCTCAGTTGTCTTAGTGTGAGCAGTGTTGGCCAGGTGGCACAAACCCAGTGGACAAGGGCACCTGCTTGGGGAAAGGAGCTCAGGTGTAGTCACATCCTAGCCTGAAAGAACTTCACAGCATCCAAGTACATTTATGTAAACCCATCTCCTGTTCTTGTTGGATCATTAGGTCTTGTAGACAGAAAGACTTGGCTTGGAATTCCAGCCCTACCCTTGCATGGCATTTGGTGAGCTTGAAGCCCATGCCTTCCAACCATAAACTCCAATACCAATGCCAGAGGAGCCTCTTTATTACAAGAGCCCTGGAGCTGTCTGCTCTGGACCACATGATTAGAACAGCACCACATTCTCTATTTTTTAAATCCTTTAAATAAGATTGGAGCTGAATCTTATCTCCTAGACCATTTTCGGGTAGAGAAATAATTATTAACAATGCCAAATCCAAGTTTTTGAACTAGAGAGGTGTCAAGACCACTGCTCTTGAATGTCCACTGGTCCTTGCATGCATCGGGGCCTCCTTTGACTGTTTTCAGAGACTTGCCTTTACCCAAGGAAGAGAGAGTAGATCCCAGCAAAGGTCCCAAAAGTCTACATCACTTGTGTCGATGGCTTGAAAATCTCTTACTCATCTAGTTTTGACTTTGGAGATGAGGAATTTGAATCTGGTCTACTTCTCGGTTGGATTTTGTCTATTATACCATGTAGAGTTATTTTGAGTCAACCAGAAAATCTGCAAGGACATCGAAATGATGCTCTCTCCCCCTCTGACCTCAGTAATGACGGGTTGAAGCTTTAGGAAGCTCGAGAGCAAACCTTCAAAGCAGCTGCCGGCCGGGCCTTGGAGTCCAGAATATGTGTTTCAAGTTCCAAATAAAGGGGCCTGACAAAGAACTTTTCACAGTCACCAAAACAGCTTGCAGCTCTGCTGTCCCGCCATGGCTACTGAGACCTCAAATGTGGGTGGGGCTCCTTTGAAACATCTGCATGGCACCCCAGGATGGATGTCAGGGAGCACCGGGCTCCTGCTTTATTTCCAGCTTTCCTTTCATGTGGCGTGAGACAAAATTCGAAGTTATTTTGGACTCTTATTTTCTCACACATTCCATTTTTAGTACAATTGAAAAGGCCCGATGGTGTTAGCTTCAAATTACACCTGACCACTGGCTATCAATGTCAACCCTGCCACCTTCATCGGAACCTACATCATGTCTTCTCTGAGAGACTGAAGATGTAGCCATTCTGTAGAACCTTGTGGGAAGTACTTAGATTATTGGGGGGGGAGAGGTATATCTTAAGAAGGGAATGTGGGACTCCAATCTCTCTGGCTTCTCATTTTGAGATTCTTTCTTTCTTCTCTTGCAGTTGAACACTCTTCCCCCATTGTGACCTCCTCAGAGGCAAAAACAATGGGGCTGCCCAATTTCGAGCTTTGAGGTTCCACTGAATGAATGTTAAGTTAACCTGTTTTCCTCACACAGTTCATGTGCTTCAGTCCTTTAGCTGCACCATTCAAAACTGACCCACAGCATCTTACGAGTAAGCCAGCTCCTACTTTTCTTTTTCTTTGCATCGTCTCAGAGGTTGTCAGTCATACTTCCATAATGGAACTGCCCCTCATTCAGCAGCCTCGATGTGTTCCTAGAACTGCTGCTCCTAAATAAAAAGCTACAACATAAAAACATTTTATTTACTTGTTTATTCATTTATTCATTCATGTTTTGAGGTGATCTCATAGGGCCAAGGCCAACCTTGAACTCTCTATATAGACCAAGAAGATGACATTGAACTTCTCTGATCCTCCTGCCTCTACCTCCAGAGTGCTGGGACCGCAGGTGTGTGTCATCATTCTGCATTTTATGTACTTTGGAGAATTGGACCTAGGGCTACATGCATGCCATATAAACACTGAAATACATACCTATTTTTAGATGGTAGCAAAAGTGATATACCTCATCCCCAACAGAAGATATTTGACTAAATTTTACAGTTAGAAGCTGCTTTAATTGAACAGTTTTCAGTTTTCATTATATTATACAAATAACACCGAATGAAAGCTTAAAATAGTTTTGGCATAAGATGTAATGAAGGTTGATGGGATTGATCAAACAGGCAGAAGGACTGGTGGTGCCGCGGGCTGGTGGGGGAATATGGAAGACAGCTCTTTGTGAGGCATTCTGCTTTCTCTGTCAATGCTGGCTCCCTGACTGATGCTCTCAGGCACTGGAGGATGTTGGCCCATTTGCTCTCAGTGGCCCTTAACGTCTCAAGGCCAGCAGAGAGCCGGTGTATACTGAATAACAGCTAAACAGGAGAGCATCTGGATAGACTTAAATCCTCCACGTGCTGGGAATAAAACGTTATAAGGGATACCACCTTTTGTCATTAACCACGCTTAGGCAAATAAAGTACTTTTAGTTTACCCAAACGTAGCCCTCAAATTTGTCCTGACACTAGGGCTAATTGCTCAGTCAGACTAGAGACATTACAGGCTAGTCATTAAAGGCTAGGCTCACAACCAAAAGTAGAAGAGGTGATTACTAAAAGCTGGGGGTAAATGTTTTTTATTTTAAAAAACTGCAATATCAAAATATCAACTCTTCTGCTTATTTATGTGTTTGGGGGTATAAGGATCAGTGTGTGTGTGTGTGTGTGTGTGTGTGTTTAAGCCAATCCCCTGTGGATATTGTGCTATCAAAAGCAGAGTCAAGAAAAAGATTCTTACCAGCTTTCACCAGTATTAATTGTGCTGTGCTCCATATTGGAGCAACATGTAAACGGAGAAGACATGATCCCTTCCTATGTTGGGCTATCTTACTGCAAAACCATTGGTTGTAAATCAAAGATATAACCATTCATCATTTTATAATGCACATGAATAGTTTGCCTTGGGGATTTGAACAAAAAGCAGTGGGCATGCGCTGTCTCGCTTTGTGGTGTCTGAGCATGCGCTGTCTCAGCTTTGTGGTGTCTGAACACTCTCCTGGTAAAGTCAGACGGTTTGATAGAACTGACTAACGACAAGTGATCTACACAGTCCACACTGGAATGGTCTGGAGACTCCCTCACTCCTTCACATGTTACATGTAGGCCAAGGAAGTTTAAAAGCTGAGTTCAGTAGACACCCGTAGTCTCGCTGGACTTCTGCCAGCAGAGAGTTCCTTCTTAGATGCAGCTTCCCAATGGGGATGTCTGAAGTGCAGGAGTTTCAGGAGAACTAGACAGAAGCCACATAGCCTTTCCTGGCACAGCCACAAAAGTCACAGAAGGTCACTTTCCCATCATCCTATTGGTGGGCGGAGAAATCGTAAACCCTATTCCTCCTTAATAGGAGTGTCAAACATCTGCAGCCACTAATTTAAACCTCTGCTTTTGCTACATTAAAGGGCAGTAATTGTTATGCTATACTCTGTCCTCAGTAGGTGGTAATGGAAGACACCCCCCACCCCTTGTAATGTTTGGATAAAATTGTTTCTTTGAGTAACCGTGACGAGAGCTCTATGCTCAGCTGAATCTCGAGTGCTTTCTTGACAGTCAATCTTTTTGCATTGTAACAAATAAATGTGATAAACCAACTTAACGAAGAGAAGAGGTTTATTTGGGTCACAATTTTGAAGGTTCGGTTATTCGCCGGATCCATTGCTTTGAGGTGGTGGGGAGGTGTGAGGGTGTGGCTGAGTAGAGTGTCTCAATATGCTCCCAGAAAGAGAAGAGAGGGGGAGGAAAGGGATGAGGCCTTAAGGGCTTCCTTGAAGACTTTTACTGAAGGACTTCTCACTAGGTTCCACCTTTATAGTTCCACTGCCTTTGTCTCTACCAGTGCTGGGCTGAGCCTCCACTACATGGCCATTTTTCCCTAAAGCGTGATATAGTAGTATATGTTGTAATGCGGCATATTTTGTTTGTTTGTTTGTTTTTGTTTTTGTTTTTTGTTTTTGTTTTTTGGTTTTTCGAGACAGGGTTTCTCTGTATAGCCCTGACTGTCCTGGAACTCACTTTGTAGACCAGGCTGGCCTCGAACTCAGAAATCCGCCTGCCTCTGCCTCCCGAGTGCTGTGATTAAAGGTTTTAAAAGAAGGCTCATAGTATGTAAACAACTGAAATCTGTTGCAGGTGATTTTGATGGGAGGTAGGTATGCACGAAGAATAAGGGTCAGAGAGGAAGGGATGTAAAAACAGGCAAGGCCGTGGCCAAAGACCATCCTTGTCCCAGGAAGGACAGAAGTTCCATCATATCACTTCGGTTTTATATGCATGCTGTGGTGTTCGCATTAACATTATAACTCTATAAAGAAAATGAGGGAGATGAATTACTTTTTATTTTAGAGTTCAGAAGCAGCACAATTGAACTACAGCTGCACAATTTTTTAAATCTCATTTTATCGTCTTCCAGCCTCTCATTTTAACACTAGGAACACTGGGTTCTACAAAAATGCTTTTGGAAGAAAATTAGAGCAGGGCTTGCTTGTGGTGAAGGGGCCATTTTATTTGTTATTTTCAATGTCACTGGCTGAGGTTTTTTTTTTTTCTCTTCTTTTCCCCCTTAAAATATAAACTAAAATGTAATAAAATTATATAAAAATGAAGTGGAAAAAGGCATCTAAATCACAAGCCAACATTTTTATTCGATTTTACAGTTACAAAATGACTTTGTCAAATCGCTATAAAGTTTCTAAATGCTTTCTTCCATTGCTGGACTTATCTCAGATTAGTAACAAATGATTCCTGGATCACCCTCCATTGATGAAGACCCTTTGAGCATCAGCATCCTACCAAAGTAGGTTCAGTGCAGAGATGACATCTATTTTCTCACCCCCTCTCTTACCAAAACACAGTTGTTAGCAGACAGGACTCAGACATGTTTGTTCCAGTTCTTTCCTTTCTTCCTTAGTAGTGCATGCACCCACCTTTTGGTGAATTGTGGGCAGGGTGGAATTATCTCCACTCACAATGCTTTGTGAATTGCTCAGCCTCAGCTGGAATCCAAGGTAGGAGCCATCCTGAGAGGCTTGAGGAACAGGCACATGCACACTAGCCTCGTTATTTATAGGCAGCCTGGTCCATACTATGGCACTCTGGCTTGTCTGCCGTGGAAGACAGTTTGTATATGGAATGGAAAGTAAGAGGTGGCCTTATTTGTGTTTGCCAGAAGAATACTCTAAAAATATCATATGTCCATGGAAAATTGAGTATAGATTAAGAGTTTTTCTTTGCATAGCTTGGTTGAATTCTTGCTAGGGTTTTGTGGTAGACTCTATGCTACATGGGTACTTTCCAAGCTTCTTTTCCAAGAAAAGGAGAAGGAATGCAGTTTCAGTTTCTACGGGAAGAATGTGCCAATGTTGGCAGGACAGACTTGGCACCACATTTTCCGAAGCGCCTTTCAAAGCATCACTGCGACTTTTCTTCCTGGTTTTCATCCTTCCATAGATAGTTTTTCAGAGTAAGATGTTTGGTGAGAAAACTGGTGGTAGATCTGTGCAGTTGGAACAAGTAGGTTTTCAGTTCTGTTAATGGCTTTATTTCCTTAAGGAGCAGATAGCTCTAGATGTACATTGAAAACATCTGGGGGGTGGGAGGGGGTGGCGGGGGGGGGGGAATTCAGAAAATACCAATGCCTGAGTTTCATCACTGCATCTGGAATTCATTGTTCTGGATCGCACCTGAGCATAGATTTTATTTTTAAACATAACCTTATAATTCTACTATTTATCATGGTTAAAAACCACTCAGAGACACTCAGGGTTATCATTATGTAAAAGTCAATACAGACGAGACTTGACCACATTTTGATCATGTCTCAGGACAACGCTATTTCAATAGTGGAGGAAAGCAATATCTATGCTAAATACCCTTATTGTTGCCATGCATATGTAATATGCAGTGATCTGAGATATTAAACATGATAAATGATTCACTGAACAATATTATGCACTGGTAACATAATATCTGTTTGTTCTCAAATCATTAAAGCAGCTTTGATATGATTTGAACTTTTTTTAGAATTATGGTTACTGACATGTGAATTTATAAAAGAGGTCATTTAAAAATAGCATTTTGTTTTATTCTTATATTTTATTCTTTGCTGAAAATAATGTTTGGTTTTTTTCCCTACAGTATATTCTGATCAGGGCTCCTCCCCCTCATCTCCTGAATCCTCCTCACCCCCTCCCTTCCAACCCTTTGTCTTTTCTCTCTCTCTCTCTCTCTCTCTTAGAAAACATTCAGGCAGCAAAAAACAAAGCAAAAGAATAACACCAAAAAAGTAAAAAGAGGCAAAAACAAAAAAGCACAAGAAACACACACACACACACAAACACACAACACAAACACACAACACATGCACACAAAACATAATAACACTTAAGTTGGAACCCATAATACACAAGTAAATGACCAATAAGATTTATTTTTAAAAGTCAAAAGAATCCAAAACCACAAGGCAAAAAAAAAAAAAAAATCTCAAAAAATGCCATTGAGTTGTGTGTGTGTGTGTGTGTGTGTGTGTGTGTGTGTGTGTGTTGTCATCTCCTGCTGGGCATGGCTGTCCTTAAGTACAGTTTGTATAGCAGGTGAGACTCCATTGGAGGGACTGACTTGTCCTTTCCAGTGGTTGTCAGTTGGCGATTGCTTCTTCTTTAACAATGGGAGCTTGTGTCCATATCCCCCTCTTAGCCTGAGACTCCATCTGGGCATGCTTTGAGGGAACAAGGAAATCTTCTGATGTATTGATAAGGCCTGAAATGATGAGCTCATTCACATGTGGAACCTAACAGTGGCACCAAGTGGTGGTTATCACAAGTGCCAAACTCTGGAATGGGGAAGGAGTATGAGCTGGTCCAAGGGTACAAGGTTTCAACAGGCAGGACAAACAGGTGCTAGTGATCCAAGGTGACCTGTGGTGACAAGGGGACTTAAGTAACACTAAGGCATGGTATGTTTCAACATTGCTACAACAGCAGTGTTCACACCACAAAAGTAGTAAACACAGGATGATGGGTGTGCTGGCTGGTTTTCTGTGCCAACTTGACAGAGTCTGGAGTTCTCACAGAGAAAGGAGCCTCCCTTGAGGAAATGCCTCCATGAGATCCAGCTGTAAGGCATCTTCTCAATTAGTGATCAAGGGTGGGAGAGCCCATGGTTCCATCCCTGGACTGGTGGTCCTGGGTTCTATAAGAAAGCAACCTGAGCAAGCCAGGAGGAGCAAGCCAGTAAGCAACACCCCTCCATAGCCTGTGTGAGCTCCTCTCCTGATTTCCTTTGGTGATGAACAGCAGTGTGGGAAGTGTACGCTGAATAAACCCTTTCCTCCCCAACTTGCTTCTTGATCATGATGCTTTGTGTAGGAATACAAACCCTGACTAAGACAATGTGTATGTCACAAACATGGCACTCTTATGATAGGTCAAGTCTTTAGATGTAAATTGTTATAGGTATTTGAAAATACTTCAAGTTATTTAGTGAATTCATACACCTGGAGCAGAGAGACATCAGATTTGAAAGCTCTTACTGCATCTCACACATAGTCCACATTTGGAACATAACGACAGTCTGGCACATTCAGTGGTCTCCGTGGACAGTATACAAAACTACTTCCCTAAACCTGCATTCTATATGTGTAGTCAGGTCATTGTAATCCAGTTGTTATAAAAAGGCAATCAGTTATAATTTGTCTGTTGAAGTAGGGCAGAGGACATAAATATTTCACTCTGCTCTGTTACTAACAAAATTGGAGCTGAGTCTCACAGCCAGTTAACATATCACCATCCAGCCATGGTTGGCGCTCTGTTGCTAGTCCATTAATAAATCAGCTTCACTGGTCTAGTTACAAAGAAAAGTGCTACCATCCATGTATAGCCAGATGTTACTTACAGGCAACCAGCAGACTAGAGAGAATTAGTGCAGAGAAAAGTCAAGAAAAATATAGGAAAGAAAGACATGAAACTACTGTCTATTTCTAGAAGCCTAAAATTCAGTATTTTTATAAGATTAAAAAGAATTGTCCAGAAAAACCACTTTAACTATTATAGCAGATTATTAATAATCCAAAAGCTATTTTAGTAATATTAAATATATACATACTTGTATATCCTAGTTCCTGTTTCCTATTATAAAATAAATTCTCCTGCAAACTGGATTGTTCTGGGTGGATTTTTTTAAAAAAAATATCTTTCAATTTCAGAGTGCAGTCTTTGAATTATTATTTTTGTTCCAGAAGACAATTAGTTTAAGAACACATTATTCCTTTTTTGATATTCTATAACAAGCTCCCTGGCTCACTGTTCTGTAGAATGTGAGCAATACAAGGGAGTGATTTGTTAATAGCAGTTGGGTCCAATTATCGCCTTAATTTCGTTGTTTACCAGTTGGACTCATTTACTTAATACCAGAAAGATCCTAACTATTTGCATCTAATCATCAGGAAACTAGATATTTTTGGCTGTTACCACAAAATAGACAGCAGCATTATTTTTAAAGTAAAGATGTAACACTGAATTCAGAGCTCAAAATGTTGTTAATAAAAGATATTCCGTAGTATGGCAAAGTAACCTGAATAGATGCTAGTTCCTTACACACACACACACACACACACACACAAGTAGACAAAAAGGAGAAAACACATCTTAATGACATGGCTTAGCTCAAAAGAGAAGAGGTATATTTGGGCACCTTCCAGGAGACGTAGCTTGGATAGAAGAGTTTATTGCTTGTGAGGACCCCAGAGATGCCTCTCTTAGCACACAGAAGTGGAATGCCCAGAGCCACTACAAGATTTCCCACTCCTAACAGCACGAGACCTGGAGCAGGTGAGCAGCCATAAGCTGAACGGTGTTTAGCCCAACTGTCATCTGAGGGATATCATCCAGCAACTGATAGGAGCAGATGCAGAGGCCCACAGCCAAACAGCTCCTGAATCCTGCCAAAGAGGGGAAGGAGGGATTGGAGAAGCCAGAGGGGTCAAAGACACCTCGAGAACACAACCCACAGAATCAAGTCAGCAGTGCTCATAGGAGTTCACAGACACTGAAGCGGCAATCGAGGACTATGTGTAGGTCTGAGCAACGTCCTCTGCATAACTTACAATTCTATAGCTTGGTGTTCTTGGGAGTCTCGACAGTAGGAGTGGGGAGTGAATCTGACTCTTTTGCCTAGGCTCGGGGCCCTTTTTCTCTTATAGGGTTGTCTTATCTGGTATTGATGTGAAGGTTTGGAACTAGTTTTACTCTAACTTGGTATGCCATGTTCGTCATGTTCTTGGACGTCCCTGGGAGGCCTGCTCTATTTGTTTTTAAAGAGAGAAGAAGATCTGAGTGAGAGGAGAGGTAGGAGGAGGGGTTGGGAGGAGAGTGGGTAAAACTGTGCAGTCGGGATGTAATTTATGAATGAAAAATTTTAAAAAGATGAAAAAAGAATGTTTTCTAACAAAAAGAAAATAAAGATGCAGCAAAGATGCATGATGAACTATTCTGGGCTTTGATTCCCAAGCACTTGCATGCTTAGGTCTGTGCTGAAGCTCTGTGCTCTGAATGGACATTACAGAATGAGCGCTGTGCTTCCGAATCTGGAATCCTAGAGTCAGATTCTCTGTGCAGAAACAGCTCAACTTCTTGAGACTCCAGTCCATCAGCCTCTTTAAATAAGTCCTCCTCTTCCCTCTTCCTTCTCCCTGCCCTCCTCCTCCTTTTCTCCTTCATCCTTGTCTCCCTCCTCCTCTTTCCCTTCCCCTCCTCCTCTTCCTCATCTCTATTTTTCTCCTCCACCTCCTTTGCCTCCTTGTCCTCTCCTTTCCCATCCCCACCTTCCTCTTTGTAAGAATACAGACTTTCTCATGTTTTGCTACAATTGTTTTTCTAGCAAAGGTCTCAGAGATGTGTGAGTGAATGAACAACAAACTCAATACTAAAACATTCCCATCACTGCCTCAGATCTCGATTAAATCCGAAGCTACATCATACCATGACATAGTACATGCCCATAACAGACTTCAATATTTATCCCTAAAAACACACTTGAATTTGAGGAAACCATTGAAACTGCCAAGAACCTTAGCATACTAAAAGCAGATTTTGCAAAGAACACCAGCCTTGAGAAAGCACATTTTAAGAAAGTATATATTAAGAAATGCTAATACCCAAGATATAATTTGCAAAACACAAGCAAATCAAGAAGAAGAAAGACCAACATGTAGATACTTCATTCTTCCTTAGAATAGGGAACAAAATACCCATGGAAGGAGTTACAGAGACAAAGTTTGGAGCTAAGATGAAAGGATGGATCATCCAGAGACTGCCCCACCCAGAGATCCATACCATAATCAGCCACCAAACGCAGACACTATTGCATATGCCAGAAAGATTTTGCTGAAAGGACCCTGATATAGTTGTCTCATGTGAGGCTATGCCAATGCCTAGCAAATACAGAAGTGGATGCTCACAGTCATCTACTGGATGGAACACAGGGCCCCCAATGGAGGAGCTAGAGAAAGTACCCAAGGAACTGAAAGGGTCTGCAACCCTATAGGTGGAACAACAATATGAACTAACCAGTACCCCCAGAGCTTGTGTCTCTAGCCGCATATGTAACAGAAGATGGCCTAGTTGGCCATCATTGGGAAGAGATGCCCTTTGGTTTTGCAAACTTTATATGCCCCAGTACGGGGAAATGCCAGGGCCAAGAAATGGGAGTGCGTGGGTTGGGGAGCAGGGAGGGGGGAGGACATAGGGGATTTTTGTGATAGCATTTGAAATGTAAAGAAGAAAATAGCTAATAAAAAATTGGAAGTAAATAAAGATAGATAGATAGATAGATAGATAGATAGATAGATAGATAGATAGATATTGGGACCTGTCCTTCCTTCTGTGTATGCAGCTGTAAATCAGTCTGCCTTTGTTTCTTTGATGACTAGGATAAAGAACTAGACTCTTTTACCACCCTCTCCCCCAATTATGTACCATTCCCTATTAACACAGAGGTAAAAATCCAAGTGGTTACAATGTCAATATTTTGAAATTTTGAACCAAATAAATTGTTTCTCTTTCTAAGTTGTTTTATCTCAGGTATTTAACAGCTACAAATAGCAGCCTAATATGGATGATAGTGGGTGAGGCAGTTTAGGATGTCAAAGCACACAAAACATGTACGTAACATCAATCATATATTTACTCTGCCATAGAAACCAGAAGAGAAAATAAGAACTCAACCAAGACTCGGGACTGGCAAGATGGCTCAATGAGAAAAGGAGCTTGCTACCAAGACCCAAGTACCTGAGCTTGATCCTGGAAACCTGCATAGTGGAAGAAAGAATGAGCTCCTCCTGCAAGGTGTTCTCTTCTATCTACACATAAAGTAGATGCATACACATGCAAATGCATGAATACGTATAATTGAAAATATCTTCAACAGAATTAGGAGGCTAGGTTTCTAATATGAGGCTCATTTTTATTCATAACTTGCCCTGCTTTCAAGAAGACATTCACCTTTGGGGGGTCTTGTGACAATTGGAAAATAGGCACAACTGAAAGCCAATGAAAACTCCTCCGGTGACAGAGAAGAAAGCATGATTATGACTTCTGGTCAGTTGCTGCTTAGGAACCAGCCACAGTTAACAGCCCTGGGGTCTCTATGACCCTTGAGAACAAAAGAAGAATGTTTGCATACCCCAGTGCAACTTTGTAGCAACAAGCTCATGGCAGTTCTGGCTCCCTTTCTCTGTTGTTTCTGCCATCTTGGAGCCAGGCCCTATCTCCCTCCACAGGCCATCCACAGCTCTCCCCTCTTCCCTGTGCTTTCCCACCATGCTTCAGCTCTCAGCCAGTGCTTCTTCAGTTTTATTTAGCTATTTTTGATCTTTTTGTTGTCTATTAGTCCATACTGTATTCCCTACATGTTAGACCTTGTTCAGCCAAATATTTCCCCAAACAGTTAATTTTCTAACAATAGTCAGTATGTTCATAAATGGATATTATGTCTCATGAAATATAATGAGTAATACACAGTCAACAAATGTATAAAAATTATTGAGAATTTACAGTAAGTTAAGCATTATCTATACAGTTTACACACATGAACTCACTTCATTCTCTTAAACTACCTTGATCTAAGGGTTAGTATTTTATCCATTTAATACACAAGGCAACAAAAGGCCAAGGAGTTAAATATACTGTACAAGTTACATAGTTAGTTAGTATTGAAGACATGATTAAACACCAACCTTCCACTCCAAAATGCATGCTTTTAACATTGCAACACAATGCTCCAAAAATACTTGAATATCTGCTTCAGCTCATAAGAACTTACATACAGAGGATAAAATTCCATGAAAAATGGCAATATGTCATAAAACACACATACACACTCACACACACACACACTCACACACACACACACACATACACACATCCCACACAGGAAAAAGGAAAGAAAATTCTAATAAGTATGAATATGATAGATAAAACTCCATTTATGTCATTAATGCCTTAAATTGAAATGGAGGTCTTCAGTTCTCTTGAAATAAACAATGGCAGAGACATTTTCCTTTCATCAGAATTAATGAGTTTAGCCACTTTTTAAAATGACTGTTAAAAATAGAAAGTATGACACACTGTATATATATTTTTTTCTTTCCTCTAATTACTAGCTTGAAAAGGAAAAGCGAATAGGTAATTTAAAATTTCTTAGAATTGAAATTGATTCTGGAAAGCTATTTCAAACAATTTATGGTTAACTTTTCATGGGTCTGTGTGTGTGTTCATGCATACACATGCATGTGCACATGCACACATGTGTGTATGTGTCTACATTCTTCTGCATCAGGGAGAAGACACCTATCATTTGCCTAAGACAGTTTATATTCAATGGCAATAAATAGTGATAGAATTTACAAAGGTCAGGTCCATACATAACAAGGCTATAAATTCTAATAATGGCTCAGCAGGAAATGCCTGCTTGTGTAAGCCAATGACATGAGTTCCATCTTCAGGATCCACAGTAGAATGAGAAAACCAGCTCCCACAGTTGATTTCTGAAATCCACACATGCACCCTAGCATAGGTATGCCCACACTTACAAATGTTTCATACACATACAATAACAATAATGGTAAGAAACAAAATACTTTAAGAATCCTAATGGCAAAAAATAAGTCCTGATAGCAGTGTATGTTTTATACACTCAGACTTACAAATAGAACAGACAACATCCTAGAATCTATGTTTAAAACGACAGTCTATAGGAGAAATTTAATTCAGCAACATGACTGCTCTGGCAAGGGGTCATATGCAAAGAACTAGGTCTATATAACACAGCCAGTATGTAGACACACCCTGTATTATAGTATGATCTGGCAAGAATGCAGATATGCCCTTAATTCATGCTTTTAGTCCCTAACAATGAAGGTAGGGTTAGTTTGTAGAGGGAAGCAGCCATGTTTGAAAGTGACGTCTAGTTGAGGGGCAGACAAAGTGATGAATCAGAGAAAGATTTGACAGAATGAGTCAGAGATAGGATATGTCCAACTCACACAAGCACAGCACAGGAGAGGCTACTTAAGAGCAATACAGGAAGAGAACATGTGTGGGTGTGTGGATGTGGGTGTGGGAGTGTGGGTTTGTGTTGTGGATGGGCCTGGTGCTGTTTTTGTGAACCAATCACCTAATGAATAAAGGAGCCAATCACTGGGCAAGTAGGCTGTACTTCTAGGTTGGAGGGAGGAAGAGATGATGCAGGAGGGAGTCAGGCCCTTGTTGGAATGGGACAGCAGAGGGGTAAGATGTAACCGCTAGAGTTTCTCAGTAGCATGGCATATCAGCAAGGATTTGCCACAGGAGGAATCAGATTTTAATA
The DNA here is from genome assembly GCA_902729485.2 of Mus minutoides. NCBI lineage: Eukaryota > Metazoa > Chordata > Mammalia > Rodentia > Muridae > Mus > Mus minutoides. Next base: position 158,518 of record CACVCL010015999.1, on the reverse strand, counting down.
AGGCTTACAAGATTAGGTTTTAGTTGCTGTGCCCAGAGATTGAGTTACCACTGTTTCTGAATGAAGTTTGTGTTGTGTTTTCCTACACAAGGTGGCTCATCTGGGTTCAAGAGAGAAAGGTACGGTGGCAAAGCATGGGTTTGTCAGATGTGCACCACAAAGGCCGTGGGGGATTTGAAGCACAGGGTTGGCATGGTAAAGACCCACCAGTGGGAACCTAGCGATCTGGGTGGAAAGATGTGTGGCTCTGAGTCAGAGCTAAAAACAAGATTAGAACAGGTCGGCTTCTGCTTGATAGTGCATGGAGGCTGGCCGGGTGCTGGGGCAGAGAGTCGCCAGCAGAAACATGCCAGTTTGTTTTTAATATTTCCCACAACAGGTGTGTGGTGGTATGGCAGTTTTAGTGGGACGGTCTTACAAAGACAGGTGCCAGAGAGAACAAGCTAGACCCAGGTAAAGACAGAATGAGCCAGAGAATGCTCCAGAAGATTAGAGCGTATTTCCAAAGTTAGCATGAAGCCAAGCAGAGCAATTCAGTCAGAAGTAAAGAGAGGCTGGATTGAATCGGTCAGCTTGCAATATTAGATTGTATGGAGGCTACAATCTTCCAGGCTTAGGCCTAGGGATAGTGAGAAAGAAAGAGAAAGAGATGCTCTGGGTTCAGCCCATGCTGTGTATTTTCAGTGCTTGGGTATGGATCTCATCTCATCCCTTCATCAGAGGAAATAAAAGAGACATTCACCATCATTCTAGCTCTAGTAAAGGTGTTAAAGCCCAAATAAAGAGGGGGAGAAAAATGAGAACAATTGTCTATATTTAGAGCATAACAAATAAACATGATGGAAATTAGGATCTTCCAACTGAGACTGCATCATCCGTGAACATTACATTATAGCTCAGAAGCAGATTACCCACTAAGACTTGTGAAAGGGTGCACGTCATTGTGTATGCAGTGCGGAGATGGTTGGGTTAGGTGCGATTTATGTTTCCAGATTTCTTTCTCAAATCCAGACGATGGTCAACATGATTCTTCTTTCTTTGTGTTCCTTCTTACTGCTCTGCCTCAAGAGGCCTTCAGTTTTTGATACATTATTGGACTCCAACAAAATCTTGGTCAAGGAAATGTCTAATAATTCTGCAACTTTGGTGGACAGGCAACATACCTCAAAGGAGTTCTTCCAGGAAATATTCCTCACTAAAAGGAACCTGTTTCCACCAAAGTTAAGTTTTTAAGTTTGTTTTGTTTCCAGAAATTTAATATTTACAGGAGGATGCTTTTTGAAGTTCTGAATGTCAACTGTGACTCAGACAAGCATAGGTTTGTCTTCTTCAAATGTGAAGACATGATTAATTTCAGAGAACTTGGTGACATTTCCAGTGTGCCCATCTGAGGTAAAGATGTTTGCAAGGTAGGAAACAAACAGCAAGGAGAGAACATTTTGTGCTTTCCTGACTTTCTTGCTATACTCATAGATCAGCGACTTGCTCAGCTATCATGGGAGAAGCTTCCTCCTGCAGTGATGAAAAAACAAAGACAGAGACCCACAGCCACACAATGTACAGTGAGCGAGAGTCCTTGGAACACTCAGTCCCAAATGGGACGCTTCCATCTGCTCCCTCCCTTCAGGGCTCAGGGAACCCTGCAGACTAGAAGCTAAGAACCAGAAGGGATGGACGACATCAAGGTAATTAGGCCCTCTAAACATGACAAGAGAGTTCCATGTGTGACCTCACAGAGACTGTGGCAGCATGCACAGGACCTTCACAGGTCCTACAGCTCAAAGGAAAGGTAAATACAGGCCCCTCCCTACCCCAGAAGCTATGTCCAATTGATAATCACTCACAACTGAAAAATTAGTTTCTTTTAAAGGATTCTCACTAGAGATACAAAGCACTGTTAAAGTTTAACCACCCACGCGCATCAGTAGCTGGCCAACACAAAACTCAGTGGTAATGTAATGATTTGTCATAGCACTTTAATAAAGTGTCACGGGACCTTTGTATGCATTATGGCTTCACGTTGTGTGCTGTTATGGGTTTCTCTTTGTACAAATATGTGTCTCTGTCTGTATGTGTTTTATATGCCTATTTTCCCCTTGGATCTTTTTCTTCCGTTTGTTTGTTTTGTCCTATTCTGCTTTTTTTTTTAATCTTATTTTATCTCAGTATTATTCCTTAGATGTCTGTTTGTTTCTAAGAAAGAAAGGATGGGGATTTGGGAGGTGTGTGTGTGTGTGTGTGTGTGTGTGTGTGTGTGTCTCAGAACAGTTGAGAACAAGAACATATTGTATGAAAAAACGACTCTATGAAAAGAAAAATAGGAAAGAAGTGACAGAGGAGAGCCATGACTACATTATTTTTTTCCCCAATTGGGAAGACTTTGATTTGAACAAATTTGTACTGTTTCCAATTGACGGCTCCAGTCAGGCTACATGGAAGACATGAGGCATGGGATTAGACTCAAGGGCAAAGGACCGGCATGTAATAGTGTCTGCTTTTACATTGACTTTATTATATAAGATATATTATATATCTGACAGTGCTGAGCCATCTCTCCAGCACCATGTTTCTATTCCCTCCCTGTCTGTCTGTCTGTCTGTCTGTCTGTCTGTCTATCCATCTATCTCTCAATTTAAACCTAGTGTGCCTTTGAGAGAAAATATATGGTATTTTACCTTTATGTCACTTAACATAAACCTCCAGTTGCCTCAGTTGTCTAGGAAATCTCTTCGGTTTTTTTTTTTTTTTTTTTTTTTTTTTTTTTTTTTTTTTTTTTTTTTTGATTTTTTTTGTTTTTTTTTTTTTTTTTTTTTTTTTTTTTTTTGGCTGGATAAAATTCCATTGTGTATCTTTGCCAGACATTCTTAAACAACTCATCTGCTGATGGGAGTCTATGCTGATTCCATGTCTTAGAACAGCCAAAGCAAGTATCTCTGTGTCATGCCAACTCCAGTGTAATGCAGATAACATCCATGAGTGGTAGATTAAGTACTTATTGGCTACATACATGTTTTTTCTTTTGCAAGATATCTATTTAGTTCCCTGTCCTATTAATTGAATGAGATTTTCAGTGTTTCATTTTTGTAGACATTTTTATTAATTCCCTGCCTCGTGTATAATTCACAAATACATACCTCATTCTGTTTTTACTTTGCTCTCTGCAGATGTTTTCCTCCACATTATATAAATTAGTTATTTTCTTTAGATTTACTAATTTATTTTATGTATGTGAATACAGATGGTTGTGAGCCTTCATGTGGTTGTTGGGAATTGAATTTTAGGACCTTTGCTCACTCCATTCAACCCCACTGCTTTATAATTTAATTATAAATTAAAATAATTAATTTCTTCAGAGAGCTCTAGCCAACATCATAAGTCTTATCTGTTTCTCCCTAGAAGTTTCTAAAGGCCTTAACTATGCTTATGTTTCTGTCTAACCCTAAACATATAGTACAATAAAACTTGTTTTAATATTATTGTTACTAACATCTAATAACTTTTGGATTTGTCTCCATTGGTCTGTATTTCTCTTCATTATTTATCCTATTTTTCTTTCTCTGAAAACTCATTAATTTTGAATGCTGTGGTTCTGTCAATTTTTCCTTGCCATACCCCAGATATTTTTCTACTTTCATAATCATTAGTAGGATTTGTTTTTGGACCCAGTTATTTACTTAGAAACAACTTAATACTTTGAAGGAGTTTCTATTATGTTGTGTTACAATCTCTGTTCAAGTCACTTGTCCTTTTTCTATTTGATGGCCCATCTTGTTCCTATACAGATGACTGTATATGACTTGGTCATATACAGTCATTTGATGAACATATGTATATTATATGACATATGTACATACATGTATGTATGTATGTATGTATGTATGTATGTATGTATATGTTAGAAATCTCTTCTACTATGTGCATTGCCTTTTTATTCTCCTAAATCTCCCTTCCTAAGAAACAATATAGGAAATGTTTCCATCCCAGAACATGCTTTTCTGCATTACAATAGGCATATTAATGGCTGTCAGCAAGATGAAGATCTAATGGTGTGTCCTTGTTGCTTGTTCCCAAGGTGGGGAAGTTCGTAGTCACCTGACCTGGAATCAAAATAATAAAATGATGTCATCTACCCTGCTCGCAGATGAGGATGATGGGTCCTAGAAATGGAAGAGTAGACACGGACTTCCTCTATGGTGCATGCTTGCCCATGGTGGGCCACACAGAGATCATAGAATAAAAAAAATTCCTGGAGGTGACTCACCACAGACATCACAAATTTACCCACTTTCCTTATTATTAAAAGCATTCTTTTGTAGAAGCGTGCTTTTATTCAGAGTTGAAAGTTCCCATCAGAATACTTTCCTAGACATATGAATCATCTACACGTTGATTTTTCATTTAAAAAAATGAATCATTTTGTCTAAATGCATCCAGTGGGAGAATATTGTGCTGGTTATTTGTATTCCAAAGGTGAAGGATTAATTGTCTTCAATTCAATTCCAAATTAGTTAACTTCTATTTCTTTGTCTATATCCGTTCCAAGTAGTCGCTGAGTCTAGATTTTAATCATTGGATAATTAGCCCCTTAGTTTTACCTAACCTATACCCCAGACAACACAGATTGATTCACTCACTCCAAATTATTTGTTGACCATGAGCCAAGCATACGCTATACCAGGGAGTTGCTCAGCCAAAGAAATTCATCATGTGAGTAAATAAAAAAACGTACACACTATACTGAAGCTCGATAGAGCTTTTCATCATGAATACCAGCAGGCTACCCTGTTACAGTCTGCTGCCTGAGGGATTAGCCTCAAAGTTGATATTGAATGAAACTTTAACATGCTACCTACTGGTACATAATGATGTCAATTGCATCATTCTAAGACAGCAGTTCTCAACTGTGGGTTGTGACCCCCTTTGGGGATTAGACGACTCGTTCACAGGGGTTACCTAAGACCATGGAAAACACAGATATTTACAATGCAAGTTATAACAGTAGGAAAATTACAGATATGAAGTAGCAATAAAAAAATCTTTTGGTTGGGGGGGGGGGTGTCACCACAACGTGAGGAACTGTATTAAAGGGTTGCAGCATAGGGAAGGTTGACAAACATTGATCTAAGCCATAACTGTTTTTTTCCAAATAAATGAATACTTCTGATCAAGGATGATTGTGCTTAATCTGAATGTAAAGAGAGGGGAGATGTTAGAAAAAGGAATACATCTATGGGAAATAAAAAGATCTTTCCAGAAAACTAAGGAGCACTTCCCCGCTGCTCACCAACGTCCTCATTGGCCTCACTGAACACTCATCAACTATGTTAACTCTGTCCTTGTGACTAGTGATTACAAGGACTGAAACTTTGTCTGCTTAATGGTGCACTGAAGGACTTGCTGCTAATGACTCGCAGAGCAAGGACAAGATTAAAAATGCCCATCTCCCTCACAATATGGTTTCTCTACTTCACTGAGATTTCTAGAAACTTCTATAGGTGTACTAATCAAGCCATGTAGAAATGAGGCATGCATCTGAAAGCAGAAATTGATCACACAGGTCCACAAGGGATATGCCCAAAGCTTTGACATATAGGGTGGCTGCTATCTAGAAACTAAACAGACAGTAAATATTAGATAATTTAAAGACTATGAAGGCTGTAATGCAGAAAGAATACTGGGAGATTAAATTGGGTGTGAAGGCTACTGAACGTGTCTGAAGGGGTTGCTCTCCACCCATTTCATTACCAATGTGAAGTCATGGTTGAACATACTTTCTTTCCAAGTAGGCTGAATGCAATTCAGCTATAAATATGCAGCTTTAACATGAAATTATTTTTTGAGTAGAAGCCAACTGAGAAAAAAAAACAGATTCCAAAAAAGTATCTTATGTTATTCCTGTCTGTGTCTAAAACCAGAATATAAAAGTCTTATGAAAGAGGAGTCACTTCACACTAGCAAGAAGGGAAGAACTCTAGAGCTAGGGTAGAAGCAACAACAAGAATCCACACAAACCTCACAGAGAGCCACATCTCCCATGAGTTCCTCTGTGTACTTCAGAGGCCCTCTCCCCAAATTTAATCATCCCTAGAAGCCAAAAGCCCCCTTCATTGGAGGAATCCTTTCACAATTCACTGCCATTGTATAGCCCAGAATCTAGCCCAGTGTTTCTCAATCTTCCTAATACTGTATCCCTTTAATACAGTTCTTTATGTAGTGACCGCCCACCATAGAGTAGTTTCACTGCTTCTTCATAACTGTAATTATGTTACAATTATGAATCATAATGTAAGTATCTCTGTTTTCGGATGGTCTTAAGTGACGGCTGTGATAGTTGTTCTGTCCCCAAAGGAACAGTTGAGAATCACTAATCTAATTGGTGTTTTGAATTTATTCCTTTGCTGTGTAGCTCCAGATATACATAAAAAATGCCACTGTATGTAGAAAATGTAACCTTTTCCATGCTGATATCTTGCCAACTTAATTCATCGTCTCCACTTACCAAATTTAAATCAATAGGGGACTTTTTTTTCTCTTCAGGACATTCTATTTGCTATCACAGAGTTGCATGCGCTGTTATGAAAGCATCTGACTGGCTGGTAAAGCACAGGTCTTTGTAGGGGCCTTCATGGGCTCTGTGAGTTAAGTGTGTCTTCTGAAAATCTTAATGACTTTACTTTCTCATTGGCATAATAAAAAATACAGAAGTATTACAAATACGTCTCACCCTGTGACTAGAGAGGCTTCCCAGAAGGCTGAGAAGCCATGTGTACCAGGATCAATTGCTGTCATGTATGCTACATTGGGATGCAGCAATCCATGTGCATTGTAGACATTATCCATGAAATCAAAGATGGATGGAATTTCTTCCACTTGTGGCATTTAGTAAGTCATTTGGAGCCTGTAATGGCACTACTGATTTAGATTGGGAAAACTCAGCATATTCTAAATTCCACTACAGGGAAAACTGACCAAAATGCCTGAAAGAGAAACGACAATTCCCCCTGAGTTGTGGTTAAGTAAAATAGTAACCCAAGCTCTATTAAAGGTAATGTCATGGGTTGGTTCACATGTTGAAAGCTTGGTCCCAAATTGGTGGTGGTGTTGAGGAGAGATTGGAGAGATAGGGTGGCTGCTAAAGTCTTATGAAAGAGGAGTCACTTCACACTAGCAAGAAGGGAAGAACTCTTGGGACATTAACCACATCAAGGGTTAATCCTATGAGAAATTCATTGCTAAATGGAATTTTTGGAGAAAGCCTATTTCAAGGAAGTAAGGCCCTATGGATGAAATGTAGTCTCTCTCTCTCTCTCTCTCTCTCTCTCTCTCTCTCTCTCTCTGTATATATTACTGCTTCCTGTCTGACATGAGGTAACTGGTCGCCTCTTCCATATGCTCCAACCATCATGACAGTCTGCCTCATCATAGGTCTAAATAATAGATCCAGTCGTCCAAAGATTGAAACTCCTGAAGCTATGAGCCAAATAAGCCTTTACTCCTTCCAAACTGTCTCCTCAGATACTTTGTGACAGCAACTTAACAAAACACACACCTTTTGGACAACAAAAGGTGAAATAGAATATCAGACCTGTCTAAAGGTTGTGGTTTTGGTGCTACAATGATACTATCCAGTTTGACCACACACACATATACATATATTATTTAGTTAATGCTATCAATGATTTGCTTTCAACAAACTAACAGTGGACATTGGGTTCACCCAATATAAAATAATTTATTTAAAATGACCAGAGCATCTTGCATTTGGAAACTCAGAAGTTGCTCAAACAACTCACTGCTGCCTCTTTATCCCAGATGCAGATCTAATTTGTGTAGAAGCAGGCATTACCATAAGCCGTTCAGTGCTGACTTGCTTTCATTTACATAATGTTCTCTGAGAGGAAAGTATTAAATCAATTTTAACCTGTTTGGGCCTGTATCCAAATAACATACAGACCTGTTTTGAGGAAAATCAGTTTTGAAATTTTCAGAAGAGGTCATGTGAAATGCATTACTCAAATTAAGGGAAGGAATTTATACTTTATTATTGAATACTGTAACATCTGCCCCATGAATGTACCTAATTGTGTTTGACGTGGTATGTGATTTTAACCAAGTTGAAAAGTGAAAATCCTCTCATGGATTCTTCAACAACACCTGACCTGATAGCTGCCCAGTGGGAAAGAAGACAATTAGCAAGCCGTGGAGGGTGAGATTGGCTTTCCCGTAGTCCAGCTAACTATGCTTATATTCAGAAGCAGAGCCGATTCCTCAAGAATGCACAGCAACACTGAGAACCACGCGCAGTATCTTTCTGCTCTTGTCCATCTAAGGTTGAAATAACATGACTGTAAACTTTTCAGAGAGAAGTAAAAGCCAGTGTCAAGAACTCTGCTCTTGAAAGCTCAACTCAAACAGCATCTGATGTTCATATCATTGTGACGCAGTTAGGATGAAGACTACAAACCTGGCTAAAGCCAGACTAGTCTTTGGTGTTAGACATGAGGGGGAAAAAGCCACCAGTGTCTATAAGACTTGGTTGCACTTGTCACATGCAAGTAGCATTATGAGACACTTGTCAGGTGGCATGTTTGATGGACCAAAGTGCTTCATGTCAGAAAGTGCTAATATTGACCTACCTATAAGAATGTCAAGGTAGTTAACAAAAGGGTCAATTGAAAACAAGACACATCTACCTGAAATGGGACCCGTTGTGTCACTAAAGTGTCACAATATGATCTCTCTCCATTTTCAGCCAGCTGTCCTCACCATGTGTTGACACAGCCTTGGGGTCTTGTGTCGAGCCTTCACTGGCTGAGCCAATGACTAGCATCTAGCCTCTCATCTTTGATGGGTGCCTACCTCACTCACCACCTTTCCATGGAACTTTTGTACAAACTACATATTCACACCTCCATAATGTGGCTTAAAGAACAGTATATCATTGCTGCAAAGAAAAGACATTTTTAAATGCTCCTTCATTTTCTCAAGCAGCATAGGACAGTTGTGCATAAGTAAAGAAGATGAACTAGAGAGACTGAGTCTGTTATCATAAATGCACAGAGGAAGCTCTCAGGCGCTCTGTAATCTCTGTAATCTTGCAGTGAAAGTTTGGGACTGTTATATGCGACCACTTTGGGATGATGGTGTCTGTGAAGTCTGTGGCATACTCACTCTATAGAAGAGGATTGAGTTTTAACAAGAAAAAGAAAGAGCAGATTTGTCTGAGCAATGGAAGAGTCGATGGCACAAATCTTTCTAAAAGAAGAGGATTTTCACACATGTCCTTTGTGCACGAGTCAAGAGTCCACAAGGAAAGAGTACACTTGGTATTGACTAGCTCGCTCGCTCGCATGCTGAGGTCCCTTTTCCCAGTATGAAAATCTGGTGATTGTGGGGCCAGCAAGAGGCAATGGAACTCAAAGGAGCCTGTTGACATGTAGTCATGATAAGAAAAAGTTGAAATACACAGAAGAAACATATGAGATGAATCACCATAAAGCTGAGCACATGTAGGTAGCCCTAACCAAGTCTGCCTATGGAAGAACCAAGTTAAGAGGAGAAAGAGGCAAATGCATGAGCAGAGGTCCAGGCATCCTATAACTCCAACGCTGTTTGTTCCCTACAAGCCCAAGGACTTGAAGGCAATCAGAACCTAACCTCACCTACAACAGCCATAGAACCTTATTCTTAGATTGAATATCCACTGAGACACTGTACAGGGTTTCCCTGTTAAACTGACCAGCCTATTTACAATATGTGTCCACTTAAGAACTGAATTACAAACATTTCTCATGTGCCAAGGTTGATGAAATCCAACACTGTTGTATTTAAATATGCACAATTTGGGTATTATCCCAAGCTGGAATGGTTATCCTGATGACTTCTGATGGGTCCTTGAAGTGGAAACTTCTAGTTCTTTTGGAAAATTAGTTATGTCAAATGTTTTGCTGGGCACACAGGTAAAAGGATGTCTTGCTAAAGCAAACACATTTTTCTTGCTAAAGACTGTTTTCCTGAAGCAGACACAGGTGAAAGGTTATTTGGATCTAGCAGACATGTGAAAGGACTCTTGATGAAGGAGAATAAATATGACCCCATAGACAGTGGGAGACAAGCACAGAGCATTGGTTAGGTTTGCTCTTTCTCACTATTCTTCACTAAAGACACACATGGATTGGTTCACCTTACATAGCATTATTGAACTCACCTTGTGATAATGCTGCCATCGAGAGAAACTCTCCCAAGAGCTGCTCATGGGGGTTCCTGTGGCAGCTGGTCACTTTCGTAGCCTCGAGTCAGACCAGTGGAAGAGCCTGGCAGTTTCTTCAGGATTGAACTGCAGCTACCTGGTGTCTGCTTGCTGAAAGAACTGGACTGTAGCTGCTGGTTCATGCCTGGTGTCAGCCTGCCTAGAGGACTGATCTGCAGCTGCTAAGTCATCTTTGGTGTTTGCTACAGGGCTGAACTGCCAACTAAGAAGACCAAGCTCACCCCCAAAGAACAATTGCTGAAAAGGTCCACTTCCCCCATACGCTAATAACTTTTCTCTTCAACTACCTCTGCTGGATGGTAGGCTAGAGGAGAAGTTGGACCTTTATTAAAAGTAGGCTACAAAACATTTTGTGCCTACAGGTCCCTGTGTGATTTTTCTGATCCAGAGCCTTCTGCATGGGTGATGTCCACATATCAGTCCGAAAGAATGACAGTGTATATCTGTATTCACTCATAAAGTGTCCTGTTCAGTCCTGGGTTATAACTCAGCCTTGGAACACTGGCTTATTACCCATGATGCCTTGGGCTCAAACCCCAACACCACCAACAAAACAAAACAACCCCATAAAATTAGGGCCTATGCCTTTCTCTCAGTTGCTTCCCTTAAATAGTGGCACATTAAGAATAATGGTGTCTACTCTTTGATGTTTCCTTTTAAAATTGCATCAAACCCATCAACACCATCAACACCATCAACAGCTGTGTGCTTCTTTGCCAGACAGAAGCAGTTAAGATATGAGCTTGCCATTTCCTTGATTAAAGAGTGATCAGAGACAGTTCAGTTAGAGGGGCATCTGGCTTCTGGAAGAACTGGAATTTAGGCAGCTTGGAAGTTGATTGGATTAAGAAATGGGCTTCAAGTAACATTTTCCAGGTTAATGAAAGGAAACTTGGGACAGAATCTTCTAAAGGGCAGACATGGAGACCCACTGTCTCCATGCTGATGGAAATAGCCACATCCCTTTTTGCTCAAGAAGTTTTTGGATTTAGATAGTAGAGACCCATTTCAGAAAGTAGATATGTGGTATTTAACATATTTAAATGTTCATATAGACACATCTTTAACATGATAGAAAAGCATACATGTTGGGAGTTGACACAATTCTGCTTTTCTTTTCTCACCTCGTGTGGCTTCTTCATCCTTCAGTCACCACTAGCAACTATGACACCTCTCTGACTCAAGCTGCCACAGCCCTAACAAGCAGAAAATTAGACTGCATTGTTATTAATAAGATTTCAACTGTCATTTATTATTAAGATTATAGCTACCATTTATTAAATGCTTACTATGTCTGGCACAGTGCCCGTCACCACACCTGTACTCCCAAATCCTCACACAACACAAGAGCTCCAGCTTCTACTCTCCAGGTGACTGGGGACACATCTTACTTCATGACTCCAGCTGCTATTTTCTGCACACACAGAGAAGCTGTGGTATGCTGAGCCCTGCTTCTAGTCCTGCTTCTAGTACCTGCCTCGGGTCTTACATTACTAATTTTAACCTTTGCTTTCTTTGCTGCCTCAAAATGGGACAGAGTTGGTGATTCAAGCAATACAAGTTAACTTTTCAAAATCCCAGAGATGGAGATGGAAGAGTCGGATGTCAGGGTGCTAGTGTGGCTATTTATACTGAGTTTCAGAAAGCTGTATTTCCCTTGAATAGGAGTAAAGTAGGGAATGCGGGGGTGAAGGGGAGAGATGGGGGATGGAGGGAGACAGAGACAGAGAGAAAGAGAGAGGAGGAAGGAAATAGAGGGGGAGAATGAGATAGATAGAGAGGGATGGAGAGGAAGACAGAGAGGGGTGAGGGGGGAGAGAAAGAGAGACAAAGAAAAGGGAGAGAGAAACAGAGAGGGGAAGGGGAGAGAGATGGAAAGAAAGAGAGGGAAGGAGACAGAGTTAGACAGAAATGGAGGGGGAGAGAGGGGGAGAGGAGGGAGTCAGAAACAGAGAGAGAGACAGAAAGAGAGTGACTTTTGTGTTTCATCTTATAAGGATACTGGCTTTATCATGAGTTCAATGCTACTGTCGATTCAGATGAAATGTCATATTTCATATTTATGATTGAAGGTAGAGTGCCATTGAGTACTTTTGTCATTTATCTTACCTTTTAATTATTGTTTTCAGAACTCCAGCTCGCTTTTCGTTGATCATTCATTGCTTTCATCAATCCCCCCTATTAATTTGCTTTCATTCTATTTATTTTGCTTTCTACCTTTATTTCTTTTGATTTGTACTGCCTTTTCTTTCATTGTTCCTGGAAATTCCTACAGCATATCTCCTTTCAGCATCTATCCTTAATTATTTACTTATTTCTTTGTAAACTTTATTTCCAAATAAATATACTTCAATGGATTTAAATGTAGGTGGAAGTTTAACTTGAATGTGGTACACTTAGACATTGTCATTTTATTTTACATATGTTACAATTATTGTTTTGTCATTTTAAGAATAGTTAAATAGTTCTATGCAATTTATGGTCTTAAATTCATTTCTTTTTCAAAAATTTTCTCACCTTTATCATGTTTTGGGAAGTAAGCATGTACCACAGTGTACTTGTGTTTGGTTGGGGCGGGGGTCCTCCACTTCCTATGTAGGTCCTGGGAGTTAAACTCAGGTCATCAACCTTGGCTGCAAGCTCCTGCGCTCAATGAGCCACCTCATTGTCCCTTCATTCTTTATTTATTATGAATTCAGCATAAACAGAGACATGCAGGCATAAAGCACAGGTAGGAAGGACAGTCAGCTGAGATGGAAGGAAAAGTGACCATAGCTCTGTACAGGGCTGAGGAATGATGGACTTTTGGTATCAGACTGAGCTGGAAAGAGAGACGCAGGTGGTCTGAAGATGAGGTGTTTATGACTGAGATGATGGGGTAGTGTCAGTTATCAGCAATGACAAGGCTGAGACAAGTCTCCAGCAGTGACTGCTCAGGGGGAAGGAAGACTCCCTCTACAGTTGATGGTGGGAGGCCAGATGTCATAAACACTCTCCACAAAGACACTAAAGCCATCTAGATTTATGACTGTGGTCGGGAGTGTTGGAGAGAAGCAGAGAACCTGGATCTTCAACGCATGGCAGTGTGGGCAGCTGACTCTGGGAAGAAAAACTGAAGTTTGAGCGGAAAAGCAAAGCTAGAGAGGTTTAGTGAAGGGCAAGAGACTGAACTGAGGTGGAGTGAAATGCTGGACAGACAACAGTACTGGACAGACAATGACAAAATCCAGCTCCCAGAGTCAGAGGAGCACTTGAGGAGACTCTGGAAGGCAGTGTTTTAGGGGATGGATGGAAATACGGGGGCTTCTGAAAGCCTGGAGGTGAAAGGTCAAGGGTGTGAGTGTCCAATCTCTGACATACGGAGGCCCAAGAAGTACATTAGAGCACACATGGAGGGACTCATGGCTCCAGCCAAGTATGTAGCAGAGGATGGCCTTGTTGGACATCAATGGGAGGAGAGGCCCTTGGTCCTCTGTGAAGGCTTGATGCCCCAGTGTAGGTGAAAGCCAGGACAGGAAAATGGGAGTGGATGGGTTGGTGAGCAGGGGAAAGGGGGTTGTGATAGAGGGTTTTTGGAGGGGAAATGAGGAAAGAAGATAACATTTGTAATGTAAATAAAGAAAATTTCTAATTTTAAAAAATGAGGAAAATTTAGAAAAGGGAGCCTTGGGAACTCAGTCAGTGAATAGCTTGCCTTGCAAGCATGAGAATACAAAACCCCAAGGCCCATGTACACAAGGCCCTTCAGGAACACAGGCTCCTATCCCAGCATTTCTCCAAGGTTCTCTGGCCAGCCAAATAGTGTATGTGGTGAGCTCCAGGCCAATGAATAGTATCAAGCGAGGTTGTTGCTATTCCTGAGGATGATACCCAAGTTGTCCATTGCCTCTGCAACACACACACACACACACACACACACACTTAAAAAAATTTAGAAATAATAAAGAGATGTGACAGAGAAGAGGGGATATAAGACAAGAGAAAGCAGGACTATGCTAGGAAGTTTTAGGCCTATATAATGCCAACATAAGTGAGATAAAGACACGATGAGATTAAGTTTCAATTCTTAGGGAAAAATTACAGGACGCCACTGTTTTATATTAATATCTTGCTCCAGACTCCAACATGTTCCTATAAAAATCAAAACAGGGTGATTGATGCAAAAGTTCTGATTGGATAGGTGATCCTCAGACTTCCCAACCAGACTACTTCCCTCTTCTTCAACCTTGCACAAGTCGGTAACTCTCCACGCCTCGATATCAACCAGGGAGGATTATCCTTATGCTCTGTCACCCTGCCCCCACCTTGTACAAGGAGATACACTATAAGGAGATACACTATAAGGAGATACACTATAAGGAGATACACTATAAGGAGATACACTATAAGGAGATACACTATAAGGAGATACACTATGAAATATTCTGGGGGTTTGTTTCTTTGTGAGTACAAGTCTCTTGCCTTCACTTGTATACGGTGTATCATGGTTGAGCCTGGGGACTGCTGAGACCAGAAGAGGACACTGGATCCCCTGGGAATTCTGATGGCTGTAAGCTGCCATTGGGTGCTGACAGCCGAACTGGGTCCTCTGAGAGAGCAGCCGGTGCTCTGAGCTGCTGAGCCATCGTCTGTCCAGCCCCTCATTCTGGGGGTCTGCCTCTGCTTTTTCTTAGCTCTTTTATCTTCGAAGCCAACCTTTTCTTGACTGAGAGGTAGACAGACATTGTATTGTATGAAGTGAAGTCCCCTCTCAGTAGCTATGAAAATGAGACCAAAATGAATCTTAATCAATGTCAATTTCAACCTTTGATTCTGCACTCCTTAAAAGAGATATACGCAGGGTGTTATAATAGATGGAGGGGAAAGTGTGAACCGCATAAAACATGAAAAATCTGGAAAAATTACCAAGACTCACTGGCAACTCAAACTTCCTACTGTTGGGCTTATCTATCGGTTTGCCCTGTGTCTTATGATCTTCCTCAGGGTCACAGGTTACTAAATCGTTCACCATTGCTTTGATAAGAGTTGATCTTATTACACAAGGCCCGAAGCACACATCTCTGCTCATTCTAAAAGCAGCCTTTCTGGGAATGCTTATCTACACACTGAATATTCTATTTATTCTCTCAGTTCAGCTAGACAGTTCCCTTTGTCCTGTTCTCAGCCTTGACCCCTGCGACAACAGCAGCAACAGCAGCAACAGCAGCAAACATTGCTGTGCTCTAGCACGATTCTGTCCCTGGGGAGAAACACAAACGTTGTGGATGAGGGTGGGGATGAGTGCCCTCAAGCTCCCTCTGGTCAAAGGGACGTTGTACTCACTATGTGTCCCTCTAGAATATTTGTCCTCACTCATCCCCGTCACTTCATTTTACCTCAAGGCTCATTTCACCAGGGAGCTCTCCCTTGGCCTCCAGACCCAGCCTCTCTCTCTCTCTCTCTCTCTCTCTCTCTCTCTCTCTCTCTCTCTCCCTCCAGCTCCAGTCTTCATGGTTTAGGTCCTTTGCTCATAGAAACGCATTGTTCCCCTTAAGACATCGGTCTGAATTGTAATTGCGCCCTCGTGATTTTTGTTCTCTGGTTTGTAACTACTTAGAAGTTTCCTGAGAGTGGCAGTGGCTGATGCTTTTTATTTGAGATTATCCTCGGCATTCTGTGAGGCACAAAGTTCCCAGCATGCGCTGAAATGAATGAGTGGCTGAATTATTTAAAATCTGTGATGATGAGGACAGTTTTCGATGAAGGCAAGGAGTTAGTAAGGGTTTTTCTTTTTTTCCTTCATTGTTGTTTAATAAAGGAGAAGGTTAGACTTGAGATAGGCTTACTAGAATTGTCCCTGTCTGTGTCAGCAGGCATTCTCAAAGCATGCACCCTCCTGTTTACCTCAATTGCTGACAAATTGTTTTAAATTGCATAAAATTTTCTAACCTGATACTTGTGTGTGAGTATGAACTGGAAGTCAGTAACAGCTTAAAAGATATGATATCCTGCATATTTTTATTTTGACTTTTCATGTGAAAAAAAAAACCCTCAGTTTTATTTCACTAAAATATTTTAGAAAGTGCAGAATTAACTCTATTGGGATGATTGACTGTAGATGGTATCGCACACAGGACAAGGGTTCAAGACCAAGTGCTACTGTGGCTCAGAGAAGGAAATCCTCCTGTAAACTCTCAGAGGTACTCAGCCTCACATAGCCTAAACAACACTCTCTAAGACAGCCCTGCTTTGAGGCTGCTCGCCAAGTCGAGGGTTATGGTGAGATGTGTCAGAAGCATGAAACGTTGTGACTTGTCCAAAGGTCTGATGGCTGACTTGCTGACTCAATTCTCCACTGCCAACCGTGCTCTCTTCTCACAGGGACACCCTTACTCCCATTCTCAGAACATTCCGGAACATTTCATTAGCTTGTCATACCGCTAACTAAATGGCATTTGTGCCCATCCCTGTCAGGGTCCAATCAACATGGTCAGGATGATATTTATGGTGCCTAATGATACGCTAGCAGTGAATCATTTTAACACACTAATTGTTTATTCCTCTGAAAGCAAGGTCCTGAAGGAACTAATGACAGCCGCCTGGTTCATTTTACATTTCTTTTTAGCTGAGCTCATTAGTATGCCGAAGTGTTGAAATGTCACTCCTGACATTTTTTCTTTGCAATTAAAGTCAGTTTATCTTACACTTGTAATCTCTTTTCAAAAGAAAATAACGAGGAAGTGGGTACCTTTGTTCATGAACTTGCATTTATATGTTAAAATACTCTCAATTACTACCACAGCAATTCAGGCAAAATAAGTTGGCGTATTGAATTGATATAAATTATATATCATATACTGTATGTCTTTATATAAACCTTTTTTTCTTTCAGTGCCCCCCCCCCCCCGCAAGCCTTAGTGAACCTATATGCACCACATTCATGCTGGAGCCACTGAAGGGTAGAATAGGGCATTGACTTCCCTGGAACCAGACTCACAGACAGTTGAGAGCTGCCATGTGAAGCTAGGAAGTGAACCTGGGCCTTCTGTAAGAGCACCAAGTGCTCCTAACCACTGAGCCATCTCTGCAGCCTTCCTCCTTACATAAATTCCCCAAGCTACCTCTCTTTTGTAAGGTCTACCTTTTCCGAGCAGTATTAAATGAAACTCTTTAGTTGAGTATGAAAATACATACCTACAATCACAGCTCGTGTGTGTGTGTGTGTGTATGTGTGTGTGTGTGTGTGTGTGTGTGTGTGTGTGTGTGTGTGTGTTGGAAATGAGGCAGAAGTCTCCCCATGAGTTCAAAGCCAGTCTAATTTACCTAATAAGTTCCAGGTCAGACAGAGCTACACAGTGAAATAGTCTCTCAAACAATTAATACAAAGCACCAAAGCAAAACAACCCAAATGAAAAGTTTAAAAATCAACCTATGACCATTCAGTTTATAAAATACTAAAATCCTCTAAAGCACCCTGGTACTTATGGAATAATCTCATTGATTCTGTTAACGATACCTGGAATAATCTCATTGATTCTGTTAACGATACCTGGCACAAAGAATTTAAGAAAAAAAGGATTCACTTTGGTTCATGCCCTCAGACATTTCAGTGCATTGCTCTGGGCTCTATTGATTCTGGACTTATGGTGAGACTTCTCACCTCATGATGGACAGGAAACAGAGAAAGAGAGTTCCTAAAGCTTAAAACCAGGAATAACATTGAAAGCCTTGGAACCTATGTTCTCTGGCTAGATCCTAACTCCTAAAATTCCCACTACTAGTTGGGGACCAAAAGTTTAACATCTGAGTCTGTTGGGTATGTTTCCTATTCATACCATGCAACCAACACACACACACACACACACACACACACACACACACACACACACACACACCTTGTATATACACAATATATTCAAAGATAAAACAAAAAAAATCATACAAGCCAGGAGATGAAAAATGTAGGGAGAAAAATCAATACAAATTTCAAATAACAAAGTACAATTATCACCTCAAATATGACTGACTGTTAACATATTTAACACAGAAACCGTTTATGTAATTAGTTCAGAGACAATTTGTGCATAGAAATACAAGGGAGGGAACAAAGACCTTGAATAGACAGCAAAAAGTAATTATAAATCACTGAGATACACATGAAAGGTAAGATGTAGGCTCATGAATAATCAAATGAGTGCAGAGTGAAGGATGCTGACGCCATCTCCCCTGTACAGATAAAGGAACAAGTGGTTGCTCAAGAACTTAGAGGCTTCTGCCGTCCCATCAAATCTAAGCTCAAAGCCTCCTGCTTTGCTCCATGCTCATAACAGTGTTGAACTAAGCCTGATGAAAGAATGAGGCAGACACATCACTGTTCAAAAATATTAGCTTTACTAATACTAATGTAAACTTTAGTAACTCTACAAACAAAGACGCTTTACATCATTATAAAATTCATAAGCACTGTGCTAATTCAACTTCAAAGACTTAGTTTTTCAATAAAATTGTAAGACATAGTAATACAAAAGGAAATACAAGCTTGGAAAGATTATCATTAAATACACTTAGTCATAAAATGGATCTCTAGAGATTCCGTGTACTTGGAAATTATGAAAGGATAAGGAAGCTATGGATTACTAGGTAAGCAGAGCTTAGCAACTAATTATCGCTATGGAAACTGGTTCCAATAGAGATCCATTTCAATTGGAACAAAGGTCTAAATGAAGAAAGAAAATTTAAAATATTTTCTCAGAGAAGAATTTTCACGAATTATAGTAGGACATTGCTTTGCAAAATTATTCTGTGCAAGACTAAGTTATTTCTAAGATGTATGAACTTTGTGACCACAGTGAAAATGCTCTATACTAAAACTTCTATAAACACACCAAAAACAGATGATACAGCCATTAGCTAAGCACTCAGAGCTAGTCAATGCATTATTTTTCTAGAATTTTGTAATTGCAGCCCAAATATAAACTTCAATTACTCAAAACATTGCAAGCTAGAGACCTATGGGTGCTCTCAATATACAAGAGAGTGTGATAAAATGTGTTCTTTCGAGTGAAAACTATGAGCAGGTGATGTAAAAGCCATGTCCTGGTACCAGAAGTAAAGAGAGAGATGGCTGGCTCTCTGCATGTACTCTCTCCTACAGCAAAGCCTTGCTTGTTGCCACCTGCAGAGCTTTGGAATTGATCTGTCTATGGTAATGAGGAATGAAGAAACTAGACATGGAACAGAAAAACTGGGATTGGGTGGGTGTGTCGTGCAGTCTGGTGGAGATGCACCTGCAGATGGGACACTCAGCACATTCATTTTGTACAGGTAAACAAGGATGTGGGTTTGCTGAATGAGTAAGTAGGTTTATCAGGCACAGATAAAGGAGAGGACAGGCTAGCTAGTATCAGTAGGGTCACTATAGCGGAATACAGTCAGACGGCACTCATCTTGGTGAAGCTGTGAGAGGGGGTGGTTTCTGCACACACTGTCAACATCTGAACTCTGACCAGAGGTAGCCCTTGCCATTCCCATGGGTCTGAGGCATTGGGACCCTTGATATGGCTGTACTTACGCCAGCAATACACAGTCCCTGAAGATTTTGTCTGCTCTGAGCTTGGGTAGACAATACCAGCAGGCAGACTGTCCTAAGTATAGTTGTTATAAGAGATGACATGCTTTCTGGGAATACAAAGATGAGTCCTCCCATCTCTGGCTTGGGATGGAGGTTAAGAAAAGTTTCCTGAGTTAGAGTTCTTATCGCTGTTATGAAATAATGTGACCAAAAGCAACTTGTGGAGAAAGAGAGCTTGTTTTACTCCATATAACAGTTCATCATTGACAAAAACTGTGAGGACAGGAGTTCAAGCAGGGCAGGAATGGAGGCAGGAGCCTACAGGGCTGGAGAGACGGCTCAGTGGTTAAGAGCACCAACTGCTCTTCTAGAGGTCCTGAGTTCAAATCTCAGAAACCACATGGTGACTCACAGCCATCTGTAATGAGATCTGATGCCTTCTTCTGGTGTGTCTGAAGACAGCAACAGTATATATATACATATACATATATATATATATATATATATATATATATATATATATATATATATATATATATATATATTACATCTTTTTTTAAAAAAAAAGAACACTGCTTACTGGCTTACACACCATACTTCCTTATAAAGCCTAGGACCAGCAGCCCAAGGCTCACACCACTCACAACCATATGGGCCCTCCCCATCAATCACTAATTAAGAAAATGCTCTATAGCTGGATCTTATGGAGGCATTTTCTTGATTGAGTTTCTCTCCTTTCAGATACTAGATTGTGTCATGTTGATATAAAACTAGTCAGGACAATAACCCCTTGTCAACATGACATACAAATATCACTGTTAAATCATAACTTTTCCTTTTTTGTTTATCCCCAAGATCACACATGAATATCAACATCGCTATAGAAATATCCCAATTTTTAAAAGTCTCAGAGCTTTAAATATTCAAACACCGATTCAGTATCTTTTAAAATCCACAATCTTTGGAAGATTCCAAAATCTCTTTAAAAGTTCAATGTCTCTCAACTGTGAGCTCCTGTAAAATCAAATATAAGTTAAATACTTTCTTACCCCAAGAGGGAAGAACCAGGATATTTACAATCTGAACAGAGTAAACCCAAACTTCAAACAAATAACTCAATGTCCAGTGCCTGGGATCTGTTCATAATCTTCTGGGCTTCTTCAAAGGCTCACTCCTTTGGCTCTACCTTCTGTATCACACATAGCTTGGTACTTGGCTCCAGCTGGCTCCACTCCACACCACTGCTGTTCTTGGTGGTCATCCCAAAGTAATAGCATCTCCAACATGCTGGGTTCTCTTGCTGTAACTGGGCTCCGATGTTGCATCAATAGTCTCTCCTAGGCTCCCTTCAGAGACTTCAGCCACATAGTGCCAAGCCTCAGCTGCCCTCCATGATCCCTTCTTGCCTTCAAAACCAGTAGCACCTAAGTGACTCACACACCACCAAGTTTGGCTGCCAGCACAAGCTATACCCTTGGCCACCATTAGATCACAGTGTTCATGTTCTGATCCTAAAGAAACACTTCCCAGAAAACTTCAACTCAATAATGCCGGTCTCTCATTCTTCAGCCCCAGAAACACAGATTCTTAACTCAAAATAGCATCAGCAAGACCTCCATGGTGTTGATTGCCCCCAGAACTCTTGTCTTCCAAGCTCCCACCAAAAAGCTCACCAAGCTTTGAATCCTCACTGATTTTTTTTTTCTAGTCCAAAGCTCTAAAGTCATTCCATAATCTTCCTCAAAGCAACACAGTCAGGTCTGTCACAGCAATATACCACCCCTCGTACCAATTTGTTTTAGTTAGGGTTGCTCATGCTGTGATGAAACACCATAACCAAAAGCAACTCGAGGAGGAAAGGACTTGTTTAACTCTTAGCTCCATAGAACAGTTCATTATATACAACAGTGCGGGAGGAACTCAAGCAGGCTAAGTACCTAAAGGCAGGAGCTGATGCAGAGGCCATGAAACAGAGCTGCTTACTGCCTTGCCTAACACAGAGCAAAGCTCAGCTTGCTTTCTTATAGAACCTAGGACCACATTCCCAGGGATTGTACCACCACAGGGGGTTGGTCTTTCTCCCCATCGATCACAAAGTTAGAAAATGTCCTACTAATGAATACATTTTTCTCATTTGAGGTTCCCTCCTTTCAGATGACTTTAGCTTGTGTCAAGTTTATATAAAACTAGCCAGGACAATGAGTGAGAACAGAAATACTAGTTATTCTCACATGGGACTGTCACTAGTACCTTTGGCATTAATGTCTACAGAGTATCACTTAAAGCTGACCAAGTTTTCTGGTACCCTTCTTCAGTGCAGACTAAAGACAAATGTATCTCACTCTGGAAAAGAGTGTTTCCAACTCATACCTCAGAAAATTCCTACGAAGAAGCAATTTAGAAACATATGTTCTTCCAGCAATAAAACGATCAGTTATAACTCATAAAACAACCCTGCTTTATGCATTTCATGGAATATATGATGAAAAATATATAAGCAAGAAGACACTATAAAAGTAAGCAGGAAAAGTCACAAAGCAACCCAATGAAGATCTTATGAGTAAAAGTATCTAATTCAATAAAACACAGTTAAAGTCTTAACAATAACTGAATGTATGTGAGCCAGATGAACACAAGAAACTGTTCAGAGGAGGGAAGTCGGCAGGTTTTACAACACGGAAAAGAGAGGGATATTCAAAGGGGAAATAAGTGAAAGAAAAGAAATATTTGAAGCAAAATATTCAGAAATGATTAAAATCATAAATCCCTGGATTTGGGAAGCACTAAGAATTCCAATTAGGGTACAAACATAAATGTTCATGTGTTCAAATAGTATAGGACAACTGTAACTTATCAAAAGTGAACAACACAACTCAGAAGAAGGCAGAAAAACAATTTCCTAAGAACAAGAACCTCTTAGATTAGTTATTACATGCTTGAGTTAAAATGAAGACAAAGACAGTGCAATAGACTAGAATGAAAGACAGTGCAATAGACTAGAATGGAAACCCAGAGGTCAGTCTCAGGTCATGCCTTATGTCAGCGATGGTCCAAGGATGATGTTTTAAATATTGGAAAAAGAAGAGATTTCTTGAGACATAACTATACACAGGAACTATTTCTTTTGTATCAGAAAAGTCTGCTACATAAAGAAAATGCCAAGAATTGGAAAATCTGGTCAATAACAAAATTGTGGCATGAAATCTGTGCAAAGTGTAAGACAATAATCATCTATAACGCAGTGTTGAACTGATTGTTCAACCGCATGTGCAAAGATCTGATGTTTGGATCGAGAACAAGTAGACTAAAGGTAGCCTTTTTCAAGGATGCATGTCTGTGTTGCCATCGTGGAAGTTAAGGGAAGAGGAGAGGAAGGTAGGTGTGCTTTCAATGAGTGGTTTCTGAGTCAAGGCAAGGAGAGGGAGGACACAGAGGAACTGGGGTGTGAAAGGAACAGAGAAGGAAGAAAGGGAGGAAGAGATGGAGAGGAGAGGAGAAAACAAAAGCATGTTTAATAAGTATACATACAAGCTAATGTATGCAGGGAGAGAATTTCTTATCTGAAGTACTTAGGGTTGGAAGTGTTTCAGACTTAGGACTTGTAACATTGGCCTATTTATAATGAACAACTTTAGGGGCAGTATTCAACTCTAAGCACAAATTCATTTGTGTTTCAGATGCATGGCCTGACCCTGATCTTTCCTAATGTTTTCAAATAGTTTTGTTGTTTATGAAAGGTGGCATCATCCTGGCAGGTGTGAAGTGTTTCACTGTGGGGCAGTGGGCCTGGGGGAATAAAGGCAGTGGGAGAAAACCCTCGTCCCACCAGAGTTCTGGTGCTCTGGGCAGGCAGATGCAGGAGGACTTCCATGCTGCCCCAGGTGGGTGTCTGGCTTTGGGAAGCTCTGGACCCAGTCCGAGTCGGTGGACAAGGGGCAATCAGAGGTCTCTGGACCTCATGGAGGCCAGAGATAACAGGTTCCCAGTCTAGGGCATCCCAGACACTGCTAGACACCTGGGGAAGAGCTAAGAACAAAATGGGGACCCCAGGGGGCTTCTCTGTCAGACCTGGGGCAGAAGGGAAGACGTGTGTGAGAGTTTTTGATCCTGTCCATGGCTGGAATGCAGGAAGGCCTTCCAGCGGGAGGTTAGACAGTTCTTTAGGGGAAAGCCTATCTCATGTACAAGCATGGTAGTCCTTGATGGGTGTCTATGGTTTTAGAGCTTTATTGTAGAAAGGCAGGGAGAAAGAGAGAAGGTATAAAGAGGGAGACCAGCCATGAACACATGAGAGGGAGGGAAGGAAGAGAGAAGGAGGATTAGGAGAGCTTAAAGAGAGTGAAGAGGGGCCAAGCAGCTCCTTTTATAGTAGGCTGGGCTACCTTGCTGTTGCTAGGTAACTGTGGGGAGGAGCATACCTGGCTATAGCCAGGTAACTGTGGGGGTGGAGTCTAGCCAGAATGCCAGAAGCTTGGGACATTGTGTGACTTATAGTCACAGAATTATGGAGTTGGGGACTCTGTGGTGTCAGGCACCTGTCTCTGGGAATGTGGCTCACTTTTCTGTCCTTTGTGGAATTTCCTACTGGGTCACTGGAGCAAGCCTCATTCAACTAAAACAGACTGCCTTCCACAGCCCCACATTGCACTTGAGGCATTATAAGGGCATTTGAACAATAAAAAGCAGAACAGTTGGGATTTCAGATTTTCGCGTTGTACATGCTACATCTCTGCTGCCCAACTCACATCCTGTTGATTTATGTGTTTAATAGAAAGCATTGCTCTTATATATATTGCACAATTGGAAATATGAAGAGAGTAAATATATCTTTTTTAAAGAAATCCAACTAAAATATGTATAAGAGACTTCATATCACTAAGTTCACAGTTTGGGGAGGCATAAAAAATGACATATAAATTTACTACTGAAACTTATCAAGGTTTTCACTTTAGTAGTGTTGAACATGTTGATATGATTTGAAATGAGTGCACAGAGCTTTGCTTTTTTTCCAAAAAACAGAAAATCTGCATCCAATGCACAATTTCTTCTCTCTCTTTCCTTCCCCATCCTTGTAGCCACTCCTCTATTTCCTGTGTCTACTTTAAATTACCTCACACAAATAGAAGCATACAGCACTTATATTTTGGCCGTTGGCTTATCTCAGGGTTCATCTGAGCTATAGCCTGTGATGGGAAGTGCCTACTTTTCCAAAATTAGATATGTCCATGCTACATTTTGTAGGTCAATTCATCCATAGATGGATACTTTCGTTGAGTTGAAACTCTTAGGCTGCTGTGAACAGAGATATATGGGTATCTTAGTGACATCCTGCTTCCATATACAAGGAGATGAACTGTCAGATCATCAGGTAATTGCATTTCTAAGTTTTTGGGATCCATAGTAGAATGTTGACAATTGTATCATTTTACAAATCTATGAGATGTAGACAAGGGTAGCAGTTTTTCCATATCCTTCCTTGCACTTGTCTCTCAATGAATATGAGGCAATGTTTCACTGGAGTTTAGGTCTGCATTTATTAGATGACATTGGATGTCTCTACTTGTTAGCCATTTGTATATTGATCTGGGGCAAACATCTACCCATGCCCTTTGTTCATTTAAAAACCAGGCTATTTAATTATTTTGTTGTTGAATTATAAGAGTTCTTTCTATATTTATAATATCAAAACACTTGCTAGATATAAACTTTGCAAACCCTCTTCTCTGTTCTTCCTTTCTATTGGCTGTGCTCTCTGCTAGGCAAGGCTTTACGTCTGACGTGTAGTATGGGCCTGGTTTGGTTATTACTACTTTTAATGATAAGAAAATAGTAACATGTTTGATCTTTTCTGGAAGGGTAAATGTTGAGGACTTAAATATTTAACATTTAAAATTTAAAGAGAAAAATAGAGTAAAAACAAAGGAAGTATTTGTGGGAGAGATAAAGAATTAGTCAAACAGAAAACTGAAGACTACGCAGAGCCAACAACTACACAATTGGTTATTTGGAATAATAAATCATAATAATAAATTGAGTAATAAAAGTGTTGAGCCTGTAGCAAGCACAGAATGGAATCAAAGTCAGTTTGAGAGCTCTAACAAAAATCAGCAATATTGGCAGTGGACATGAGAATGGACAAGAAACAAGTATTTGGTGGCCTGTGCTATGGTGTCACTAAGCAATTGCTGCCAGTTCTACCAATATAGTCATTTAGACCCCTCTTTCCTCTGTTACCTTTGCCCTTCTGAGCTTGTCAGTGTTGATTAATATGCCACAGAGAAACAAAACAAAAGAGGAAGAATAGGATCAAACTCCAAACTACCTCTTAACAATGTTTATTAGAGTTGGGAGGAGAGAGGAGTGAAGCTTAGCATAGCTATAGTTTGGGAACTGATGCCTCAGCACTACGTCTCATGGACAGGTGGCTGTGCTGAGGCCACATTTACTACGTCTCATGGACAGGTGGCTGTGCTGAGGCCACGTTTACTCAGCAGCCAGATGCAAGCAGTCCCTCTGTTTAAATCAATCACACACCAAATTCTATTAAAAAATTCAAATCATAACCATACTTATCCCTCTTGGTGTAACCAACTTACAAAAGCCAGGTGACTACCCTGTGCCTCTTGCCAAGGAATAAGGTCCTTGAGACTATGACTGTGTTTAATTTAACACTATGTGGCTGTCTCCAGACTACAGAATGACATATGTTTGTCTGTCTTATATATTTGGCCAATGATTAAAACAAGCTGTAACTAGCAACAGGTTTCTATGCAACATCTCAGCAAGTCCAGTGCATGAATTGTGATCATGTTTCCACTTTATAGCTAATATTGAAAAAATATTCATATTGATTCTTTGAGAATTTCATATAATAAATCTTGGTCATATTCAACCTCCAACTTCTCTCCCAATTCAGGGAAGTAGAACATACACAAATACCCCTAAATGCACAGAGCTTTTATTACTTACTTGGCAGGAAAGCTAAGACACATATCCTTAAAGGTGCATAAGACCTTCGCAGAGTACATGGTAGGGGCCACCAAAGATAGAGGAGGCCAGAACTGTAACAGATGGTATCTTTTGTGTGACAGGTTTTTTTTTCTATAAGCATTCCACCTGGAGGAAGACTTGCTAAGACTCAAGAAGTAGTCAACACCCAAGTCTTAGAAAGTTCCTGAAACTGAAAGTATTCACAAAGGCCCTGCCCAAGCAGCAAGAACTGCTGGAAAGAGGAAACTCCCCAGTCTGTCTAGCTGCCTACATGTCATGCAGGGTGTCCCAGGGATGCATCCTCCATGAGTCACCTATGTTGGTTGGACTTTTTGGTAATGGATATGCTTTTGAGCCATTCATGCTTCAACCCCTTTCCTGTAGAAAAAAACAATAAACCTAGTTGCTCACTAAACTAGACTTAGTGAATATTTTTCTTTTTTCTTTTCTTTTTTCCAGTCTAGTACAAGTGCTCCATCTACACAAACTAGATTTTATTCATGTCTCCCTAGGAAGTCACACTAGAGGCAGGTGAGGCCTTTGAGTGAGAAGTGGCCAACTACCTAGGTGGTAGAGAGGAAGATATAGCTGTCTAGTGATTTGAATGAAAGTAGCCCCCATAGTGTAGTGGCATGACTCAGAGGTATGGCCTTGTAGTATATGATATACTGTGTAGGTATATGACAGGGGCTGGACTTTGAGGCTTCAAATTCTCAAGCCAAGCCCACTGTCACTCTCTCTTCCTGCTGCCTGCCAAACTAGATGCAGAACTTTCAGCTATCTCTCCAGCAAGACATCTGTTTTTGTGCTGCCGTGCTTCCCACCATGATGATAACTGACTAAACCTCTGAATTATAGGCCATCCCCAGTTAAATATTTTCCTGTATAAAAATTGGTGTGGTCATGCCATCTCTTTATAGCAATAAAACCCTGACTAAAACTATCAGGAAAGAAAGCTTCTCGGAACTATCAAAGCTACACCTGCTGTACTGTAAAGCAGAAAGAGAATTCCTGTGGCTCAGGAAGATAACAGCTGTCCAAAATGGCCAGGACTGGTTCCAGAGTCTCCCTGGAACATAGGCCTCCTGGCCTGCAGGCCTCACCTTCAGAACCAGGAATTCACAAATAAGGTGCATGTAACTAAGTCCATTCAAAAACAGTGCTGTGGAACTAAAGACTGGGTGTTTCAATCATCTGTCCTCCACTCTATAATCACCTGACAGAGAACAGAAGAGTTTCAGAGAGCCTCACAACTTAGTCTCCAGCAGATGTCTACATGCAGAAATTGGAGACATAGAACATTTCTGAGACACGAGACAAGAACCTGTGATTCAATGGAAAGGAAAACAACAAAAAGAAACAAACCAGGGATGACCCAGATGTTGAGCCACTGGCCCAGATGTCAGCGTGAATGAGTGGCATATTTGGTATGTCTAAATGGAACAGATGGAAAGGTCTTTTGGAAAACGTGAGCACAGGCAGAAAAGATTGGGAGTTTAAGCAGACAAAGGGAATCTCTAAAAAAAAATAAAATCAAAGAAACAGTGTCTTAGTCACTGTTCTATTGCTGTGAAGAGACACTATAAATAGGGGAAGGCTTAAAATAGAAAGTATTTGATTAGGTTTTGATTACAGTTTCAGAGGTGAGCCCTTTATTAACTCGGTGTGGATGATGGAAGAATACAGGCAGGCATAGCATTGGAGAAGGAGTTGAGTATTACATCCTGATCCTCAGGTAGCAGGCAGAGAGAAGTGTGTGTGTGGGGGAAGACCTGGCCTTTGAAACCTCCCAACCTACCCTCAGTGACACACTTCCTAAATGAGGCCACACCTAGTCCTCCTACTCCTTCCAAATAGTTATATTCTCTGGTAACTAAGCATTCAAATCCATGAATGAACCTATGGAGGTCATCCTTATAGATATGCTAGCCCTGAAAAGCATGCAGCACCCAACTGAAGACTCCATGAGGCACACTTATCTATGCTTTGAAAAGAAGCCAATGAGAGGAATTTAATTTGATATCAAAACATAAGAAGCAGGGTGACATGGGATATCTTCTAATTGTCGGGGGTGCTACCAACTTGTCTTAATGTTGTACAACTGGAAACCTGAAGGAAAGAAAAAAAGTATTTGAAAAGCAAAAGCTTTGGGTTTTCCAAGATGGATGGAACACATTACCCTAGAGATCCATCCACTGCAATCTAATCCAGAGCAGTCCAAAGACATTAAAAAAAGAAAGAAAAAAAATCCCCCTAGCCTATCTCTGAACTGTTGATAATGACATCAGCAGAAAGATGCCACTTTTAAGGAAATAATGATTTTTAAAGGTCATATTTCATTAAGTAATGATTTCAGAGAACAAGGAGATGAACCCTTAAAGTGGTAAACAAAACTGTTAACATAGACTTCTATAGCATGTGAAAAAATCGTTCAAAACACATTCTGGTCACCGAATGCTGAATGTGCCTCTAGCAGGTTTATATTGAAGGAACTTTTAGCATAAGAGAGAGGTGAGAGCAGGCAGAAGAGAGAGCCTCACAGGAGCACTGGGGAATGTGAGTGTGAGCAAGCCTAGGAGACTCTTTGCAGCATCCTTATTATTATTATATGTGTGCACACATACTCCATTGCTTCTAACATCATTGAACCTTTTGTGATGGGGAGACATTCTAGGCTCAGGTAAGAACACAGGCTACGTAAACATGAGGGGCTGAGTCTGAATTCCCAGAACATTTGCAAAAAGCCAGTGTGTGCCAGCCTGAAACCCCAGCACTATGTATCTGAGATCACTGAAGCCTACTGGCTGTCAAACACATACACCAAATATACACACATGCACACACATATACACACATACATACACCACATGCACACACATACACAAACATACACATATACACACATATGCATATATACATACATACATATACACACATACACATAATACTCCACATGCACACACATACACATATATACACATACACATATGTGTATATATATATATATACACACATGCACACATACACACATATACACACTCATATATACACATACACATACATACACTGCATGTACGCACATACACACATATACACACATGCACACATACATACAGACATATAAATACATATATACACACACATGCATATACACAAGTATATACACACAAACACACATATACTCTATGCACACAAATAACTAAATAAAAATTAAAATAAACATGAATGAAATCTTACAAGATATTAAAGCTGTAAAGAAAAATGTGCTGTATTATTTATAATATATGCAGATATGAGACATAACTAAAAGAACAAAGGGCCAAAACAGGACACATCGGGATTAATACTACTATGAGCTTCTTGCATTGTTCACAAAGTGGGGGACTCTCAGAGGTTGCACTATGGTGTACTATCTTCCCCACCCATGCTGGGGGAACAGGCAGGCACAGTTCTGCTCAGCTTTATATGTGGGTGCTGGGGTTTCAAAATCATATGTTCATTCCAACATAGGCTGTGCTCTCTAAAACACTACTAAGGCACAAACAAGTCAACATACCTAAAAAGTCAATAGAGAAATAAAGTCTGACAGCTATATAGTTGATCAGAAAAACAGAAACAGAAGGAACCAATGTGACAAATTACACATGAATGGCACATGGGAAGACTTAAATGCAGCCTCAACTACCTTTCTAAACAAGAGATTGTTATACCTGATTCAACCGGAAGAAATGCACTTTAACTATTTTGATCTACATATTGTGAGATTAAAAAGGCGGAGAAAGACACGCCATGCCAACAGTAAGTGTTGGATAGATGGTATTGCTTTATTCCAATGAAAATAAGTAAAACTCAGTGAAATAAAACTCAAAGTATTACTAGGTAGTAATGCTTATACAGGTTATGGGGAGTTGATATGTCAGGGTCTTATTTTGCCCTGTTCTATGGCAATTTTAAACATGTATGAGCTTGAAAACAGGTTAAATTATTGGATTAAAAAAAAAACCTAACCGGAGTTATGGGAGATAGAGATAAATCTTAGAGTCTAGCACTTGTCTCAGTGATTGATAGAGCAAGCTGACAGGAAGTAGAGAAATGATGTATGTGCATAACACCAAACTGGCCTGCCCGGCACTCACAGATCACCGCATCCAATAACCACGAGATATACTTCCTTCAGTACACAGTAGCTTTTTCTAAGACAGCCCGTATGTTCAGCCATTAAGCACATGATAATACCCTGAAAGGAGTGAAATCATATGGGTGCATTTTTAGTGAGATTTAATTAGAAGCCAAAGCAATAAAATATCTACAAAAAAGGTCAGCAACACTCCTTTCTAGAATCTTGGGTAAAAAAAAAAAAAAGAAGAAATATTGGGATAAAATTGGGACATATTTGGAGTTGAAGAATATGGTAGAATATGCAAAATGACTTCATCGGTACATGGAAGAAAAATTTTCCCTAAGTTTCCACTTTAAGAAAGTTTGTGAACAATGTAAATGCAACAGAAAGAAAAAAAGAAAGAAAGAAAGAAAGAAAGAAAGAAAGAAAGAAAGAAAGAAAGAAAAGAAAAGAAAAGAAAAGAAAAGAAAAGAAAAGAAAAGAAAAGAAAAGAAAAAACAAGACAAACTTGAATAGAGAAGAGTGAATTAACTCAAAGTACAGACAAGAGGGGAGCACAGACAAGAGGGGAGCACAGACAAGAGGGGAGCACAGACAAGATGGGAGCACAGACAAGAGGGGAGCACAGACAAGAGAGGAAACCAAATTCCAGGCATCAGCGAAATGGAAAACAGACAAAACCAACTAAGCTCGAGCTTGCGTTTTAGAAACGTTAATAAAATCTAAAACCATGTAAAGTCTGATCAAGGAGAAGCCACAAGCCCACACCAGGACAAGCTCAGCAGTGCTGGCCCCACAAACAGGATGTCTAGATCACATAAAAAATGTCACAGCAATGACCTCAACCACCTAGGCCTAAAAACTGCCCCACACTACACCATAACAAAACAGATACAAAAACTAGTTTACAAGTCCACATTGACCTACTTTTATTTTTTTTAAACCTGAGTTTCCAGTAAGATATTTCTACAAGAAACTTGTAGATCCAGAAGCTCCACTAATGAATTGTATTATAGTTAAGGAACATACCGTGTCAATCTTGTGTACTTCTCTTTAGCAAGTAGGAGAGGAAAAGCATTTTTGAGTTCACTGTTTGAAGCCAGAGTAATTACAAAATACTGATTAAAAATACTATAGGAGATGAAAATTGCCTGTGAATGTGCCTCAAAAACACAGAAGCAAAAGGGGGAAGCCCCCAACATTTTGGAAAACAGAGGAGGAATATTAACATGTTTAATGTTGGGAAATGGATCTGTGTGCTGCAGGCACACTGCAGCTTATTGTAACATGTTCTGCTATGTTCAGTTGATATCCCTGGGAGCCCTGCCCTTTCTGAAGGGAAACAGAGGAGCAGGGCATCTGATCTGGGGAGAGGAAAGGTGGGGTGGAGGAAGTGGGAGGAAGAGAGAGTTGGAATATGTTGTATGAGAGAAGAATAAAAACAAACAAATAAGATGTGGTCATGACCATAAATACCAAAAGAAAATGCATTAAGATGTAACACTTATTAGTTGCCCAAACTTAGAAAATTAGATGTTCTTGTGTGGCTAGGAGTAGCTATGAAAAAACTGGGCAATTGATATGATACTCACAGGTGACACAGGCGACATTGTGTCCAATATTCGCTTATAAGTTTAATGGCTTACCAACCAACAGGTGTACCAGCCTTTTGTAAAATTTGTAAACCTATTGTAAAATGGAATCAAAGTTAGCCAAGGTCATCTTCAGAAGGAGCCCACTGAAAGACATGCATAGCACTTTACTTCAGGAATTAGTGATGTGGGCATGGGGAGAAGGAGAGAGACAGAGAGATAGAGAAACAGAGAGAGAAAGGGGATTTATTAGAGTGGTTTAAAGGTTATGGTACAGCTATTCTAACAATGGCTGTCTCCTGATGGAGTGTCCAAGAATCCAGTAGTTGCTCCATCCACAAGGCAGGATGTATCAAGCAGTCTTAAGTATAAGCCAGAATCCCAAAGAGAGAGGCTCCAAGGCCAGTGAAGGAATGAACTTATCAATGAGAGTGAGAGCAAGCAGGCAGAGAGAGCAAAGCTTCCTTCTTCCATGATCTTCATGGAGACTGCAACCACAAGGTGTGGCTCAGATTTAGGGTGAGTGTCCCCACCTCAAAGGATTCTTACTTACTGTGGGTTTTCTCACCTTAAATGAATGATCCAATCAAGAAAAACCTCTCACAAGTGTACCCAGCTGCTTGCATTTTAGTTAATTCTAGATATGGTCAAGTTGACAACCAAGTACAGTCATCACACTAATGCAGTATAAAGTTGAGCTTAAGGGCAGGAAGATAACTTGGTAGAGCACATAAACAACTTAGGAATTGAAGCATACATAGACAGTGTCTTGTTTTTTATTCAAAATACCACAGTAGTTCAGTAGATAAGCTCTTCTTCTTCTTCTTCTCCTCCTCCTCCTTTTCATCTTCCTCCTCCTCCTCCTTCTCCTTCTCCCCTTCTTTCTCCCCTCTTCCTTCCTTCCTTCCTTCCTTCCTTCCTTCCTTCCTTCCTTCCTTCCTCCTCGTTCTTTTATAAATGGTGTATGTATACTGTCCTTGTGCCTAAGGAGGAACTCAATCTTAACTACCACATACACAAAACATTGATCTAACTAACAGACCAACAGCCTCAAAGCTAAAAGGAATAAAAAGAATTGGTATATTACAACTTTGGTTTGGCAAATAAATAAATAAATAAATAAATAAATAAAATGCCTTTTTAGGTAAGGCATTTGTACACATATATACACACACAGAAAGAACAATAGCAATGATAAAAATAACTAATCAGTTTTCATGATCAACACATTTACAAAAAAAGTAGGACGTGAATGTTAAACTCACAGATATAGGGAACTATTCGTGAAAGCATTTATCTAGCCAAAAGCTTTATGTAAAATATGTGAGGAGCTCCTACAAATCAGTGATGAAATATATCACATTTAAAAAGGAGTGATGGGGAGGTGTCTTAGTTTGCATTTTATTGCTGTGAAGGGACACCATGACCATGGCATATCTTATAAACAAAGCCATTTCACTGGGGCTGCCTTCCAGTTCAGAGGTTTAGTCCATTGTCATCATGGCAGGAAGCATGGCAGCATGCAGGCAGACATGGTGCTGGAGAGGTCGCTGAGAGTTCTACATCTGGATCTGCAGGCAGCAGGACAAGACAGTGAGCCGCTAGACATGGCTTGAGCATCTGAAACCTCAGAGTCTGCCACCAGTGACACTAATAGTGACACTTTCTATGGGCCTATATGGCCATTTCTATTCACGAAGCCACAGAGGAGCTGGGGACATGGCTCAGAGGCCAAGAGCGCTTGTTATTCTAGCAGAGGATCTCAGCAGCTCACAGCTGCTTGTAACTCTAGCTCCAGGGGATCTTATGTCTTCTTTTGGCCTCTATGGACCCCACACAAGTGTAGTTTGCACACATACATGCAGGCACACACTTGTACACACACAAATCAATACATCTTTTAAAAAGTAATGAGGAAAAAAATTAAAAAGTGATGAGGAGCCAGCAAGATGGCCATGGTGGTTTGAATAGGAGCCCCCACAGACTCATGTGCCTGAATGCTTGGCACATAAGGAGGGGCACGATTAGGACATGTGGCCTTGCTAGCATAGGTGTGGCCTTGCTAGCATAGGTGTGCCCTTGTTGGAGGAAGTGTGTCACTTTGGAGGCAGGCTTTAAGGTCTCCTATGCTCAAGCTATGCCCAGTAAGTCACACAGTCCCCCTCTGCTGCCTTTGGGTCAAGATGCAGAACTCTCAGCTCCTTCTCCAGCACCATGTCTGCCTGCATGCCTCCATGCTTCCTGCCATGATGATAATGGATTAAACTTCTGAACTGTAAGCCAATCCCAAATGAAATGTTTTCTTTGATAAGAGTTGCCTTGGTCATGGTGTCTCTTCACTGCTATAAAACCCATTTTAAGACAATGGCTTGGCAGGAAAAAGGCATCTGCTGCCAAGCCTGATGATCTGAGTTCAATTTCCAGAACCCACATGGTAGAAGGAGAGAACCAATTCCTATAAGTTGTCCTTTGACTGCCACATGTCCCTACAACTTACCACACACACACACACACACACACACACACACACACACACACAAATAAATAGAAATTTAAACGTTTTAAAAAGTGATTAAAGACCCTCAAAAAAATTTTAAAGGCCAATAAGCATATTATGAGAGACCCAACACCATTGTCACTAGGAAAAGACCAATTAAAATCTCTGTCATCATGTCACATCTCTCAAAACTGCTGAAATCAGCACTAAGAGCTGCTAAGTGACTCCCTCAGTATTTTTAAACCAAGACCCCATATGAAAGCGTTTGGATGTCTGTCCTTAGGCAGGTAACTAGACTTGGGCCAGGTCATGAGGGTAAGTTCCCCGTGGTGGGATTAGTGTCCTTAGAAAGAAGGGAAGAGACTAGCCCTAACTCCCTCTCAGCCATCCACAAGGTAGGAAGAGAGCCTGTACCAAGTACTCCACTGTAAGGAAACCCGATCTTGTACTTGAGGGCTTCGGCAGCAGCACGGGAAGTGAGTGTCTGCCGTTCAAGTGTCTCAGCTAGCATTTCTGGTAACTGCAGTCTAAGCTGAATGAGGCCGACTGACGGTAAAGGGGAGTGTTGGTTCTCCTGAAGGTCTGGATCATCTGGGATTCTGTTTAAATTTTTCCTCTAAAGTGAAACATCTACTTACCCTGGCTTAATATTCCACACTGAGAAATTTACCCAGGTCCCTGAAGAATGCACGCAGTCTGGACGTTCAGAATAAGTACAAGCTGGAAGCACCCGATCAACAGGAGACAGGGTAAGCAAGCTGCGTGTGCTGTACAGCTCAGTGACTAAAGGGAGAATTAGGGTAGCTGTGACTACTTAACACGCAGGGGTGCAAACCGCGTGTGCTGTACAGAGCTCAGTGACTAAAGGGAGAATCAGGATAGCTCTGACTACTTAACACGCAGGGATGGATTGGAAAAATATTCAAAAGCCAGGTAGGAAATAATACAAATGACTATTCAATTACACTGCATCTGAGAACAGGCTAAATTAATCTACGCTGCTAAAAAATAAGGATGTGGCAGTATTGATAGCATAAGCAGACAGGAAAGGAAGCCAAACGGAAGCTTTTTAGGAGATTGGAAATACAATGTATTCTTCTCTAATGGTAGTTTTCTGGGCTACATAACTACCAAAACTGACAAAGCTGTAAGCTTAAGGTTGTGCACTGTGTATATTATATATAACATCTTTAAATAATAAATTAGTGGATGAATAATTGAGCCTCACATTATTGATATTTCTAAAACAGTTTCACCTCTAGGGCACAGTTTCTGAATGATGCTCCTTCCAATGAATAATACAGAAACAATTCAAGGGTTATGTGAAATTTTAGATATAGCACCTACACTCATGTCACAGTAATGCACAATCACATTAAATATGTATAGATGCATGCATATGCATGTATGCTTATGTACTGATATAAGTAAATTAATTTTAATAATTTAGTACTTAGTGACTATTTTCCATTATCAATTATTACATCCAGTTGATACTAGATATAGCAATTATATCTTCTTCACTGAACTGTGAGTAATACGGCCTTCTTTTGGTCCATCCATACAATCTGCCAGATACTATCAGCTTATGAAAGGAATTCATATCTTATTGTCAGCTACAAGAGAATACAGGAAGAAAGATCATAATGTAGCTGGCCATATTCATCTGTTATTTTACTTGACTTTAATTTAATAACATGTACATAATTTAAATACCATTGGATCTTGGGGGCTGAACAAGAGAAAGACACTCTCCTGCCCTGGTAGTCCTCTTTGGGATTACACTTTCATTATTATTTAGCTGTGTTTTCATATGAACAGACAATTAAATTCTATCTGCCCTGATAAACTGAAAGTCATACTACATTTCCCAGGGTAGATAAACGGTGACATTTGCGTTCAAGAACATAAAATGTATATGTTGATACTAAGGTTTACAGGATAGTGCGGTATTAATAAACATAGATTAACTTGTATAAATTAATAATAGAATGGTTCAGTCTTTATATTGCTCCCTAGATTTCCGTTGTTCCTGCTCTTGTGCAGTGCAATGGCTTTCCCATGTTTGTCTCTTGCTATGACAATGTCACTCTCTAGGCTCTGATACCTTGCTAGAAAGGATCCTTCCATGTTGAAATCAGAAAGCCAGTGGTCAAAAGCAAGCAATATCTTCAGCTACTTGGTATCTGATTAGAACTAGCCCACATGGGTAAGTAGCAACACCAGATATTCTTTAGGATGTAAATGACTTCTTCAAGTTGTGTCTTATATGAGTTTATCAGTTTAATTTAAATATTGAACCTATTCTCAATAAGATGAATATCCTTAAGGGAGAGGACTCAGGCTGCAAGAGCATACCAACTTCAGTCTAGGTCAGTGGTTCTCAACCTTCCAAATGCTGTGAACCATTAACCCAGTCCCTCATGTCATGGTGACCCTAACCATAAAAAATTTTGTTGCTATGTCATAACTGTAATTTTGCTACTGTTATGATCATAATGCAAATATCTCTTTTTGCCAATGGTCTTGGGTGATCCCTGTGAAAGCATCAACTGACCCAAAGGGGTCATGACCCACAGGATGAGAACCATTGGTCTAGTACATGTTGGTTACTTAGTAAATATTTTTTTTATTCTGTGTAGAGGTTCACAGAACCCAAAAGTATATCCCTAGATATTTTTCTTCTCCTCTCCAATAATCAACATCTTTTTTTTTTTAATTTTCCTAACAGGCTCCAAACCATCCTACGTCTTGCTCTTAAAGTCAGTGTATTCCCATTTTTATTTCAGAACAGGTGAAAGAAACACACCCTTCCCACTCGGCAGACATGTGCTCATGGGTATTGCACAATCTATGAGTCCCCAGCTAGGCATAGCTCCTCTTCTCATATGCCTCCATCTCTCTGCCCTGGTTGAAGCTCCCTCTTCTCATTAAGAATGATTCCCCCCCCCCTGACATATGTACACTTTTCTTTAGGCATCTTCTCTTTCAGACAATGTCTAATGCCATGGCTTGCCCAGCTCCTGGAGCCTGTTGTACTGCACTTCTTTCTGGTCAGCTGTGCCAGATTTCTCATTATGCGGCTGCCTGCGTCTTTATTAGACTGCAAGTCTGATAATCACAGTGTGAAGCACAGACTCCTGTGTCCTCCAAACCTTGTGGTGGGGGGATGGATTTATGTGTGCTGAGAATGAGGGACGAGTTATACTGAATCCTGAGTCCACACATCTGGCTGACGACATTCCCACACGCTGCCTGCGTCTCTGCAGTTAGTAACTAGCATTTTAATAGTCAATTCTAGAGCTGACATTGAAATAATCAAACTACTGTTTATGAATAGGACATGTGTGGAGTGAGATTAGAGAAAGAAAGAAATGGCTTTGAACTGCACTCCAATGGGCACATGGGATTCGTGGGTTAGAGCAGAGCCTGACCACTTCATGTGTGTGGAAACTGTACCCCCTGCAAACAGTCTGCAGAGACAGAAACAGCAGTTCTAGTAGGAAGAACATCATGGACTTCAGGAACTCAGATCTAAAGGGCCTGACCCCCTAACACAAACACAAGAAAGAGCGACTGACCTTTACCTGCTGCCCATGAGCACAGGCCTCTCTTCTCCAATCTTCCCCCAGTAGATTGGCACTTACCATCCCAGGGGTAAACAAGTCCATCCATAGATCTGTAAGTTCCAGAAGCCATTCATATATGTTGTCTTGTCAAGCCATGTGATGGATGTCTTATTCTAGACTCAAACAAACAAAACTGGAGAAAGAGTGGGATTGCCAATTGGATATGGTTCCTTTTATTCTACTTCTATGTAAATTTTGCTATTTGGCATGATATTGACTTTTCTAAGAGAAAAGTGTGTAAGATGTGACCTTTGACTTCAGAGCCCCAAGTCCTCAATAGGTAAGTTAGTATAAATATCTCAGATGATTATAAAGTCAGTATGTACTCAAGGCCTAAATATTAGTACAGACATATCAGCTTGTTAATACATTGTGTAACCACCTGCCATCTTCAATTTAATATTCAATTTGAGAGACGACACCTTTAAATATTTAGTCTCAACAGTCAAAGAAATGGGAGCGTAAGATTTGTGGAATTTCTACACAAACACGGGCTTTATCCGAGCACATCAGACTTGTATCTTGGCAGTGTCCTCACTTATAAAAATATATTGTTTTCATGCCTGATATTAAGTAGAATAAATGCACATGGAAAAAAAAGACAAACTACAGAAAGCAAGCATGACCATAAAAACAAGCAAAATAAACATAGTTTTAAAATAATATGCTCCCGACTGATCCAAAAAGATGGATCTCCTGGTGTGCATGCTAGAAATATAACTTCAATATCTGGGCTTCGTGTTTATTGGCTTTTTTTGTATTAAAAATTCACTCTTTAATAACACTAGAGGAACAATAAAACTGATTTCAAAAGGGAATAATTTAGTTCTCTGGGAGGTAATCACTTCGACCCTGATTTAGAATAATTTAAAGAGCATGAGCTCTATAAGGGTCCTGTTTACTTTGGGAGGTTTAGCCTTTTCCAAGCAGGAGGTGATTAGAAGTTTCAGAGAGTTTGTGGCAAAAAAAAAAAAAAAAAAAAAGCAGGAGGGTAGGGGGTAGTAGGGAGAGCCAGCTTTAGGATTCCTTTCAAATCAGCCCTGTGCCCCACCCGGACCTCAGTCCTCAGCAAAGATGCACAGAAGTAGGTTTTAGTCTTCATGTTCAAGCTATTTTACCAAATTCCTTGTTTTTTTACAAACAAAACTCCCCCCACCTCCGCGCGCGCGCGCACACACACACACACACACACACACACACACACACACACACACACACTTCTCTTTCCCTCAATAAAAATGGAAACCAGCTTTTTTGCTTTTCCAGGGGTGTCTCCTGCCACCCAGAAGATGTGCTCTCGATTTTTCCTTTAATGGCAGGCTGTTAATTAGCACAACTTTATGGTGGGGAAAAAAAAAAAAAAACAGAAGGGAGGGAAGGGTCTGTTTGCAAAGGCTCTCCAGAAGTAGCGGACAACTCATTTGATTTTATGTGTGAAATCCAGCTCATCTTCTAGAAGTTTGCAGTGCGAGTCAGGAAATGCGCAACGGTCTGGAGTCCTGTCTCTGTGAAGGAAGAGAGTCATCAAAGACACCCAGTTGTGTGTGGGAGCCATCACTGGGGGGCCAGATCATCAGGCCAAAAACAACTGGGTCTGGCTCAGTGTCTGGAGTTGTTTCAAGTCCGGGTTAACTCCAGCTTCAAAGAAACCCAGAGACAGGAAATGAAAGGTCAAGACTTTATCCTTTGGATCTGTTTCCAAACCAGCTCCACCATTCGACCTCTGGTGTCTTCCACAAGCGTATTTCAAGGCTCATCATTACTGTTCGCCTTTTATCAGGAGCCAGTAATACCCGCTGAGCATAGGAGAGAGCGTGTAAGCTAATGCTCTTCGTTTTAAGCTTGGTGATGAAGAGCCTGCTGTCCTGGAAGAATGTGGCTGCGCAAGTTGGTTGAGTCCGCATACAACCGCAATAAAAAGGATGCCTCCAAATCTAGATGTTAAAAAAAAAGAAAAAAAGAAAGGTTTCTAAGATAAGACTTTCAGTAGAAAGGGAATGACCAGGTTTGGATGCACATTAAATAAGAAACAAAGGCATTCAAGCTCCTGTCCCCCTCAAAGGGAAAGAAACTGGAAAGGAGAAATTTGAATTTTTTTCATTAAAAAAATTTTTTTTATTTGAAGTGTTTTTCTAAGACAGTTAAAGCCTCCTTGAGTATCTTTATCTTTAACTGATTCTCAGTTCTATCAAATTCAGGCCAATTAATTCTGTTTTGTGCCGCCATGAATCATCTTAGTACTTGGTTCATCATGGCCTTTCACATAGGATTCCAAGCAGGGTCTTCATAATTTCCAGTCAGTATGTGTCACCTAGTAGCACCCCAAAGCAAGTTGTTTAGAATTAGTCCTGAGAAGGCTGAATGCCCCAGTGTATGGGGAATGCCAGGACAGGAATCAGGAGTGGGTGTTGGTGAGCAGAGGGAGAGGGGATGGGATAGGGGGTTTTCAGAAACCAGGAAAGGGGATAACATTTGAAATGTAAATAAAGAAAATATATAATTAAAAAAAAAAGTACCATACTACTTCCAAAATAAATAAATAAATCTTCCTCTAGCAAACATAAATTATAAAAGGGCTTTCTCATACTATTTTTTGAAGGACAGAGTCTTAATCTTTCCTCCCAATCCTGTGACACCTGCTTCTGAATCCAAGCACCCTAGTGATATATTCCGAGATACAACATCTACTCTATCAAATTGGGAGCTTTCCCAATTGTGAAGTTGACACAGCCTAGAATAATCTTTGAAGCAAGTCTCCACTGAGGGATTGCCCATTTCAGACTGGCTTGTAGGCATATTTGGGGGATCCTCTCTATTGTGCATTGACATAGCAGGAGCCCACTGTGGGTAGTACCATTCCCTGGGCAGATCATCCTAGGCTATATAAGAAAGCTAGCTAAACATAGGCTGTAAGTCTGAAAAGCAGCATCTCCCATGATTTCAGCTTCAAGTTTCTGCCCTGGCTTCTTTCAGTGACAGACTATGACTTGGGAGTGTAAATCATATAAAACTCCTTACTCCTCTCTGTTGCTTTGAAGTGTTTCATCACAGTAACGGAGATCAAACATGAACAGGAGCCATGTTGCAGAGCGCAGCAATGAAAGGGGCAAAGGCAAGTTCCTCCCTAAAGACTTGAACCCGTCTAACGGGTCTGTTGATTCTCAGATGTATGACCAAGCTGAAATCTTTCTTGATCAGATATTCTCCTTTGTGTTGTGTTTTGTTGTTTAATATTTATCAAATCATTGTTTAATTTTTAAAATAGTTAATACACATGCATGCTGGATAGTTTTATGCCAGCCTGATACAAGCTAAAGTTATCTGAGAGGAGGAAACCTCAATTAAGAAAACAGCTCCATGAGAGCAAACTGAAGGCATGCCTGTAGGGCACTTTCTTGATAATGGATTGATCAGGGA
Organism: Mus minutoides; assembly: GCA_902729485.2. NCBI lineage: Eukaryota > Metazoa > Chordata > Mammalia > Rodentia > Muridae > Mus > Mus minutoides. Next base: position 116,453 of record CACVCL010015999.1, on the reverse strand, counting down.
GGGCCCTGTCCTGAAGATGCTACTATCCCTGGGCTGATGGTCATGGGTTTTATAAGAAAGCAGGCTGAACAAGTCATGAATATCTTACCAGTAAACAACATCCCTCCATGGCTTCTAGGTCAGCTCCTGCCTCTAGGTTCCTGTCCTGCTTGAGTTCCTGTCCTTATTGCTTGTAATAATGAACTGTTGTATGGAACTTTGAGTAAAATAGACTGTTTCCACCCCACCTTGCTTTCGGCCAGTGGTGACCCATCACAGCCACAGTTACCCTGACTAAGACACATTTCAAACACAAAGACATTAAATACACAATATCACCTTCACTTCCATCAGGGCTCCTAGTTCTATTATCAAACTCCCCCCTCCCTGCCTCTGACCCACAAAGTACATGTTGTTTCTTTTGGTTTGCTTTTGCTTCTTGTTTTTTGAGGTTTTGAGACAAGGTCTTGCTTTATAGCCCAAGCAGTCCTGCGGAGCACGGTGCAGTCTAGGCTGGCAAAGAGTCGTGGTAGTTGTCTTGCTTCAGGCTTCCACTTTCTGGAGTTCCAGGCAGGAGCCACCACACACGACTTTGAAGCAAGTATTGCTATTATTTTCTTCTCTGTTCGGTCAATATCACTGCATATAAATGCAAGACAAATGTAAAGACAGCAGGCTTCATGCACCTACTATGCCTGCTGTAATCACAATATAAACAACTAAACTCCTTGCTTCCCTTCCTCCAAAGGTTTTCAACAGTTTTGTTTGCTTCTAAAAAATGTTTAAGAAAGTATAATTTTACCTGCAAGGTTATTTTTCTGTGATTCACACTTCTGATGAAAACAGCGAAGTCTGTGTATCCAATAAACAAACTTAAAGATCGTAGGCAGTCCTTATAGGAAATCCTTCCATATTCCTAGTCCTTAGTAATGAGTCTTATCCTAATGCTATGTTTGATTGTGTGGTGTGTGTGTGTGTTTGGTAAGGAAATAAAAACTCTCAAAAGATGCAAATTTCAAAATTGGAGGAAAGTTTCCTTTAAAAATGATCTAGAAAATCCAAGAAGAGACAGTTTCCTTAAAGAAAAACCTGTGACACATCAGAATCAAAACAACCACAAGGGCAACAGAGGAAGACAGAGATACAAAGGACATTTCAGGAGAAACACAGAATGTGCCAACTCACACTGCAAAAAGACGACCATGCTTCTAAGGAAGAGAAAGCAGGACCCATACAAAATCAGGAGAATTAAAATCCGCATGAGGAGGGCAGCCAGAGAGGAAAGCATGGTTTATGCTGATTCCACAACTGTAACTTCCACCGCCATTTCTGTTTCTTCCTTCCACGGGCCTCTGTACAGGGCAACTGGCTTTCCTCTGCCCTTACATCCGCTTATTTCTAAACTTGCACACATATGGCACATGTGCATGCAGGGCAGACAAAACACTCATACACAGAAAAAAATTTAAATCTGAAAAAGTACTTTAGTACTTTTGTAAAGATCATTGATGACTGGAATAATCTCCTAGAAAGACACTCATGCTCAAATCCTGAGGAATAAAAACAAACAAACAAACAAAAGAAACAATGTCAAAATTGAAGGAATTAGTTCCAAGTCTATACAAGAGGATACCCAATGATACCATGGCCTTTTTGGAAGTTAAAACTTCCTTTTCAGCCATTTATCAGAACCAGTCGACTCTATTTTTCTGATTGTGAGAAATTAATACAAATTAGGACAAATTGGAATCAATTTCCTTTGGGAGAGAAAAGCTATGACCTCATCGCTAGAGCAAAGGGCACATTTCAGGTCCCAACCCTGGCACTTGGGGTGCATATTTCTAGCTAGATATAAAATAATGTTCTTGATACCGGCAAGTGTAAGTACTTATTGATTCCTGGTGAAACAACCTACAATATTTTCCCTTCAGTCCACTGAAAAAGATTTTAATTACACAGAGATCCGTGATAATGTGTTGAAGACCTTGCAACACCACAGAGTACTTAGAACGCAGTAACATCGCTCCACACGTGGCAATTATTGTGAGGCTAATTAGTGTGACTTACTGTGAGAGGCAACTGATTAATTGTGTTTACACATTGCCGCGGAGAGGAAACCAAGAGCTTCCAGCTTTAAAATTGCATGCTCTGCCATTCAGCCAACAGAAAACTGTCTTCTAGCTGGATGGCTGCTCAGTGTATAATCCAGCCTCACTCTGGGCTAACATGGACACACCCAAAGCTCTACAATAATGTTATGTGCATAAAACCACTGTAATAAAGATTCCATTGCGCTCCCCTCTGTCACCTAAGGAGCGTAATTAAAGAGGCAGCTGTATAGCTACTAACTTCTGGGCTCAACTCAGCAGGCAACCATGTATTTCACCATCAGAGAAATGTCTCCCAACCCTCCGTCACCTCAGCCACTTCCTCCAATTTGGAAAAAATGGTCCATCATGCTCCAGATACCAAAGAAAGAGTACCTTGCTTATCACACTCAGGCAGCTATTGTTTCCAGAAGGCAACTAATGAACAGCCAGGGGATTTCTGCCAAATTTTGCCAAATTCACACTAACCCTCAGTTGTCCAGACTGGCATTTTCAGTTTGGATTTCATGGTCACCCCTTCAGTTTCATCTCCACGTTTATACTGTACCTGTGTAGGAACTGCAGCCAGAAGGTTACTGGAATCTGTACTGGATATGCTTCAATCTGTTTGGTTCTGATCCCCCCACAACCCTCTAGACTCAAAGGAAATAACTTTGTTTCAGTTCTGTAGAGGGACAGTGGGAGTGAGAATGGAAGATGAACATCTATTCCCATTTGAACGATGCACTGAATTATACCCAAGGGGTTATGGGATGAGTCCCACAAGTGTCACAGAAAGCCACCTGTGAGAGTGAGCCAAGCATGCTCAAATGGAGATACGGGATGGAGATCCTTTGGGCCTGAATCTCTAAGTAGATCTTGTCTCTTGTTGGCTTCTCTTCTTAATTAATCTCCCCCCTCTGTCAGTGCCCAATTATAGGTTTTATTAACTCCCATCTGCACTATCAACTTCACAGATCAGCCATCTCATACTTTAATATGACTATAAAAAACCTGTGAATCTCTTGAAAACGTCAGAATCTGGTTCATAGTTTGCATTTGGCTCAAAACGGTGTCATTTTATCCAGTAGCCAGGTTGCCCTCATCCAGTCTTTCTCCTCCCCGGGCTCTTCTTCTATAACCAAAGCTTTTCTGTTGCCTGGAGACAAGGATGGCCTTGAGATTTTGATCTTCTCACCTCCCCCTTGGTGAGATTAGAGCTACCATGTTGGCTTTATGTACGTGTTAAAGATCCTTCCCAGTCTCTTGCATACTAGGCCGGCCTTCCACCAGCTCGCATAATCATCCCACCAACATTACACTATGAGTCGTTCTCAAGCTTCCCACCCTAGGCTCCTGCCTTTCTCTCTTCTACAGCACAGTAAGCTGGATGTGATGTTAGACCTGATCTATCACAACTTCCTAGGGTGTCCACAACTGCAGCCCAGCGGTCAGGCATTTGCCTCACTTTCATGAGGCCCTCTCTGCTTTGGACTTCCCAACACTGCAAACCAAACCAAACCCCTGAAATAAGACATTGCTGAAGGCCCGGTAATACCTTGTTTAACCTATAGAAATCCTATCATTTGCATACGAAAACATACTTGGGAGATTTTACACTTTGTTAAAGATTTCCTCACAGGGTGTGCTGTTAGCACATTTGGCATAGGTAGCTTCGAAGTGCTCTTGAGACAGGTTTTTCTACTTTCAAAATAATCTTTAATATTCTAATCATTGAGAAGATATTTCTTCTATTTTATGCTGTTAAACCAAACACCAGAGATGAAGTTTTCTGGTAGGTGGAATAGATTCAATGTTTCTGTTATCTTGGGGTTCCCAGATTGGTTAGCTTGGAATGTCAATCCAATTTGTTTTATGAATGTTTACACAGCAAATAATTGTTATAAGGTATCTATGCTATCCCAAAATATGAATGTTGTAGCGCATTAAATAAGTACTGGACATACATGCTAGACACAAATTCCTTTCAAATTAAATAAGATGTTTCTTTCCCTTTCTCTTCCTAAAGTTCTATTCATGTTTGCTTATGACACCTTATATCTCAGAATCTGTCTCCAGACTAATGATAATAACTAACTCTCCAAACGCTATGAAGAGTATCAATCCACAGAAAGACTGAAATCCATCTATAGATTGCTCACCTAGCCAAAGCCATTTATCTGTGCATCCCAAGTGATTCTTGCTATTGCCTATCTAGGTGATTTTGATGAGTTTGAAGTAGTATATCATGCTGCTTACAAAAGACTAGCAATAAAAATATTTAAAAGTTAGACAAATAAAAAACAGATAAATAAAACTGAATTTAACATTTTAAAATATATATTAGCTTCTCTTAAAGTATAAAACTCAATCATGAGGTAGCATGTGCTAAGAATCCACTGGCAGACTGTGGCACTCCAGTGTGGGCAGAGATATAGACACAGCCCTGGGGTCTCTACCATGTGGTGGATGATGGTTTGCAAGAATAGCTTTGTACTTCTTTGTCTTTGTGAGTCTATTTCAGGATGATCTTCCATCCACTCTCCCACAAATGACATAAGTTCTCTTCTTATTTTTGTAGGTTTCTTTTAGCATAGACTCATCTGTTATATAACATAGGGTTTTCATTCCAGGCATACACACACACACACACACACACACACACACACTATCTATCTATCTATCTATCTATCTATCTATCTATCTATCTATCTATCTATGCATGCTAAGGACAATCTTCCTCTTCATACAACTGTAAATACTTGAAACCATGATTACTTGTAGTTATGATTTTTCAGATCTTTCTATTTTGCCATCTTGCACAGACAGTTTGGTCATCCCACAACAGGCTGAGGCAAGACTCAACATTCTTGTATCATGCCTTATACTGGTCCTTTATGACGTCTCTATGGCAATTTTCAGGAAGATGGAAGTCTACACCAAGCAATACAGATGCACATATGATGGACACTATTCTAGGATACATTTTCTATTAGCATTTTGTTCTTGGCCTAGAAAAATTCTATAGAAACTTGAAAACATTATTCTATTATTTTCTGTGTATGGGTGTTTTGCCTGCATGTGTGTCTGAGCACCACTTACATGTGATGCCCATGTAGGCTAGAAGATGGCAGTGGCTTCCCTGGAACTGGAATTAGAGATGAATGTGTTCCAATGTGGGTGCTGGGAATTGAACCTGTATCCTCTGGAAAGCAGCCAGCCTCAGGATAAGCAGCCAGTGCTCTGAACTGCTAAGCCATCTCTCCAACCATTTTTCCTAAGGTTGTAGAAACTTTTAAAGAGGTCTTCACATTACTACAAAGCATGGCTTGCAGGACTCTGCTGTGATCCCCATCAGGGTTGCGGGTGCTCTTCTGTGGAGCCCTGGGAGATTCTTTAGTGCACTTCTCCCAGAGCACTTCTCACCCTACCCCGTGACTGCTGCTTTCCTTGTCTGCTTTCGAAAATCCTTAAAGACCTATTTCAAATCAACTATCCCCAATAACTAACGGTGTGTTTGGCCTACACCATATAAAGAAGCCTTGAACGCACAGACAGTATTTATTTTCTTTCATGTAAACTGAAAGTGATCATTTAGCAATCCATCAAGAAAAGACTGTTTTAGACCCAGTAGCTGCGTCTGGGAGAAATAATTAAAGAGATCATGACATTTCTTTTTAGAATTCCTAAGTAAATAAGATACGGTCAATCCAGTGAGCAATGGTTTGCTGCTCCTAGGCTGTGGGCCACGTATTAGGATCATGTGAATGCATTTTGTAGCAGAGTTCTTTTTATTTTTTAAAATGTTTTTGAGAACTTTCTCCTGCAACTTCTCAATTCTTCCTGTGTCTTCCCACTCCCTCTAAACTTTATGACTTCTTATTTATTATTGTGACACACACAGGCACGTGCCCAACGCATGCATGCTTGCACACATGCACGCACATATACACATATACAATTGGCTGAATCCTTTAAGTGTGCCTTATACATGTGTGTTTAGGGATGGCAACCTGGGATTGGTTAGCCTACTGTGGGGGAGGGCTCATGCCTAGAGAAGAATGACTCTCTCTTTGAAGCCTGTAGCTCTTCATTCGGGAATGGGTCTTGTGAGATTCCCCTCATCCACTTTGGGATGTCATGTGGCATTGTCATTTTTAATGTAATTTTTATGTAAAATCTAATTTTAATGTAATTTTAATAACTTGCTTGTCATATGAAAGATTATGATTAAGAGAGATGACAGTTTGGTACACAGCATGAATTTTGTGTAATAAAAGATCTGAGAAAGTCAAATTCTTTTTTTTTTCAAACTATGAAGTAGGTGTGGATCCTTGGAAAATACAAACGATCACTCAGTACTACTTAACATTACCAATACCAAAATGCCTGACTCGCATAGTTAGCCAGTGTTTTGTTCCTCTTTCCAGATTCAATAAGGAAAGTGAATCAGAAGGAGCATGAGACAGAGCATCACCATTGACCGTAACACCACAAAAGCAAAGGCAAACCCACAGGCCATGGTCTTCTCTTGTATGATAATTTCCTGTCAGATCAGATAAACCAGAAAACATAGCTAAATGTCTGTGCATGCGTCATCTGTGTCCAGGGCAGAAACCCAAAGGAACAACAATAGCAGAAGCAGCAATGTCAAAATGACAAAGTACCGAATCACAGTTAGAACCCCAGTGCCACGATTTCACGCTGTCTCCTTCCATCTTGGCTTTGTCACTCTCCAGGGCACTATGTCCTCTCTCTCACCCTCCAGGGCTGAGGGCAGTGTGCTCATTTCCACAGCTGCTCCCATTTCTCATATCCCCTAGTTTTCCGTGGGACCTTTTGTATAACTTGCCTAGGAGAAAGTCAGCTCTTGGGCTTTATCCACGCCTTCACAATTGAGTTCATAGCTTTGAAACTGCAGAATGAAAAGAGCTGGGTAAAAGTACCATAGACATTGACCCAGGCTTAACTTCAAGTCTTTCTTACTTGGAAAATACAACACTGTCTCACACACTTATTTCTTCTATAATAGAGTGTATTTTCTATGGAAATTGAAAAAATGTTCCCAATGTGCAGTCCGTAGTCTTAACGTTCAAATGTAGAAGATAAAACAATTGTACACATTGTATTATACTGTTCCTTATTCACGGGTTGGGTCTGAAATGGCTCATTGGATAGGGATGTCCTATTCTGTTTCAGATGTGGCTCCCTTCCTAACTTATTCCTGATGATTACAAATGCAGCTGCCATGCCTCAGGAAAAACTGCCCAGCCTAGTTGTGCCTACTTATTAAAGGGTTATATTTTACCTGGACAAAGTTATTGAATTTAACAAGCAAATTAAAGCATAGATATATTCAAAATAATATTACCTAGTCCTAGTTTTTCGAGTGTTTCTTACTGATGCAAGATGTTACCTCTGACTTTGTAGATGGCAAGGTGACTGCTCCAAGCCCTCACCCTTCCTCACCTGCCTGCCACCAGCCATCCTCCCTTCTCTTCCCCACCCCATGTGTCAATTCATACTCCCCTCTGATATATTTCTGCAGACACTGTCTTCCTATGGTATGTCAACAGCAAATTTGTACTAAAGCCCTTGATTATGTGGAGTCAGGAGAGTCTTACAGCATAAAAGAGCAAAGTCATAAAAATCAGACTTTCACCACGAAGGCTATAATTCATCAAAATTAATTTGCTCTAAAAGATGTTATCTAGCAATTTTCTACTTAAGAAACAATATGGTCAATCTAAAAGATATATCAGCTTCTGAAATGAAACCAGACAGCTGCTTTCTTTGCAATTCTTCCCACTGGCAAAAAAATGTATACATTATCCTGAATATATAAGCCTAAAGTTAGCTGCTCAATATTAGTCATGGGTAACTACCAATAAATGTAAGACATTGGGACCATGGTGGTCATTCTGAAGTGTTAGCAAGAAATGAAATGTTACCCACGTCTTTACTTACCCTTTGACCAGTGTGGATACCATAATACATGACTTAAATACCATTACAGATTCGTGCAAAGCTCACACTCACACAGTTTGTGAAACTAGCAGCCAAGGCTGTTGGCCACAGATATCAACAAAGCAGCTTCTGTTTGTTGCCTGGTACCTTGGAGCGATTATTTTATATTATGAACATCCTTAGGATGGTCATCTAGAAAGCCACTGAAAATTCACAATTATACAAAGTAAAGAACATTTATAGAAAGGAAGAGCACCCTATTTAAGGATTGGTAAGATGTTCGCTTGAATTTTGTCAAGTGAACGCAATTCTTAGTGGAATTTGTTGTTTGACTTTCTTTGTTTTTAAAAGATTGTAATTTGTTTTATTTAAATAAATATATTGTATAAATAAATACACAAGTATACTGTAGCTGTCTTCAGAAACAGCAGAAGAAAGCATAAGATCCCATCACAGATGGTTGTGAGCCACCATGTTTGTGATTGCTGGGAACTGAACTCAAGATCTCTGGAAGCTCAGTTAAGCCATCTCTCCAGCCCCCTGTTTCTTAATGTTTGGTTTTCTGTGTGTGTTGGGGAGGATTATTTTTAGGCTTTCAATTGTTGGAAAATACCAAGACATTCTTCCTATCTCTGCCTATGAGCTCTCTGATAGACTTCTGTCCCGTGGATACCAAGGTGGGCACAGCTGTCAGTCACTGGATCAACAAGAGATCTGGCCCAAGTGCTTTCTCCAACTGCCATCAAAGTCCCCAGCTCTCATCAGTCTCTCATCTCTTTACAGGAGTGGGAACATCCTGTCTCAGAGCCAGCTTTCCATCAGAGTGTATGATTTAGTTCTTCAACACATGACATGTGTGATGCTTGTATTGTTGGTTTTATTCTCTGGTCCTCATTACCTAAAGGGACCCAGCATGCCAGCTGGACAGCTTTAACCTCCACACAGCTTGCTTCCCTTCTAGTTCTGAGTCATAGACGTTTCCATCTAAAATACAACCATAGTTGGACATTTGACATTCAATATTTTATTGAAGTTTCTTTAGACTCCTTTTGAGTCAATGCGATAGACGGTCCCAGACATTGTCTCTGATAATTCACCACATAAATAATCAGCAAAATCCCTGTGTGTGCCACTGGCTGCGAGGCTATCAGTGCATAGCAGCAATTTTCTACATTACCTTTGCATAAGTGGAAAAAATATCAAGTAGTTGGTTAATATTGCGTTATTTGAGTCTGTATGCAGTGTGTGATGTACACACTTACACTGTGTTCAATATTAGAATCTGTTCTATGAACCTGCTTTAATTCTTCATTAACACTTGTACGCAAAGTAGTGCTAGATATGATGTTTATTTCCCAGATAGGAAGAAACAAACAACAAAACAACTGGAAGCAGTCATTCTGGATGTGGGTGTGGTCTGTCTTTGTGTAATATATGTCTGTAGATTTATGTAGATTCACAAGTGAAAGTCAGAGGACAACCCTCAGGTGTGAATACTTGTCTTCCCATCTTGATTAAGATAGAGTAAGCCAAGCTAGCAGAGGATTCTCCTGTTTCATCCCCTATCTCCTTAGGGGCCTGGGATAGTATCTAGCTTTTATGTGGTTCTGAAAGCAGATCAGATTTGCATGACAAGTGCTTTTACCCACTGAGCCATCTCCCCATCCCAAGCAGTTACTTTTGAGTGCAAGTTAGGTTGAGAACTTGTAATGAGATTTCCCCAGTAGTTGAGTTGTCATTTAATCCGAAAGGAGTGATGTGAACGGATGATCTCACATGGTGTGATTGGGTGGTCCTCACTGTGCGTGCAGATGATCCCACACTGTGTGACTGGATGGTCCCCACTGTGTGTATAGGTGATCCCTACCATGTATGGGGAAGACATGAGCTGAGACAGAGGTAGAAAAAAATCTGCTTTAAGGTGACATCTTTCTCAGATTGGTGGCAGAATTCAGAGCTGTATCTGTGGTCACAATTATCTGAAAAATTGACTCCCCCAAAGAATACCTCAAAGCATTGGTCATTCACCAACTGGAATTAATTATTACCCAAGGCAGCCTTGGGGATTTAAAATTTTGTTAGGGAACATGTCATGTATGTGCCATTGTTTTGACACAGTGAGTAGGCAGTGAGTATGATACCTGATGTAGTTTGGCCAAACACAAGTGCAACACCATAGGTAAAATACCAGTGGTAGGACACAATAGTTTATATTTGTCATAATACAGCAGCCCAGAACCAGAACCCTAAACTGACTGACACCCCAGCAATGTGTCTTAATGCTCATTGTTCTGTTATGTTGTTGCTTCTCTCCCTTTAGTTATCATGAGTCATATGAAGTTTCATCAAAGACTGTGTTTTGGAGATAATGTGATAGTAAGTATCAGTAGGAACAATGTACACGGCACTGTGCGCAAGTAACCCTGTGAGTGAGCAGTGTGTGCGTGAGTGCCATGTGTGGACATAGTCCAAAACTGTCATTACTCTTAGGTCATACGGCTAAGACATGGGAGTGGCTCTGAGAGAGACACTGATAAGCAGGGTAAACATACAAACTTGTGTTGGCTTCATCCAAGTGCCATAAAGGCTTTGGGGGAATGGCTGCAATGATAGCACATCCAAGATGTTTTAATTGGAATGTTGAAAATCCAACTTTTATTTTCAATTAGATTTCATACTGGCAGAACAAAGCCTATGGCTATTTTGTATGTATGGCAGAGGGCAGGGGGTTGTGGGTGAGTGGAATCCTAAAATGGAAACTAATTTCAATCCAGCTGCCAACTTAGCATGTATTTCTGGGTGAGGGAATGATGATATATTGATGAGTGTTGGACAGCATAGGACAGCAAGATACTTGTGTCAGGTCATTGGGACAGGTGTGTTCATAGCCACATCTATATATGAATCCTTTGTGCTGGCAGCAGGATGTTGTGTTCTCAGATGTGTACAGATGCCAAGACAGCTTGCTCTCCTAAGTTAAAACCGCATGTTTTCTACGATGTGTTTCTTGTAGGGAAAGGTAAATTCATAATTTTGAAATGTTTACAATTCAATGAAATGACAGTTTTTGTCTTCAGTGCCTAAAACAGTAACTTGAGAACACTGATAAAAATTTCCCAACAATACAATATTTTTTGACATAAACATTTTTTTAATACTCGTGACATGATAGTCTCTGGATAGCCTTCAAGATGACCGTGGGATGGATCTAATTGTTCTTTTCTCCTGTTCTCAAGATCTCCAAATTCTTTGGCATCTGACTGATAGTATTCTTGTATAGTACTTAACAGGCTTCATTGTCCTGGGAAATTTTAACAGTGACATAGTCAACCCATCTTCTCAATCTCATCTTCCCCTGACCTTAGCTATAGACAGCTTTGTACAGCTCCATCTATTCTAGTCATAGTAGAAGCATTGCTGTCTTGTATAGGTGTGATAAGTTTAAAGTAAACATGATAACACATACTTAGAAAAAACTGGTTGCAAAGTGCCCCAGGATTGCATGTATATTGTTACATACTGATTGTATATTGAAATGATGCTTTGAATATGTGGGCTATAGATACATGCAAAGGATAGATGCTCACATCTATAATCTCTCTACTGACTGTTCTGTCTCTGTATTTTAAGAAAAAAAATGATACCTGATATCTTCTGAGTTCCCTTTGCTTTTATTTATCAGTCCCTTTCTGTATCTACCCATAAAAATATCAACTCATCTCCTGGTAGAAAAGCAGTGGGCAACTGTCAAATTTTTGTTCTTTCTCTTCATAACTGGTGTGGTTTCAGTGACAAGAGACTCATTGGGCTGTTTTACTGCTGTGGAGAATTTGACTTCTATCTTAGCTTGGGAATGTCTTTAACTCTTAAGTAGCCCTAAGGCTTCCTAAGCTGCTTATTTGTGGGGGGGGGGAGGCATGTATGTTTTCTTTTATGTTATACACATTCTGTGATCTCATGCCTATAAAAAATGGCTCAAATATTAAGATAGTGTTTCTTAGCATGCAATACTAACATACAACCACAAAAGCCAGTTAGGATTGGGGTGGGAAGGGGGTGTGTGTGCCGAGGTCAGACGATAACTCTGTGAAGTCAGTTCTCTCCTTCCATCTTTATATGGGCTCTGGGGATCCAACTCAGGTTGTTCAACAAGCCTTTTCCCCCACCCAACGTTGTATTTTCTGCATTAGTAGGGTCTCAACTGAGACCCTTGAGTTAGAAGTTTCTCATCGCCTCTTTGTACGCCCCTACTTCCCAGGAACCCAGCGAAGAGCATGTTAAACATGAATGTGGGGCAGGACTGCACAGTCATTATCATGTCTTACTCACAGGTACTGTTGTGAAAGTAGAAAGTAAGGCATATGCAGCAGTTCTCACTGTGTGTGTGTGTGTGTGTGTGTGTGTGTGTGTGTGTGTGTAGGAGGATTAAGTGATCCTTTTATAGGGGTTGCCTAAGATCATTACATTATGGTTCATAGCTAGCAAAATTAGAGTTGTGCAGTAGCAATGACACCACCTGAGGAGCTGGGTTAAACAGTTGCAGCACTAAGAAGGTTGAGAGCCCCTGGCATACAGGATGCCATTAATCCTAACTTCTGGATCGCATGGAGCCTGCCCCAAGTAGTATATATTACAGATATACAGAAGATCCGGCTCTGACTTTCCCTTCACAGCAGATGGAAACAGAAAATAAAACAAGAGAAAAGGATGTCTGTGGCCACCGTGACTTTGTCTGACATTGGCTGACGAGCACACTTGTAAAGCATTCCCCGTATTTTCTTGTTCCTTTAAGGGTTATGTAAACTATCTCTTTATAGCCTCTAACAGATGTTAAGAAATTACATAATGAAAGCTAGATATAAGGGCATTGCTTTATGCAGAGGAAGTGAGTAACTAAGAGGTGGAGACGGAGTGTATTTTAGTATCCCGGGCTCTGATGGGAAGAATGAAAACCCCGCATTCAACACAAAGAAGCCCCCAAAACCGTCTTTTTCACAGCACTGTTGTTACTGGAATCTCGCTCCGCTCTCCCTTCTTATGCTTTTCATCAAACAATTCAGAGGAGACATGCTGAGTGGATTGTATAAGACAGTTTATTATACAAGGTCCCCCTAAGGGACGAGTGGAAAATGGCCATGGGGATCACGGCTGAGGAGAACACATTAGAGATGACAGTGGACAATGGCCAGGGGGATCACAGTTGAGGAGAACACAAAGGTGACAGTGGAGGTCAAGAGCAGGGAGACCACAGTGACAAGCTGCACGCCCAAGTAGATTTTATAGTAGTCTCTACTTTTCTAGGACAGACAGTTTTCCTGATGGGCAGTTTTTTGTTCAGGTATATATAGGCCCATTTAAATTAATTCCTAAGGGACCAGATGCTAGAATGCCTTTGTCCTCTGAGAGAAACCAATATCTCCATCCAGGGATAAAGATTCAGCTCAGAATTTATTCTTTCTTGCTATCTATCTGTGTATTTTATGTATGTATGCATGCATGCATGAATGTATCTATCTATATCTATGTAGCTATGTATTTCTAGATATGTCTGTCTATTTTTCTATATATATATTTATGATGTGTGTTTGTGTGTATGTGCATGTGTTCACCTTAGAAAGTATCTGGAGATTAGAGGATAGCTTGCAGGAGTTGGTTTTCTCTTTGTCTCATGTGAGTTCCAGGATCTACCTTGTGTTCCAGGCTTGACAGCCAAAGCCTTTACCTCTTGGCCTTCAGATCCCATTGTTTTGACCAAAAAAAAAAAAAAAAATCGTATAAGAGAGTAGATTAAAATGAAAGAAAGAAAGAAAGAAAGAAAGAAAGAAAGAAAGAAAGAAAGAAAGAAAGAAAGAAAGAAAGAGGGAGTGGGGGGAGGGAGGGAGGGAGGGAGGAAGGGAGGGAGGGAGGGAGGGAGGAAGGAAGGAAACCTCAAACTTCCCAACAGCCATGTGTTATCAGGAACTCCAACAATGACCTGACTCCTTCAATCCCCTCTCCTCCTGTGGCATTGAAATTCCAAGGAGAGGCAGCTGTGCTGAGTTCCCCTTATTTAAAACTAGTGCCTTACCATAGACACGGGAAGTAACCTGGGAGTAAATTATGGAGAAGAGGTCTAACTATCCTCCTCCTACCTCTATGACCTTCAAGCCTGCCACTTCTTAACTTGCCACCTAAGAGTACTGAGCCTTAAACCCAGAGATACATACATGTTAAACACAGTCTTTACCACTTGATTCACCTACCTCTACTCCAAAGAAATAACATATTTTTGGTGAAGAACGAACTGAGGGTTTTTTCCTCGTGCTTCTTTTATGATTGTATTGGGATACTTAGTCACCTGCTAGCTGGCACACCCTGCCAAGTGCCTGTTGTTACTTCTGAAATACAGAAAACAGCCTGCAAGTTCACTTCATGTGAAAGAATAAAGTTCTCTGCCTGCCATTTAATCCCATGGTGTGTTTAATAAATAGCTCCTAGCAGTAAATGATAGCATTTAGTTATGTACTGACATAAATCAGTTTACAAACTCCAGGTTACATTTCACAGGTATTTAATATTTCCAAATAATAGGAAGAGAACAGTTCAAACATTGGTGGTTTTATTTCGTCAAATCCACGAGCTTTGATGTTCTAAGATGTTAAATTACCTTTAGGCCTTAATTTATCAGGGAACAATCTAGAAACCCATTTATGTGTGGAAGCTGGGCAAATAAATCTGAGGATGATTTATTGACTATTAACTTCTACATTTAAAAAGGGATACAGAGGATCATATATCACATGAGACACTAAAGTACCAGGGTAAGTGCAAAAGGTTTAAGTAAGGGTGGAAACAAGATGATGGAGAGGTGGGATACAAGGTAGGTTAACCAAAGCTAAGGATACATAAGAAAGCCTTGTGGAAATTCACTATTTTGTAAGCTAATTTGAAAACATGATGTCATGACTTCTCCTGTGACCAGCTCTTACACAGTGCTCTTTCATTGAGATGGCTTTCAGAAACTCTGTGTAGAAGGGCTCTCTCCCATGCTTGCTCACACGGGGTTCCCTTCGGATTTCAGCTCCCTAGACCCTACCACAGGGATCCCAGCAGGTCAAATTGAGCTGATGGGTTCAAATGTTTCTAACATCAAGCTCTTCTTCGAAGGTATTAAAGTGATTTGAATCTAATTATTAATCATCTCTCTTTTTCACTGGAGGTTTTTCCCAGACAGAAATGTGCATATTTTCATTCTCATTTGTAAGATCCTAGCCTGATACAAAAGTGCTCAATGAGTGATTGTCTGTCGCTATGACAAAGGAAGCTGGTTCTCTAGGCAACTGTGCAGGGGTGTCACTTAATAAGAGCATCCAGGAATGATCGGGCCATGTAGAGCCATCCACTTACAGCCCCTCAATAAGGGCATCCAGGAATGATCGGGCCATGTAGAGCCATCCACTTACAGCCCCTCACTTACTGCTTCATTGGGCCCCCTGCTTCCCTTTGCTTAGCTACCGTGAGTGTGTCTCGCCTTAGACTGAACAAACTCTGGGTAAACTTTAAGTTAGTATCAATTAGCATCTCCTTGAGCAGCTTTAATGTCTCAAGCCAGGGAGCAGGTCCTCTGTGGCTTTTGTGTCTTTTCCAATTGTATATTTTATTACAATTATTTATCAACATCTTCTTCTCTCTGAACTTTTCAAAATAAAAACTCAGTGCTTTCTTCATCTTGCACCGAGGAAGCATCAAGCATTTGGAACAATCAAGGGCCATTCAGTGCCACCTCACTATATCAAGGAAGGCCACCACCATCACTTCCTGTTTGGCTCAAACTAAACTGCAAGAAGAGGCAGGAGAAATCTTTATCACTAAAGGAAGGGAGAGTCCTGGGTGGACTGTGACTTCCTAGTGTTGACCCTGGGAGGCTGATGGTGAATGCATTTGATGCTGGGCATTCTAAGTGGTTGACTGGAGCATTCTCTAGTTGGTTCTAAGTTGGATCTTTAGATAAAAGCACAGATTCTTTCCATTTTTGTGGCCAGCCTGTATCTTCCCATGATTATAAGGATTAGTTGGCTTCTTAGTAAAGGTTACTATAGTTAACTTTACTATACAGATAGCAATTGGCTTTCCAGTGTCTGAGTTATGGTGGTATTGGTAACTATAGATAATGTGCTCCATATTTCATAGATGTATTTTTTATTCTCCTGTAATAATTGTCATATCTGAGGTTTACTGTCTCCATCTGCTAGTCTAGGCCTAGTCCTGGAAGCTTCTAGCCTCCTTATAAGCTTATCTAGACCTCAAATATTTTCAGCCTCTGAGACTTGCTGCTGAATAAGCTTACCAATTCCTAGTTATTCTGATCTCTGGCTTGCTAGTTCAACTCAGCTATTCTAACCCCAAACTACTCTTACCACTAACTGGTTCAGTCTGGCTTCTTTTGGCTCCTCCTGAATTGTTCTGCTTGGCACTAACTTTGGCAATATGTTCTAGTCTTCTGGCTCCTTCTCATTTCCTGACTCTGCTGTCTTCACCCCTATCTAGCTTGTTTTCTCTCTGCAACTTTATACAACTATCTAGGTAAAATTGCCTCCTCCTCCTCCTTCTACTCCTCTTCCTCCTTCTCCTTCTTATTCTTTTCCTTTCTCTCTCTCTCTCTCTCTCTCTCTCATGCTCTTTCTCTCATACTCTCTCTTAAGTAGCTTCCTTTTCCTCTCCTTATTTGAGATGGACTTAACCTATTCTGTCAAATCTTTCTCTGATTCATCACTTTTCCTGCCACTCAATTAGAAGTCACTTTCAAACATGGCTGTTTCCTTCTACAAACTAACTTTACCTTCGTTGTTCAGGATTAAAGGTGAGTACTAAAGGCATTTCTGTATTCTAGCTAGAGGAATTAAAGGTGTGTGCTAAAGGCTGAGCCACACCACAACTAGAAACGGGTTTCTTCAGTGACTCACACAGTCTCCGATTTCACAGTATGATCAATATCCTGCAATGGTACTCTAGGCAGTGCACTTTTGGTTTGTAAATGTGCATGTATGTGTATGCCCACACACATGTTGGTGTATATAAGTGTGCAGGTGTGTCAGGGATCTTCTATCACGTTTAAACTTATTTTTAAGATAGGATCTTTTTATTAAATTCTAGCTGGAATGAGTAGCCAGTGAGTCCCCAGGATCTGTGTTTCCATCCCTCCTTCCAGCACTAAGATGACAGGTATGTGCTGTTGCTTGTGGTTCTTATATTTGTGCCAGGGACCTTACCTCGGGTCCTTGCACTTGGTCAGCAAGCGCTGTATCCACTGAGCTGCCTCTCTAGACCTAGAGTTAGACTTTTATATCCAGTTCAATCTCTGTTTGTGTGTTGCCCTCCACATCCATTTATAAACAATTCATAAACAATTTAAATTGACTAACATATTAAATGGGCTTTAAGAACCAGCAGAGTCCATGAGTGTGAGATAATGAATGATCACCAGTAACTTTACTAATATTGAGTAAATACAAAACTCAAAATGTGAAGTATTAAGGAGACCACATATTCAGTGAATTCCATGTGGCCAGCATGGGGCAAACACTGAGAGACACATGATAGTTTGTGCATAGGAAGAGTAAAATATTTTCTTGTTTTCTTCTTCTGAATGTTTTACATAAGATAATGTATTAAGGAAAAGCTGAGGGGTATAAGAACTCTTTTAAAACAGCAGAATGCAGCCTTTAATCCCAGATACCCAGAAGGCCGAGGCGAGGGACAGCAGGTCCTGCTTGGTCCACAGAATGAATTCAAGTTCAGCCTGGGGAGCTCAGGGAAACACTGTCTCAAGTAAAAAACATGCAAAGATGGTTGAGGGCAGAAAGCAGAGAGAGAGGACTTGATTGACTTGATGAATCCCTGGGGTCAATCTCCAAGACTAAGTTCAACAGTAAATCAATTAAGAAGCTCAGACAAACCTGTGCCTGCTGCATCTGCCGTCAAATTTAATTCAAGGATTAATCTGATTTTTTTTGTCTTCGTATGGCTTTTTGTATTGCTACAAAGCAATACATTCTCAGCTCTTTTCTGACATTCTTAAAGCATACAATAATTTACATACTCACCCTCCAAAGCTACCAGCATGTTATTGAGCTCTGGTTTAACGCCTCTGGAATACAAAAACATAAATCCAATATAGAGTAATTTCAGACACTTCTCTCAGATAGAGCAGTCCTTTGAAGTATCTCCCCTGGAGCTAGACTCCTTAGATGCCTTTTCTTAGGCTTCCTCCTACCCTTTTTTTCCCCTCAGGATTTTTCCATATGTTTTTCCAAGTTGGGCCTAGAGACCTCACAGCTGTGGAGTTCTATCTGAAGAATGATTTGTTCCATACATGGCTTCTTTCAGTAAATTCTTTCCTAGAGAAACTGGAGAGCTTTTATGAACCTGTGTAAAGAAGTGAATATTTATGTTAGAATGATTATGCTCCCAACAAGAACATTCATTGGATTTCAGCCAGGTGAAATCTAAACTCCATCTAAAAATCTAAATGATTAACATGGATAGATCATTATGATGATAACAGCTTTAGATTTTTTTAGGCGCATTCAAACATATCATTAAAAATAAGAGCAGATTTTTAAAAGGACATTTATTATGAGTTCTGTCTTGTTGGGTGGTAATTGGGGGAATCGTTTCCAAGAGAATAAAACAGAACAGAATAGATGAGAGCCGAGATTGAATTTCAGACCAAGTCTAGGTTGACAAGAACATGTTTAGGTTTCAGTCCCTGAGAATTCTCAGTCCCAACAAGAAGAATTAGTGTATGCACTTTTCTATCCTTGACCACAGAAAACTAGACTGGTTTTATTTTTCCCATTGCAAAGACTGAGTTTTTAAATACAATTCTGGTTTTGAAGTAGTTTACATATTTACTCAAGGACCACAAGTAGGGATCAGCTGTGCATGTGAATTATGGCAGAATATTTCCAGGAGGTCGAGACAAAAAGGCAGACACACACACATGCAGTGTCTGCTGGAAACCCCAAGGAATAAACTGGAGCAAGCAGAAGCTGTAGGAGCAGGTGGATGCTGGCAGAATTCCCTATCAAAGGAAAACACACAAACTGTAAAGACAACAGAAAAGATAGTCTGTCCTGGAGACACCCACAGAGTTGGAGAGGGTGCTCTGACTTCCAGTAGTGGGAGTGGCTGGAGCTAGACTTGAGATAGCTTCTGCAAACTAGCTCCTATACTCTCAGTAACACAGACATTTAAGAGAGAGAGAGACAGACAGACAGACACACATAGACAGAGAGACAGAGAGAAACGGAGACAGAGAGAGAAATATGGAAACTCTTGGGACCTGAGCAGAGTGGTGGTGAATGTCATTTTAAAAATTCTCCTGCTAAGCTGGCAGCCTGCTGGTCCCTGAAACTCTATGAGCCAAACTCTCAGAAAACTCAGAGGAGGTATCCCAGCACCGTATGCTGAAGCCTGGACAGTAGAGTCTACAGTATGTAGACTGTGGGGAAGGAACTTTGAATCAAAGCTCACAGCATTCAGGGAGGCAGAAACCCCATCCGACTCTTCAGAGCACCATAGAAACAGGTTTCGTGCAGCACATTCAGCACTGGGAAGAACAATGGGGAACAGGACCAACATTCAGACCCTGATGGGCCACCCAGAAGTGTGACTAGCACCTGAGACCACAGGCAAAGCTGCCACCAGCAATTAGAGGAGTGCAGGAGAATGAGCCTGGTGCTCTCTAGCTGAGAAAATACTTAACCTATCACAGCCTACTGTGTCTAGGATATGAAGCCACTTCCAATGAAAGAGTAAGGGTGACTTCAACCAAAGACCTAACTCCAGATGTACAGGTCCCAAAAACTGTGCACGCATGCACACACAAACATACACACCTCACACACCATCTCTCTCTCTCTGACACACACACAGCACCACCACTTCTACTACCACTACCACACAATCTCTCACACACACATACACACATACTCACTCTCTCTCTCTCTCATACACACACACACACACACACACACACACACACACACACACACCACTACTCTTGCCCCCTCTACTACCACCACCAACAAAAAAACAATTAAACAAAACATGTCTTCTCCCACATTAATGGTCTTCACATGTTTCTCTAGGGATGGACCTGGTTAGGAGCAGTGAGGGAATTGAAGAAAAGACAAACAAACCAGACACAGAAAACTGGTATTAGACAGACAAGGCTCTCTGATGGAGACACTACAGCACCCATAAAGTTCAACATCTTCATTATATATACTTAAATTCAGAAGGGAGTTTATTGCATGCAGCTGAACAAGGAGGTGTGGTCATTACAGACTGATAAACAAGCAGGCAAAGTTATGGTTACAGCTGGATACAGGAGACAGGCTTAGCTAATCTTAATAAGAGAAGTCTCAGTAGGAGAGTAGTCAGGCCATAAATATCAGTGATGTGGGGAGTGAAAGCTATGGTTGATACTTTCTGCATAGGCTGTGAATGTTGACCCCAAGACCCCCCAAGGAAGGCTTTGCCATCCCTCGAAGGCTCACCCAAGGGGGAAGGCTTTTCCATTAACACGAATTTGAGCTGATAGAGACCCAGAAAAGGATTCAAAAGAATAACCAAAAGTATGTTTAAAGAAATAAAAGAAAATGTGAGTAACCTCCTTGACTGAATGCCAAGAGAACACAAACTCCTGGTGAAGTAGAATGGGTCGATAGAGGATATAAAGGGGAATTCAAAAGGAGATAGAAATGCAGACTAAAAACCAACCTGAAATACTAGAGATGAAAGTGATTCCTGTAGTCAATAAATGACTTAGTTATTCTTATAAAAGCTTCTGTGGGAAAACTAACTCAATGGAATAGATCAAGCAGAGGATAGGACATCAGGATTGAGGGAAAGATAGAAAAATTGAAACATGTAGACAATGATGAGGAAGTAAGAACACAGTGAAGAGCCACAAGGCACTGTAAAAAGACCAAAAAGACCAAGTGTATGGATTGGACTTGATGGAGAATATGGATAATCTCATGTGAAAGGCATAAAAATTTTACACAAAATCATAGCTGAAAAATTTCCAAATTTAAGGAAATAAAAACTCATCCAGGCACAGATAGAAGAATATCAGGTAAGAACAGAAAAGAACCTCTCTTCATCCAATCATTAAATATAAGTATACTTGAGAAAATAAACAATATTGAAACGTGTAATCACACTTAAAGGTGGGCCCTGCAGAACTCTAAAGGTTTGGATGGTGTCTTTTAAGACCTGAAAGACAACTACAAAGCTAGTCTACTATACCCAGCAAAACTGTCATGACTGAAGAAGACAGAAAAGTTTCCCATGATTTCAAAAGGCTGAAAGGATTCACTAAACCAGCCGTACAGAACGTCTTTGAAGAACACTTCATATTGAAAAGAAAGATAAACATTTACATGAGGTCACAGACTAAAGTAAACAACATTAGAACCTCAGGTAATTAAGGACTAATAATGATAATAATAACACCAAATAGTACAAAATAAGCAACATGACAGGAAATAACACACACTATTCAATGACACCTCTGGATATTAGTGGTCTGATCCCTAGTATCAGATAGGATTTATAAACAAGAATCCAGTAAACACTCTTCACCATAAAAAAACAAATGAACCTTCGAGTGAAAGGATGGGTTATGCGTTCCAAGCAAATTGGATTAGATGGCAAACAGGAGGCATGAACAAAACTGATTTAAAATCAATATTGGAAGAACTTTTTAAAAATCACTTCATACTGATTAAGGAACCATCCATACAGAGGCTACTATAATTTTGAGAACATTTGGATCAAACACAGGTGAAACCAATTTTATAAAATAATCACTATTATATACACAGATAAAGTTTAATCCCAATGCAAAAATAGTGGGTAATTTTTAACACTCCATGCTCACTCACTAACAGACATGTCATACAGACAAACATAAATAATCAGGGAGACATCTGAATTAAATGACATCATAGATTAAGTGGCCCTAACAGACATATATAGAATATTACATTCAAACACTACAAAGTACATGTTCTTCACAGCAGCGTACTTCTAAAATAGTGTCTGATAGACCATAAAACAAATTATAGGAAATGTAGAAAAATATAATGACAGTTTGAACTCTATATGACTACTATCAATTAAAACTAGACATCAAACAGCAAGTACAACTGTATTACATGTATGAATTCATGGAGGTTGACCATCTATTGAGTTAGGAATGGATAACCAAAGGAATCAAGGCCCAGAATTGTTCCTATTTAAAAGAACTGCACGGACAAAAATGTAGGAGAGACTGAGGGAAAGGAGGTTTAGTAACCAGCCCAAATTGGGATCCATCTCAAGGGGAGGCTCCAAGGCCTGACACTATTACTGATGCTATGGTGTGCTTACAGACCAGAACCTAGCATGACTGCTCTCCAAGAAGCCTAGCAAGCAGCTGACTGAGACAGATGCAGATACTTATACCCAACCAATGAGCTGAAGTCAGGACCCCTGTGGTTATATTAAGGAAAACCTAGAAGAAGCTAAGGAGGAGGGTGACCCTATAGGAAGACCAGGAGTCTTAACTAACCTGGACCCCTGAGATCTCTAACACTGAGCCACCAACCAGGCAGCATATACCAGCTGGTCTGAACCCACCTACCCCCTGACACATATACAGCAGAGGACTGACTGGTCTGGCCTCCGTGAGAGAAGACACATCTAATCCTCAAGTGGCTTGAGGCCCCAGGGTGTGGGGAGGCTTGGTGGGGTAGGGTGGGGTGTGAGGGACGAGTGCATTCTCTTGGAGACAGGGGAGGAGGAACAGAATGAGGAACTGTCAGAGGACAGAGCAGGAGGGGAATAACGACTGGACTGTAAAAAAATTAGAGATAATAAATTTTAAAAAAAGAAAAAGAAAATTTATTGGATTAGAATAAAAATAAAAGCACGACCTATGGGATTTGGGGAAAGCAATTGTGCATATACTTAAAAAGTCAGTGATATTATCAATAAATGACTTAATGACACATCTTAAGGTCTTGACAAAATAAGAACAAGCCAAATCCCAAATCTGTAGACTAAAAGATATGATTAAAAATCAGGACAAGAATCAGTGGCCCAGAAACAAACAAAAAGGCCAAAATGAATCAATAAAACAGGAATGATCTTTGAAAAGATAAACGGACAAACCCATACCCAAACTAACTGAGAGAGAGAGAGAGAGAGAGAGAGAGAGAGAGAGAGAGAGAGAGACCCAAGTTAATAAAATCAGAGATAAAATGGGAGTCTCTATGACAAATACAAATGTGATTTAGAAAACCATTAGGGTATGAAGTGAAAACTTCTGGTTTGTTTGAAAAGTCAGTTATATCCAATGATGTTTTGCTGGGGTACACAGGTGAAAGGATGTTTTGCTGGAGCAGACACATTAAAGGACCTGTGATGATGGAGTATAAATATGACCCCACAGATAGTGGGAGATGAGCACTGAGCATTGGTTTGGTTTGCTCCGCCTCACTATTCTTGAATAACAACACACAGGTATTGGTTTGCCTTATATAACACTGTTGAGCCCAACTTGTGGTAAAGCCTCCACTGAGAGAATCTCGCCCAAGCACTGCTCATGAGGTTTCTTCAGGATTGAACGACAGCTGCTGGTTCGTGTGTGGTGTCTGCCTGCCTGGAGGACTGGTCTGCAGCTGCTGATTCATATTTGGAGTTTGCTACAGGACTGAACTGCCGACAAAAGAAGATCGAGCTCACCCCAAAAAAACTACTGCTAAACAAGTCCACTTCCCCCATATCCTAATAACTGTTTTCTTCCACTCCCTTTGCTGGGTGGCAGGCAAGAAGAGGGTTTGAACACTTATTAAAATAAGTTGTAAAATATTTATGCCTGCAAGGATGTATCTTAAAATTATATTCCACCAACTTGGAATATTTTTAAATAATGAGTGGATTCCTAGATATGAATGGCCTATTGAAAGTCAAGCAAGATGAGGAAAACAACTTAAATATGTAAAACAAGCAACAAGACCGAATCAGTGACTTAAACAAAAACCCACCTGCATAAAATAGTACAGGTCTCACTGGAATAACAAGAACAAAATAACATTTTCTCTTTAAATGCTTCCTTTGCAATAGAAAAGGAAAATCCCACACTCTCCTAATGAAGTCAGTATTAACCAGCTATAAAAACAAATACAGGAGAGGAGAAGGGAGGGAGGTGGAGAGGGAACAGAATACAGGACCAGGAGAGGGAAAGAGAAAATAATGTATCAATCTCCTTGATGAATATAAATGCAAAAATACTCAAAAAAAAAAAAAACCCTGCAAACACATAAAAAAGATCATCTACCATGACCAAGTTGACTTCATTCTAGAGATTCTGGGATGGATCAACATATGCAAATAAATTTTATATATATATATATATATATATATATATATATATATATATATGACATAAGGATGGAAATCACATGATTATAAGACTTTCTCAACAAAATCCAACATTCCTTTATGATAAAGCCCCCGAAGAAACTAGGAGCAAAGGAGCCACATCTTGACATAATGAAGGTTATATATGGCAGATGGTATACAATGTTATAACAAATGAAAAGAATAACTCTTAAGCATTGCATTTAGTTTGAGCTCAAGACAAGTCTGTCTCCTTTCTGTACCCCTAGTCAATGTAGCACTTGAAGTCTTAGATTGAGCAAACTACAACAGCAGGAAATAAAAGGGTTAAAAATAGGAAATGAAGAAATCAAAATACCTTGTTCTCATATGCTGGGATGCCGTGTGGGAGAGACACTAATGACTCCACACAAAAGCCTTAGAGCTGACAGACATTTTCAGCAAGGGGGTAGGGTACAAAACTAACACACAAAACCAGTAGCTTCCTTCTATGCTGGTAAAGAATATGCAGAAAAAGACATCATTTGCTTAAAGGAAGGAAGGAAGGAAGGAAGGAAGGAAGGAAGGAAGGAAGGAAGGAAGAGAGAAAAGAAAGAGAAGGAAGGAAAGAAAGAAAAGAAAGAAAGGAAGGAAGGAAGGAAGGAAGGAAGGAAGAAAGAAAGAAAGAAAGAAAGAAAGAAAGAAAGAAAGAAAGAAAGAAAGAAAGAAAGAAAGAAAGAAAGAAAGAGGGAAAGAGAGGGAGGGAAGAAGGGAGAGAGAAGGAGAGAGAGAAAGAAAGGGAAGGAAGAGAAGAAGAGAAGGGAGGGAGGGAGTGATATCTTAGGTTAAACCTAATTAGGAAAATGAAAGACTCCTGCAACCAAAACCTTAAAATACAGGAAAAAAATATACTGAAGAAACTAGAAATATGAAATATACCATGCCAAAAAATATATATGGAAAAATGTTTGATATCTTTAGGCAACAGAAAAATGCCAATTCAAACTACATGGAGATTTCCTCTCACCCAGTCAGTTTTCTTTTGTAAGAAAATAAAACCCAGCCATGAGAAATGGGACTAGGACAACACTGGGAAATGGGGATCTTTATCTCCATGCCAGTCATCATGTTAACTGATAAAGAAAGTGATCTATATACATAATGGGGTTTTTATCCAGCCATAAAGAAGAATGAGTTTGCATCTTTTGCAAGAGTGCAGATGAACTGGAGATTATCAAAATAAATTAAATAACTCAGGCAAAAACAAAGGAAAAAAACCAAATATTTACTTCTATTTGCGAAGCCTAACATATATGCATCCATACATGTATGCAATATATAATTATATAACTATGAATACATATACATCACGAACACACATATATATATACATACACATATATGACATGAAACTAGGATCATGGATAAGGAGTTAGAGGAAGGAGGGGGGAGAACAATGAAGACCCCGAGAAAGAATTAGCCCAAGCACAGGTGCTCCGGAGTGAAGATGCCTATATCAGACCTGTTTCTACTTAGAATGAAGCATTACAAAGAATTGGTTGTAATGTGCTAAGGTAGCTCAATGGTTTAACGTTCAAGTAACATTTCACAAAGTTCCACCTGCCCTGGCATGATGTGAGATCTGCAAGTGTTTGCTCCCCACCCCGAAACGTATCTCTTTTTGTCTTGTTTGTTACCCTTCAAAGAAACATTAGCACAGTGGTGCCTATTCTTGACTGTCAACTTGGCTCCATCTAGAATTAACTAAAACCCATGCACAGTTAAACCTGTGAGGGATTTCCTTAATTTAACCACCAGAAGTGGGAAGACCCACCCTAAATCCAAATCTTTTGAGGTGGGAAGATACACCTGTATTCTGGGCTAAACCTTCTTCTGGGATCCTGTATTAAGCACATGGAAGAAGGAAGCTTTGGTCTTTGCCTGCTCGCTCTTGCTGGCAAGTTCATTCCTTCACTGGCATGAGAACCTACTTCATCAGGATTCAGGCATACAGTAAAGACCGGCTGAGACATCTAGCCTCTTGGACAGAACAGCTACTGGGTTCCTGGACTTTGTTGGTAGACAGCCATTGTTGGACTAGCTGGACTATACAGCCTGTAAGCCTTTCTAATAAATCTCCATCATAGACAGACAGACAGACAGACAGACAGACAGACAGACAGACAATCAGTTCTCTTCCTCTGAAGAAACCTGACTAACATACCTTACAACACTATGCTGGGGTGTTCAGGCTCCAGCCTCCTTCCTTCTTGGATTCCAATATCCTATCTGGAATCTGCTCACGTTGCAGTGTCTCTCTAAGGACATCTTTTGGCTTCTGCTGTGAAGAAGGCAGCCTGAAAACCACCATCCTTTCAAAGCCTTCTCTTTCCTTTGATTTAGTTTGGCCACAACTTTTTCTACATACACATTATTTTCAGTTTTCATTGGACTTCCCATGTCTTGGCAATCTATGACTTTCAACAACTCTGGAAAATCTTTTAACCATTAGAAAGTGGATGATGCAGGAATAAAACAAACAATAGAAAGAACACAAAAAAGGCATAGGTAAGCAATTGCTTCTGGCTCCCATTTTAACATATGATAGGGCTGGGTCGCTTGTTATCTTCATATCTTAGCCTCGTATAGCTTTTTCTTTATTTGGACTTTGCTTTATGAACGATTTCTTCAGACATTACCTTCTATCTCCATTTCTGGATTTAGCAAACATCCTATCTCTTTGTCAATGAAATTATTTTACCAGTATATATTCTTAAATGTTTTTGCCCTCCACCCCCCCCCCCAAATTTCTTGGTTTTATTTCTGTCTTTATTTTGCTCACCTCTGCAAAGGTCCATTTAGATTCTGTACAAGTTACTCTTCTATTGTTGTGGAAAGATACCATGACCAAGGAAACTTAGAGAAGGAAGGGTTTATTTGGGGCTATCGTTGTTGGCATTTAGTCTAGGCTCTGCCCCACAGATGTGCCTGATTCACTATAAAAGGGGATACTGGCCCCTTCACTCTCTTGCTCTCATTTTACCCTCTTCCCTCTCTGTCCCTTGCCCCCCCTCCACACACACACATGCTCATGGACTTTCTCTCTCTCTCTCTCTCTCTCTCTCTCTCTGCCTGTCTCTGTCTCTACTCCCTCAACTCTCTTCCCTATGCCCTAAACAAACTCTATTCCATACTATACCCACTGTGTGGCTGGTACCTCAGGGGAAAGAGATGCCTTAGCATGGGCCTTCGGAGGAACCCCTTCCCCACACCATCCCACGCATCCACCAAACATGCCCCTGTCTTCTTTTTTATTTTATTTTTTTTATAAAACACCACAATGGTTCCAGAGTTTGTGATGGCTGCGAGGAGATAGTAGGTTGCAGGTGGCGGCTACATCTGCTGAGAGCTCATATCTCAAACAATAAACAGCAAGCAAAGGAAGAACTCACTCAAAATGGTGGTAGTCTTTTGAAACCACAAATTGTGCCCCAATGGCATGACTCCTCCAGCAAGCCCACACTTCCTAGCCCTGTCCAAGCAGTCAGCAACTGAGGACCAAGTATTCAAATGCCTAAGACTTAAGGGGGGGGGCACGTCCTTCAAACCATCACCATTCCTTTCATCCCATTAAGTAAATTTGTCCCAAATCTTCAATATTTGTTATTTGAGCACTTTGCCAGACACACTTTCATTTTTTCTTTCTTTTTGTTGAGGGTAGTGTATGCATAGATGTATGCATGTGTTGGAGTGCAATTACCCCATGGGTGTGCATGTGGAGGCTGGAGGCTGATTTGGAATGTCTTCCTTGATGGTTCCCCCTCTAGTTTTCTGACTCAGGATCTCTCCCTGAGCCTGAGCCTGGGGATTGCCTCTTACACTAGACTGCCTCGCCAGTCAGGGAGACCCTGGGAATCTTCCTGAGTCTACCTGCCATCTATTAGCCCAGTGCTAGGATTACAGATGCCAGCCCTGCACACCCAGCTTATTATGTGGGTGCTGGGGGTAATTGCTTTACCCATTGGACCATCTCCTCGCTCTTCTTTTCCTGTTCCTGTTGCTCCGTTCGCATGGACATGTCCTTGTGTGTTTTGTGATTTGGAGGGTGTAAACAAGTCACTTCTTAGAGCTGCTTACACCTTACAGAGCCTGCCTATTCCTCCACACGGCAGTTACTTTTGCTTCTGGAAATTGGCTCTTGCCCAAACCAAAATGACTCTGAAGTGAAGTTCAAACTGGAGAGCACAGACCACACAGGTGGCATTAATTAATACAGGTCATAAACCCATCTGAAGGCTGCCTTCTGGCTGTGAATTCTAAGAGAGCTTTTATTATTCTCTTGGCAGCTTTTACATCTAAGAGTGTGATTTTCCTCACTCTGTCTTCTGGACACTTGGTTTATTTCTGATGTGAGCCGCCTTGCGCCTTGGGGCCTGGCTCTATGGAGGTCTCCAGCTAGAATCCTGATCATTGAAGGCCAAAGACCTTCTTATGTGTCCTCTTTGCCCTCCAGCCGCCAATGTGGAAGTTCAGTTCTTAGCTCTGCTGAGATCCTTGGGGGCTGCAAGAGCAATCTTTGGTGTTTCACTACCTCCTACAATATCTACTTTGGCTTCTTATTTACTTCTGGGGGTTCTACAGCTTCTAATTCAACTGGTGGGGTCTTTTCGCGTTCGAGTCATAGAAGTATAATACTTGTACTTGCTTTTTAGATCTGGCATTCATTAAATGAAAATAATGTTTAGTAATAAGTTTAACTAGTATTCTTCCCCTTACATATCACCACTTTAATTTACCGAGAACCCTGAGCTCTCTTTTTGTATGTGAAATTATTCACTCATAGTCATTTCTTCTCACTCATCTGTGGAAGCTACCATAGTTGACCACAAAAGCTGAGAGTGGGACAGAAGCCACTATAAGGACAGGAAGTCTCCAAGATATAGAGGATGCTAAGAAGGTAGATCATGGAAGGCAAGGCATAGCTGGAGAGGATCGATTTCTGATGCTCTATAGCACAACAGATGATCCCAGCCGATAATGCACAGAACAAAAAACAGTTTGAAGATGTTGCTGTATCTAGCACACTGTACCACTGAGAAGCATACGCGGCCTTATTTTTGCCTTAGCTAAAAGCTGAAGACACTATTCCAATTTGTTCTTTCTGAGGTATTCAGGAAGTATTAAGGATACCTTAAGACAGTGGTTCTCAACCCATGGCGACCATTCCTTTTGCGGGTGGGGGCCGTTGAACAGCCCTTTCACAGAAATCGCTTAAGACCATTGGAAAACACAGGTAATTACATTACAATTCATAACAGTGGCAAATACAAAGCAGAAGTAGCAACAAAAATAATTTTATCGTTGAGAATAGCAACTCAAGGAACTATTAAAGGGTCTCAGCATTGGGAAGGTTGAGCACCTCTATGTCTTAAGATGTATGAAACTGAAAATAAAAGTTTGATTTAACCTAAATTAAAAAGTCCTTAAGTTCGGAATATCCAAGATTCAATTCACAGACCATATGACGCCTAGGAAGAAGGAAGACCAAAGTGTGGATGCTTCAGGGCTTCTTAGAAGGGTGAACAAAATACCGGAGGAAATATGGAGAAAAAGTGTGGAGCAGAGACTAAAGGAAAGGCCATCCAGAGACTTCCCCACCAGGGGATCCATCCCATATACAGTCACCAAACCCAGACGCTATTGTGAATGCTGGGAATTGCTTGCTGATGGAAGCCTGATATGGCTGACTCCTGAGAGGCTCTGCCAGAGCCTGACAAATACAGAGGTGGATACTGGAAGCCAACCATTGGACTGAGTGTGAGGGAGACCTGAACTAAGAAAGAACTGAGGAGGTTTGCAACCCCATGGAGGCAGCAACAGTGTCAAAAGTCCAGACCCCCCTGGAGCTCCCGGGGACTGGACCACCAACCAAAGAATACACATGGAGGGACCCATGGTGCTGGCTGCATTTGTGGCAGAGGATGGCCTTGTTGGACATCTGTGGGAGGAGAGGCCCTAGAGCCTGAGGGTGTTTGATTCCCCAGTGTAGGGGAATACCAAGGCAGGAAGACAGGAGTAGGTGGGGGGTGGGGAACACCTTCTTAGAGGGGAGATGGAATGGGGGTTCACAAAGGGGAGACCTGGAAAGGGGAAAACATTTGAAATGCAAATAAAGAAAAATTATAATAAAAAAAAGTCTTACTCAACAAAGGGCATTTCTGAGATTTCTTTTTGTTGTTGTTTTTTTGTTTTGTTTTGTTTTTTTCGAGACAGGGTTTCTCTGTATAGCCCTGGCTGTCCTGGAACTCACTTTGTAGACCAGGCTGGCCTCGAACTCAGAAATCCCGCCTGCCTCTGCCTCCCGAGTGCTGGGATTAAAGGCATGCACCACCACGCCCGGCTTTTTTTTTTTTTAAAGATTTATTTTATTTATTATATGTGAGTACACTGTAGCTGTCTTCAGACACTCCAGAAGAGGGAGCCAGATCTCATTACGGATGGTTGTGAGCCACCATGTGGTTGCTGGGATTTGAACTTATCACCTTCGGAAGAGCAGTCGGGTGCTCTTACCCGCTGAGCCATCTCACCAGCCCATTTCTGAGATTTCTTGACCTCTGAGCCTATCTTTATTCTTCACACTTGTGACTTGGATGGTTTATGATCACGGTGGATGAACATTGCTTAACTGGATGAGGCTAACAGAACCTGAGTCTCTTCCAGCAGACTCCCAAAGAAGTGGAAGTTGGAGACCCGAATTGTGAGTATTCTGTGTAGTCAAACGTGCCTTCAGGAGGGATGGAAAGTTGGCTAGACTATCCAACCTTCACATCAGGTTTCATCATGGAGCATTTTATTGGTAATAAAAATACTGCTTTGATCTTTTATCTGCTGCCTTAATTTATTTATTTTTTTAATTTGGTAGATTCATGGAGTGGGGCTGAAAAATATTTTTATAGGGCCTCTTTTAAAGTGTACGTATGATATCATTTTCAGTGTTCCTTTTTTAAAAGATTTCTAAAAGTTACATGCTGGGGAACGTAGATTTACGTATTTATGGAACCTATTTTATGCTGCTGATATAGAGTGTGTGTAGGAAATATCAGGTTGCAGCCTCCATCACTGTATGGTCAACACAACTACAATATCTCAAGCTGCCAGAATAGAGCAGAGGTGAACAGAGAAGCCGGGCTGCCATTTGCTCAGGTCCATCTCCAGAAAGCTGTCACTAGTTAACCTAAACACTTCTATTAATGGAGATAATGTCATTCTAAGGTATGTATCTTAAGCACAGACTCAGGTAGAGGCCTCCCACTATCTCTTCTTCTTTCTTCCTTCTACATGCACAAACACACACTCTCTCTCTCTCTCTCACACACACACACACACACACAAACACACACAGACACTATATATATATAATGTATATATATATGTATATATAAGCATATGTATATACATATATTTACACAATATACATATATAACTACATATATACACACATACATACATTTAACTAGGTTCATATATATGTAAATAAATATATACGGTATACATATATTTAACATTGTTCGGATGGGGAATCCTGCTATGCAGGCCTCCAAATCCAAGTCAGATGGGGAAACCAAGGGTGACCTTTCATAACATGATTCTCACATCCAGACAAAGCAGGAGTTCTGTTTGATACTGAAGTCAGTAATTTGTGGCTAGGCTGGATTTTCAGTCATTGAGATGGATAACCTTGCTAGCATCATTTCTTAATAAATGACTGAAGCCAGTGCCCACTTAGGCTGAAGAAGATGGCAGAGACATTTTGTAAATACTCACCACACCTGCCATACTTGTGCATCAGGCCTCTGTGTTGTAATTTCCCTCTCCATCTGGCATTAATTATCAATGCCTAAACTGGGCATTTAATCCCAGAACTCTGGAAGCAGAGGCAGGCAGATTGATGAGTTCAAGGCCATCCTGGTCTACAAAGTGAGTTCCAGGACAGCCAGGGCTATACAGAGAAACCCTGTCTCAAACAAACAAACAAACAAACAAAACAAAAAACAAAAAAAAATCAATGCCTAGTTTCCATCACAGCTCAACTCAACTCAGTAATCATTAATTAAACAATTTTAGTATCAAAAATCAATGAGTTTGTGTGGAAAAATACAAATTTGTATGAAAAAATAAACCACAATAATCAATAAAAGCTTTGCTAACTTCAAATATCTAACATTTTAAATTATTTCTTTGTTTATAGCTAAAGTACCTTAAAATTGCATCTAGTCTGTATTGTGCATACAATCATACATATCTAACTTCTAGCATTAGAAAATATAGTATTTATAAACTGTCTAAAATTATAAAGAACTCAAATGTATTAGGCCAAAAATATTAATGAATCAATTGTGCTATAAAACTAATGTTTTAGAAATTTTTTGTTTTCAGTTAAGAATCCTAAACTCTTCTAAAAGGTACCTACCAAGTCGAAGCATGACATTTTTATTAAATTATTTTTCATACAATATATTTAGATCATGTTTTCCCTCCCAACTCCTCCCAAATGCTACCCAACCAAAACTTTGTCTGATTCTCTATCTCAAAAACAAATAAACCAAAACACCCCTGAGAAATAAAAACAAAGGAAGCAAGAAACCAAAATAAAAACAAAAAACCTACAAAAACCACAAAAATTAAAATCAAAATGAACAAACAAAAACTAATAAGAAAAAGAAAAAAGCCAAAACAAAGCAAAATGAAACAAAGAGCTCACAAAACTTCCCGGGTTTGTTTCACTTTGGCAACTACCCCTGAGCATAGAGCCTCCTCCTTAGGTGTGACTAATGTACCCACTGACACTCCACTGGAAAAAAATTGGTTTCTCTCCTTTGTAAACAAGTGTCAACGGTAGATAGCGTCTTCAGAGACGGGATTCAGGGTCTACTTATTACTGTCAATGGTGGGACCATATCTCCCTTGAATCTCTGCAAGTCTTGTGTATGTGCTGCTGCAGTTTCTGTGGATTATATGGAAACACATAATTTTATACATTGTTTAAAATGATTCCTAAAATATCCTCACAAATAGATCTTTATAGTCCTTTTCTCTCTAACCCTACAGCCACTCTTCATTGGTATTGGGAGTTAATAAAATAAAAGTTACAATAAAAGTTACATAGTATAGTGCATGAAAGTAAACCATATTTAATGTAATAAGTATATCAAAGACGTAAGAACATAGCAACTTGCTTTCAAATATGTTTATGTTATAAGATTTAACACTACAGAAAAAAATAAATGGGAACACTGGATATGATCAAAAAGGAATAAATACATTGGGAGTTTTTAGAAGAAGTGAGAACTTCAAAATCGTCAGTCTTGATATGTTCCTTATCTCAATAACTGTCCATGTTTTAGTAGCCAGTCATAAAATCACTTTTATTTTATTTGTATTGTTAATTTGGGGAGTTGTTGGGTGTTGATTTCCTCAGAAACACCTGAAAATCTTCTTTATGGTGACTGCTTCCTTTTGTTTTACATAAACAAAGGCTGAAGCTTAGAGAAGAGGGTAGAAGGAGGCTGCACTCAGGAGCATCTGAAAGGAGCTGAGCTGTGGTGCCATAGCTCTTGGATCAAGTCCTCACCAGACCACAGGAGTGAACCCAAAGCTTCCTTCTCCTTTGAGAAAAAATTACATCAGCATTATAATAGGGGGACTTTGCGGGATCTTAAAATGAAAAACGGATCTATATTAGAATTGCATGTGTTATTATATACCCTTTCTTCCTGACCATCTGCTTGTGTATATATTCACATGCTGATGAGCTCATAGAATTAGTTTTACTTGAGATCTAACAACAGATATCATTTTTAACTTGGTTTTGTTTTATTCAAGTATGTCAACATGTATATATACAATATTACATATGATATTACTGATAATATACACATATATGAATTATTATATAACACATATACATGAATTATTATATATGGATTGTGCTACATGCTATATTATATATCATATGTCATGTGCCATATGTTATATTACACATTATATATTATGTATATGCTATATATTATATACTGAATAGAAATTTGAGAGTTTTGTGAGTTCTTAAGTACAGACATATTTGTGTCTTGAAGCTTCTCCAAGGTCACCTACACCAAAAGACATTTTCATAAGGCACTAAAGTTTGACAATCTGATTGTGAATTCATCATAACAAGGCCAAGTGTTACATGCTCACGGTTGACACTCCCGTGTTGCTAAGGCCTTACTGCCCACTTCCTAAATGTAGGTCTAAGCTCTCTCAGGGCTTCCTGAGAATCTTTGTGCTGTCTTTATCCAATGCTGCTGACTGATCTCCAGTGTCTCATAGTTGGCTCTTTCTTTTATACTTATTTAGGTGAAAATGAGTATTTTCCTGTATAGAATATTCCGATTATTGTTTCCCTTCCCTCTACTCCTCCCTCCTTTCCCCCACCTCCCCTCCCATCCTGAGTCATTCTCTATCTCTTCTTAGAAAACAGACACCTAAGGGATAATAATAAAATAAAGCATAATAACCTATTAGTTAGAAAATCATGTAATACCTCCCTACATCATGACAAGAAGCCAAGAAAACTGATAAACGCATTAAATACATAAGAAAGGAAAATAAAATCCCCCAAATGCAAGGTGATATATAAAATTTTTATTCTCGTTAAAATGAAGCAAAAACTTTATAGCCATGCCACATATGGATCTCATCGGCTCCCTTAGAATCACGGCTCAGGGGACCAACATAACTCTGGGCTTTGTTTTGTTGGGAGCAAAACGAAAACTCCTTAATACTGACAGCCTTGATTGACTGTTGAGTGGTTGAAAGAAGAGCATGTATGTGTGTAGACGTTGGTCTCATCTTTCTGCCATTCAGTGTGGGGATGACAATAATCTCTTCATCCCTAACTTTGACTTTGGGATTCGGCCTTGAATGTCCACAGAGCCTGTAAAAGAGTGCCGGTTGTCTGATGGATGGGGAAACAGGTGTGCACTTGATAGTCTCACGGGCATTCACGTGATAGTCTCGTGGGCCTTCTACCCTCCAGCGGAAAACAAGCTTGATGTGTTTTCCTGTCATTTGTATGAGCCCATAAAACCTGAAGGCTGGAGTCCTCATGTACCGCCTGGAGAAAGAGTTAGGCCGTGCAGTTGAGTCTGGATCCCAGCCCTGGAGATAATCAGACTAGAGATCTTCCCCATGCCGACGACTTCCTCCCTGGCAAAGACAACGAACTGGTAAGAACCTGGGTTCAAAGGAGCAAAGTGACCGGAAACAAGTACTGTGAAGCGGATGGCAGAAAGAGTTACCACTTATTTTTAAAGAGTAATTTAAAGAAACACTGGCAGAAGCTTTAAGAAAGGAGTAACTTGTTTCTCTGTCTCCCAGACCACCTACTGAAACAATGTACTTTTTATATTTGCAAAATTAAAGAATATTTTATACTCTTCAATGTTTGTTTTCAATGAGGAATCTATGACTTCTAGAAACCAGAAAAACTGATGAAAGATAAAATACTTCCACCTATAATAACTACTGTCATTTCAAGTGGATTTGTGTGTTTTTACCATACACAATTGACTTCAAATTTTCACTTTTCATTTATCACACAAGCAAGCTTATTGTGGTCCATATGCCCCCCCAACATCTTCTTTGAAAAATTCATTTTCAATTTAAATGGAGTTTGACTTTTAAAAGTTACACCAAGTATACTTGTATAATGGAACAGAAAATAAAAATATATATTAGTAAACAATGAAAATACATTCTTTTAAAAAATTTTTTAGATTTATTTATATGAGTACACTGTAGCTGTTTCCAGACACACCAGAAGAGGGCATCAGACCCTATTACAGATGGTTGTGAGCCACCATGTGGTTGCTGGGAATTGAACTCAGGACCTCTGGAAGAGAAGTCAGTGCACTTAACCACTGAGCCATCTCTCTAGTTCTAAAAAATATTTTTTTAAACTGGGCAAAACTGTTGTATGTAGTACAAAAAAAGACATGGCCCCTGAATGCTGGGTGCCAGGCTTGCATCACAAGTGCAGTTGAGAAGATCCTTGGATGTCATCTTGGACTAGTCCTATCACGTCATCTCTAGAAAACGAATTCTGCTTTCACCATCCTTGCTGTGAAAGAATTCTATCACCTCCACAGAGGAAACCAAAGAAGAATGAACTAATTCTTGGAATACATAGAGACTAGGATGACCATGCCCCTCACCATCCGAAGCTAACAAGTGTTCATCTTGGCCCATCCTTGTACAATGGTAAGATCACTCCTGCCCTTGAGGTTCAGATTTCAAACATAACTCCATAATAAAACATATCCATTTATAAGTCAAACACTCTCCCCTTCCAACAAACATTAACTTCCTATTAATGGGCTTAATCCCATGTTGAGAATTTGAGAATGATGTCTAGCCATCTTCTATTGCAGTCATGATATCCAATGTGCACCTACTATTAACCAAATTATAATGTAAATGGACATTCAAATGGACACTGTGTGGTAGTTTGAATAGGAACAGCCCCCCTAGATTCCTGTGTTTGAATGCTAGGCCCACAGGAGGGGCACTATTAGCTGTGGCCTTGTTGGAGGAAATGTTTCACTGTGGAGGAGGGCTTTAAGTTCTCCTATGCTCAAGCTCATCTAGTAACACAGTCTGTCCTTACTGCCTACTGATAAAGATGTAGAGGTCTTAGCTCCTTCTCCAGCAACATACCTGCCTGCATGCTGCCATGCTTCCCACCTAGATGATAATGAACTCTGAAACTCTCAACCTGCCCCAACTAAATGTTTTCCCTTATAGAAGTTGCCTTGGTCATGGTACCTCGTCACAGAATAAAACCCTAACTAAGACATACTACATACAATATTCAAGGAAACAAACAACTTTGAAGACAACTGTATAGATGCTCTGCACACACACATATCCTATATATAAACTTATATAATGCATATATGCACATGAACTTATAGGTATATGTTTGCACTTATACACACATACGTACCAAGCATCATTCCCGTGGTTAGTCACAGATCTTACCCGTATGATTTTTTTTCTACTTCACACATACCTTAAACTTGACATGAATTTCCATTGATTTGGGTACTCTAACACTGAGAATGTTCATTCACATCTCTTCAGGAACAGACCATCAGTGAATCCACTGAGGATACTTTGGCAAGAAGTGCAGGAGTCAAGAAATACAAGGTCATTCTTTGACAGCTGCATGTGTAAAGTATATAATAAAACACAAGTGAACTTTCTCTGTACACTTGGTTTTACACTGAGAATTCCTCAGCTTTAGTACCAAACATGGTACAGAAAATGGGATACCCATAGAGAGTAGTCATGCCATGTCTACAGTCTCCTAACTCACTATAGAGCAACCACCCCAAGTTATTGGTGGTATGAATCAACATAAAGTTTTTGCATATTCATCCAATGGGATGAAAACCTCCAAGTGATAAATGGGAACTCCCTCTTATAATTGCATGAGATCGTTATTTTGTTTTGGTGGTATAAAAACAGAAATCTCCTAAACATAAAATCAAACATTATAATGGGTTGTTGAGTGCACTAGTGAGAAATTCACCATGCTTAGCTTTGACTCTGACTCCCATTGTCCGTCTACAGAAGAAATAGTGCCATGCCATTCACGGTTCAGAACATTTACTATTTCCTAAAGGACAGAATACTAACTTTGCAAGACACTGTTCCCAGATGGTGCGATAAATGAATCTTTTTCAGAGTACTCAACCATTCTGTAAGGCCAGCTGCTTGTGGGAAATGGTTGCTTCAGAAGGACAGCAAATTTATGAGCATGGCCTCTGGAGCGTGTATCTTTGTAACTGAGATGTGTTGTAAGATATGATAATGACACAAAGAGCATCCTGAATCCACTGATAGTGCTTTGGCGGGAAAGTCAAGGTCATACTTAGACTAAGCATCTTCTAACAGGAAGAAATCGGTGCAGGTTAAATAGCCCTTCTCCCAAATGGTTCAAGACCAGAGTGTTTTGAGCCTCTTCTTTTTTCTTTTCCCTTTTTCCTTAAGGGCTATTTCCATATAAACAAGGAAAGATTTTGAAGATGAAAACCAAGTGTACACAGAAAGTTCACTTATGTTTTATTATACAGTTTATGCATGCAGCTGTCTTGTGACAATATTCCTGAGAGGATGTGAGGGAGCATAGC
Source organism: Mus minutoides (assembly GCA_902729485.2). Classification (NCBI taxonomy): domain Eukaryota; kingdom Metazoa; phylum Chordata; class Mammalia; order Rodentia; family Muridae; genus Mus; species Mus minutoides. The sequence continues at coordinate 77,773 of CACVCL010015999.1, read as the reverse complement.
TTCACACCAGGTATGGACCCAATGACAGACTCGAGTATACGTACCACCAAAAGTCCAGCTGAGTGAACCAATGAGTTTTACTGGGGTTACTTACAGAATAATGAGGTAGAAGTTACTTATGCAAAGTCACAACTCAAAGAGAACAATCATCAACAAACTACCTCCTCATGAAAGCCCGAAGCCTGGAGCATACTGCACAGCCCACAGGGAGATCAAGGCTGCTCCTTCTAGGTAAGCTAGTTTTTCTGAACCTCTTCCAGGCATCTCAGCTTCATCTGGGCCAAAGGTTCTGAACCTGTAGGTTGTGACACTTTTGGGGTAGTATTACATATCAGATATTTACATTGCAATTCATAACAGTGTTAAAATCACAGTTATAAAGTAGCAATGAAATAATTCTATGGCATGAGGTCACCATAACATGGGGAACTGTATTAAAGGGTTGCAGTGTTAGGAAGGTTGATAACCACTGCTCTAGGCCTTGCTTCTTTTACACTGCTCAGCTGGTCTAAGCCTCTTCCAGGTAGCTCAGCTTGTCTGAGAGGGTCTCTCATCACTTCTGACTGCTTTTATATGTTGGGGAAGGAGAGGACTAGTGAATCTGATCAGATTCAGGGACTTCCTAAAGTCTTTGAGTTGTTGACTTTCTGAGTTTAAAGAGCTCTCCTGCAGGGTGGAGTGTTTCCTCTCCTACTGTTTCATCTCATTCCTAACACCCTGTGTCCTGACAATCTTGGCTTCATGACTGAAGGTTTCAGTCTTAGAGAAACCTCCTATAGAACAGCAGCCTACTAGTAATTATATACAGTTACTTGTGTGTTTGTGTACAAGTATGTGTGCACATGTATGAATGTGCACGTGGAGGTTGGAATAGTGTTGTTTCTAAGAAACACTTAATCTTTGTTGTTGTTGTTGTTGTTTATGGTTTTGTTATATCTGAGACAGGGACCTTCTTGGGGCCTGAGGCTTATGAAATAGGCCAGACTGGCTAGTCAGTAAACTGAGAAATACCAGCCTGTATCTTCCTCTTCTGCACTAGAATTACAAGAGTATATCACCATGCCTGGATTTTTATGTAGGTGTTAAAGATCAATGTTCAGTCCTATTGCTTGAGTAGCAGGTACCTTTCTGATGATGCTATCTCCCCAGCCCCTCAATCTGCAATTTCATCCATCAAAAAAAGTCAGCCACTGGGTAGCTAACAGTGATCTAGGTAATGGGAGTTTGGTGAAGTAGCTACTTAATGGCAAATTGGAGGCTTGGTTGAGTAAATCTTAGTCAAAGTGGGTCTGCTGTACCCTTGAGAATGTAACTGTTTTCACTGGGCCTTCTGCAACAAGAAAAGATGAGCTTCTTTGCATGTGGGGGAGCAATGTATGTTATACGGAGGCAAAATAGAGCACTTAACCCTTGACCTGAGAACCTTTTCACTGTTAACTGAGTTCTGAATAGGAGAAAGAGCTCCAGTCAGTCCAGAAAGCAATGCTACTTGCTGCCACATTACCATGAGCCCATCAGATACTCTGGCAATGAAAGAGAAATGAGGCCAACTGTCTAGAATGCTAGTCCACATGTGGAGGCTTTTTTGAAGTCACATTCTATGTGACACATTCTAAGACCAAAGTGTTTTATCTCCAGATTTTTCCAAAGATTCATTAGCCAAAGAGGTCAGATCTCCACGAGTCTTCGGTTGGAAGAGCCATCTCTGCTTCTACTCTAATAGGAAAATGAGATGTCAGGACACTTTTATACTTTCTTCACTCTTTTCTTCAGTTGTCTTTTCCTGAGGATCTAGTGTGCCCACTGAGGATGATGCCAGAATAGCATAAAGTACATTTCTAACACAAGTAAAATGATTCTTATTTCTTAGTCAGTCGTTGAATAGTCTCCTGTAAAGCCACAGCTGGCTTTGAACAGGGGTGTCATGGCGGCAGGCACAGGAAGAAGGCACAGATGCCTGTGGTCCAGGCAAGTGATTCATTTCTGCGGCACAAGCCACACCCATACCTGTCTCCCCTTGCTTACAAAGGTCTGCTTCACATGCTTAATTTTCCTTTTCTATAAATTAGAGAACAGCTAGTTCATCTCAGGCACTCTAGCTTGAACAGCCATTTAAGTTTTGTATATCAACATATAAAAAGTTTTCAAAAGCAACTAATTACTAAAGAACTTGGGGCTGTTCTCTAAAATCCCAGGGTCTTCCTTTCCTCCCCCCCGCCTGCTTCAAGCTCTATCTGCCCACAGTCACTACCCTGCTAGGAAGTCTCAGTAGCTAAGTTTGTATTAGGTGTATTCATTGACATCTAAACCAATGGGAACACAAAACTGGCAGCTTTTAAGGCCAAAGGTCAAATGTTGTATTTATAACTTATTAAATGTACCTTGACTCTGAAATAAAAATAAACAAACAAACACACAGGCCCACAGTAATTCCCTAGAACAGCTTTTTAACTTTGTTATTTTATTTTATATTGGTTATTTTATTTATTTACATTTCAAATGTTATCCGCCTTCCCTGCTTCCCCTCCACAAACCCCTTATCCCATCCCTCTTCCCCATGCTTTTGTGAGGGTGCTCCTGCACCCCCCCCACCTCACTGCCCTAGCATTCCCTTATGTTGAGGCATCAAATCTCCAAAGTAACAAGGTCATCCTCTCCCATTAATGTCAGATAAAGCCACCCTCTGCTACATATGCGGTTGGAGCCATGGGTCCCTCCATGTGTACTCTTTCGCTGGTGTTTCAGTCCCTGGGAGCTCTGGGGGTGAGGTGGAGTTGGTCGGTTAATATTGTTCTTCCTTCTTAACTCTGAAACTAGTAGTTAATACTTATCCTTGTAGTTAATTCTTTTTTTTTTTTTTTTTTTTTTTTGGTTTTTGAGACAGGGTTTCTCTATAGTCCTAGCTGTCCTAGAACTCACTCTGTAGACCAGGCTGGCCTCAAACTCAGAAATCCGCCTGCCTCTGCCTCCCGAGTGCTGGGATTAAAGGTGTGTGCCACCACGTGGTTGAGAGCAACAGCCTGCAGGTCAAAACTTGGCAGTGCCTGGTTTTGAACCTCATGACCCTTGCTTGAAGAGCTCACTGTAAGCAGTGGGAGCCTACATAATAGTCATGCGTTTGCTCTTTGACTCCCAGATTCTAAAATATTTATGGAAACTGAAGTGGTGACTATTTTCCCTATCACTGAACATTTAGAACGCTCTTCTCAATAACTATCTTCATGGGTGACCTTTGGTGACACCCTGAAGAATGAAGAACTAGAGAAGCATCATGAAGTCTAAAATTGGCTTCAGATAACACTAAGCAAAATGATGACGATATAGTGCTCTTTGCTTTGGCAGCCAGGATAAAAGTGCGTATGTTTGTGCGTGGCACACACACAGGTTGAGAAAGCCTGAGTTCTCCAATTATTTATTTTTTTCTTTTTTAAAGCAAGGATCCAGTATGTCATTTTGGCTGGCCTACTAATTTCTTAGATGGATAAGGCTGGTCTGGAACTCACAGAGATCTGTGTGCTTCTGCTTCTCCAGTGATGGGATTACAGGCATGTGCCAACATGGCCACTCTCTGGTTCTTAATATGAAATGATAATCAAGGCATTCCCCTAATATATACTTCATGCTAATTCTTTGGCAAACTACCACTCTGAATTCTGTTGGATCAGAATGACTTTAAAAGTAATTTAAGTCAACATAATAGCCTGCTTTGCCTTTGGGTAAGAAAAACACATTCCAAACATGTAAGGGGAAGATTGAATTATTAAAATAACTCAAAAATTACTCATTATTTAAGTGAACTTTCTCTCAGAGAACAAGCACTGACCACCTAAGTTATTAAAAATGAGAATTATTTATTTCCTTAAATTTTTCTCATTTTCCCATTTGTCATTTTATTCATGTCAGTGGGGGAAGAATTACAAGGGCTTCCTGAGATCGGGGAACATTCTAGGTGGCTTCTCTCCGCGTCTGACCTGTGCTCATCTGGGTCTCTGGGCCTCTGGACTCTATAAGCTTTCTAATGCCTGTGTGGGTGCCAATTGTCTGAGCTGTGTCAGACCCAGAGGTTCACGTTAGACATTTCGAGTGCAGCCTTAAGCCAGAATCAACGTCCTCATGCTTCTCACAAAGTCTTTTATATCTTATAAGAAAAATTACACTGTTTGAAATGAAAGACTTTTCAACATTAACTTTAGTCGAGTTGTCCTAAAAGATTTATTTTCTCAATTGAAGGAGGACAGGGCTTAAATGCAAATATGGTGCCATTTGGGAAAGCTTTCTTGGACAAATGGATGCATAGGTAATAGCTGCTCTGGGGAAAGGTGTACTTCACATTCTGAGGGGAGCAGCTACTTCATGCTAAATGCACTCCAGCTTTGCTTCTGGCTCCCAGCACCAGACAGGATATCTGAGGACACTTCACCAGAGTGGAGCAGACCGTGATTTTGTTTTGCTCGATTTAGTCTTGTGTTGGCTGCTGACATCTGTTCTTAATGTACTCCAGAATGCGGCCACTTACATTAGGCTGCAGTGCCTGATCATTATGCCCTTTGAATAGCTGCGTTATTTTGGCTGGCGTTAATTTTGTTGTCAGAGATACAGCTGTTGTAGGAAATATTTTGAATTTTTAGTCGCAGCTGGCATTCTGAAGTGCTGGCGCTCTGAGCATGGATATCCATCCATTTTCTAAATGGATAATGCTGGTGCTTTGAAAGGGGGCCTGTCGAAGTGGGAGGGGAGTCATTAATTCATGCCGCTTCACCCCAGGTCCTGCTACAAACACTGCCATTCACCAATAAGAATAAGTATATTGGTATGGTTCAGGAGGCTTGCTTTTAGAATGTTGTTTCTGTATACTATAGATTCAATGACATCATCAACAGCGAATGTGGGGAACTGAAGTATCAAAGTAAGATCATAAAACTGAACAATGAGAAGAGGGGCAAGCAAGGTCGGGAGGCGGCTAATTATGGAAAGGGATGAGTTAGACCCAAAAGAATTTAATAGATATTCTTAAATTCATCATTGTTGTTAAAGGTAAGTCAAACTTACTTTTCTGGTTTTTTGTTGTTGTTGTTGTTGTTGTTGTTGTTGTTGTTGTTGTTTTTTCAACTTTTATTAGATATTTTCTTCATTTACATTTCAAGTGTTATCCAGCTAGTTCCCTATATCCTCCCCCCTCCCGGCCCTGCTCCCCTACCCACCCGCTCCCACCCCCTGGCCCCGGCGTTCCCCTGTATTGGGGCATATAAAGTCTGCATAACCAAGGGGCCTCTCTTCCCACTGATGGCCAACTAGGCCATCCTCTTCTATATATGCAGCTAGAGACNCTTTGTTCTTAATTCTAGGAGGGGGTGACGTGTCCACATTTTGCTCTTCCTTCTTCTTGAGTATCATGTGTTTAGTAAATTGTATCTTGGGTAGTCTAGGTTTCTGGGCTAATATCCACATATCAGTGAGTACATGTTATGTGAGTTCTTTTGTGAATGGGTTACTTCACTCAGGATGATGGCCTCCAGATCCATCCATGTGCCTAGGAATTTCATATATTTATTGTTTTTAATAGCTGAGTAGTACTCCATTGTGTAAATATACCAAATTTTTTGTATCCATTCTTCTGTTGAGGGACATCTGGGTTCTTTCCAGTTTCTGGCTATTATGAATAAGGCTGCTATGAACATAGTGGAACATGTGTCCTTGTTACCAGATGGAATATCTTCTGGATATATTTCTAACATACATGAAAACATACAAACCCATATATATATATATATATATATATATATATATATATATATATACACACACACACACATATATATATGTGTGTACATATATGCACATATGCACATATACACACATACACATATACACACATGTATGTATGTATATATATATATATATATAGAGAGAGAGAGAGAGAGAGAGAGAGAGAACCTGATAATGTTTTGATATGTATATGTATTATGCAGTGTTTAAATCAGAGCAAAAACACCTGTCTTCTGAAACATTAATTTTTACTTGGAAAGAAACATTCAAATCTTCTTTTCCAAATCAAGATGGCAGCACTCTTATGTCTACTCAGTTCCATGACAGCAAGCTGTAGTCTCTTCCTCCTCCTATCAGACTGCAGCAGCTTCCAAGGAGCTTCATCATCCACTGTCTTACAGAGACATCCACTAACAGACATCCACTAACCCTTACACCAGAATCCAGGAAGTTGGTACCAACACAAACATTAGGTTATTCATCATATAATTTATTTTGCCATGGAGATTTGGAATTTACTTGCTGATAATTATTTTCACTCCCTCAACATTAAAATACACCAGGAATAAGACATCTGGACTCTTTGCCAGAAGCTACGCTTAGACAGAACTGAGATATGATTGGTACCAAATAGCATCCCAGCAAATGTGGTGAAGTAAAGCAAAGGTGTTCACCAGCAATCCTTCAAACAAGGGATGTAGTGACACAAAGGAATATTTTATAAGAAGATTAGAAGGTAAGGTTCTTGAATTCAGAATCTAAAATTACATCACCTTGGGTTGAGAAACCTCTGGTACCGAAAGGTCCCTTTCACCTTCTCTTGTCCTTCTGCCCCAAAGCAGTGAATAAAAGATTGCTTTGGCCTTTCTCTGAAGTCAAGACACGTGCATGAGAGATGCCTTCCCTACACTCTGAGGAAAGAACACATCTCTAAAGACACAGGGTAGCTGAGAGGCTCTGAGTGCCCAGAGTGCTGTAAGTCTCAACAGATTTTTTTCTCTTTTTTTTTATTAGATATTTTCTTAATTTACATTTCAAATGCTATTCCGAAAGTCCCCTCCCCCTCCCCCCTCCCTGCTCCCCTGCCCACCCACTCCCACTTCTTGGCCCTGGCATTCCCCTGTATTGGGGCATATAAAGATTGCAGTACCAAGGGGCCTCTCCTCCAAATGATGGCTGACCAGGCTCACAGTCATCCATAAGAGGGAGCACGGGGCCCACATTGGAGAAGCTAGAGATAGAACACCAGGAGCTGAAGGGGTCTGAAACCCTAGAAGAGGAACAACAATATGAACTAAACAGAACCCCTAGAACTCGTGTCTCAACAGATTTATTTTATTCAATCAATCAAGTCAGTTCCAAAGATTAAGAAAAAGAAAATCAGGAACCTGCGTTTCAGATAACCTTAAGAAATAGGAATTCAGTTGTGTTTAGTGAGACAGGGTGTACCTGCAGAAAGAAAATATAGTATAAGACTCAAACAGGAGAAAATTGAAGGTACTAGTGGTCACTGAGCACCGAAGGCCTTGTTGGGGATCAGGATTGAAGGCTCCGAGGGCTGCTGACAGCCAGAAAAGGAAAAGTTTTAATGGTGAGCTTGGCGACTTATTAGGTGCCCTCTTGAAGCTTTGCAAAGAAGCTGTACTGGCAATATGGCCACTTGGTGGAAAGACAGACATCATCAGGGAACCATGATGAAAAGACAGTTGAACCTGAGGTGAACTTAGGTGACTGTTGCAGATAATTTCAAGTTGCTGATGGTGAAGGAGCTGGTGAAAGAGAAGAACTCAGAAGAAATCAAATAATGCTACAGAATCCATACAGCGCTTACCTCGGAATTAAGCAATCAGGAAATTCCTCTGTCACGGGGAAAATGTTAAGAGGAGAAATTGACAGGATGCGTAGAGTTGCATTTAGTGATATGATTTTAACACAATTTAACAAATTCCCCAATTTACAGCACACGTTGGCAGACGGGAGGGTGGTGAAATCATAGCCCACATGTATAATATATAAATGTATGCATTTCGTGTGTGGGTTAGAATGTCAGATACTTTACCTTTAAGAACCTAAATTCCCTTCCCCGTAGATTTCACCCAATCCTATTTTTAGAAAATGAGACTGAAGTTCTGATAGGCTAATTATCGATATAATGAATAAGGGGGGAAATTAGGGCTGTAAATCTGACTTCCAGAGACAGAAGAATGCGAGACTGAAGGAGATGGGCATGTGCTGAAGAATGCTTTGCTCTCCACAAGGAACTTAATCTTTCCGAGTCGAAAAGGAAATTTCCTCAAAGATTTGTCATAGTCTCCTGCCCGAAGGCAGCTTGATGGAGTTTCTCAGAGCCTGGATGACACACCACGAAGCATGGGCGCTTTAGCATTGAAATGCTTTTGTGGAATGTGAAGTGGGATGTTGCTTTAAAGAAATGGACGTTTCCTACAGCTACTTTCTATTCCCCAATTAATGGAGTTTTTGCTTATTGCTTAAACAGGAAGAGGTGTTGGGATGGAAAAAGTAGTTTTCTTAGGGGTTTTAGACAATACATCCTGTTTCACTCTATCCCCTCACCCTCTCTGCCTCCACTTACAGTGGACCAGTTTGTTCCAGCCGCTGTCCCGGTCAGCTATTGCACAGCACACAGGCTGTTCTTCTGTAGATGCTCCTGCCCTGTGATGATGGTTAACTTGGGCATTTTATTTTCTCAAAATCCTTCCATTGCCTCTTACCACAACTCAGATAAAGATATGAAACTTATAAAATGACCCAAACTAAAACCTGTGTGGTCTGGGTCTGGTACTCTTGGGAGTCTGTCAAAGGTGGTGGCATACCAGAGCATTTGGCACTGATACCCGTCTTTGAGATTGTGAAGAACGGACACATTAGTGGGCCCAAAACTCACATAATGTGTATCTTCTTCAGTAACACTGATTTATTTATTGACTCACCTGCCTGTTGGCTTTTCAGCACGAGGTGTTGCTAAATAGCACAGATTGGCCTTGAACTTGCAATCCTCTTGCCTCTGCATCCTGAGACTTGGGCTTATAGGGTTGCTTCAGCACACACGGCACGTTTACCTGGCTTTTGAGGCATCGGTTTTTGCATACCTTTATTTTATTGGGCTCAGGCCACTTTGGACCTGTCATGCAACTTTGTGCACACCTTAACTGGATGTCAAAGAAGACTGGGCAAGTGATTTCGATTTGTTGTCATAGAGGAGAAATGTTCTCTACGGTTTCGCAGGCAGTGGTAGGTAGAACTCTTCCATGAGCCTCTGAAAGCAGCCATGGTTCCCGGGGTGTCAGCTTTGTAGTATCTTTCTGCCTTCTTTTTCCAGACCCTCGGGGTATGCAGACCGGAGGGAGTCATATTCCCAAAACAAAGTAACGTGAAGGCTTTGCTCATCTGAGACCTGGCTGGGTGCGTGTGTGTACATTAAACCAGAACTGAGTTATATAAACACGAATGTTATACATTCGGGTTATTATATTTTATTATGCAGCTTACATATAACTTGAACTTGAATCATGAAATCCTCTCATTCTTTATGTGGAAATGTTTACAATCTGTACATTCAAAGACATTTACTGTGTTCCATGCTCAAACTCTTTTTCTGAAGATTAAAATCACCACGACATGAAGATAAGCTGCTCTAGGAAAGGAAAACCAAGAAGACAGGGATGTGTGATGGGCGAAGAAGGTAATGGAGGATCATTTAGCTAAACTTTAACTACAACAATGAATAAACATGCTAGAAAAATGTCAGCTCTATGAATTCATTCATTAGACACCAGTATTTAATGAAAGCAGCAAACACACCCACACTTTCTGGGTCATACAGAGTTTCTACATTCCCCCCAATCTTATTCCTTCTCTAGAGGTTTTTGTTTGTGCCCCATTTATTTTAGGTTATTGTCAGCAAAATTTTCAAATAATGGGAGTGTCTTGACTGGCTAAATGAAATATGCTGTTTCTCCCACAGGGACTACACTGACACAACTCAAAGAAGTTTCTTTAATCATGTCAGGGCAAGGCAGTTCAGTATGTCAGCTTCAGTCTTCATGGGGCCTCTATGTTCTGATTCATAAACAGTCATCTAGTGGGTTATAGAAAGCCACGCAGACCTTTGTTTAAACCTCAGTTCTATATTAGGAGCATAGCCATGAGCAAGTGAACCCGAAGAAGGAGAAAGGGGGTTCTAGAGGACCAGAGGAGCTACAATATTTTCTTCCCAGGTATAGAACTAATGAATTGTTACTTCTCTAGCATAATTCAATGGAAACTATAAGCTGCAGACCTTTCCGGTGCTTCAAATAGAACTGTTCCCACCCACCTTCTTTCTCAACTTGTTTATGACAGACCCTTAAATTGTACACCTGAAGCTGCCAACACTGTGCTATGGGGATCCAAATCCAGATTTTGTAAGTAATCGGGAAAGGCAACACCTTCGATTAGCATCCTGTGAGCAAAACAGAGCCACAAGATGGATTTGGAATATGGAGACAGGGTGCACAGATACAAAGGAAAATAACATGGCCCAGGATGTATCAGCATTTCCTGCTCTGAACTATTTCTCCTGTCCAAAACTTTGAGCCAATACAAAGTGAAAGGTCCAGATCTGCCCGGAGTGATCAGAGACCCTGGAGAACAAAGACTGCTCTGTGCACTGTGGCTATGCAAGGATGAAGAGGAGACTCGACAGTGTCTGTCCCATAAAACCACATATTTGAATTTCTGCTGTCTACCAAATCACTTTGCTGCTTAATGCCTGAAAAATAAGAGGCCCCACCAGATAGTCCACACAGAAGATCTTTGTAACGTATCTTCAGATGCCTCAGACAGGGCCCTGGGGCAGAAAAAATAAATAAAGACCCTGAAGAACGCTTGGCTCCATGGAGAAACACCCGCTCAGCAGGGACAAGACAAGAAACAGACCCAGTACTCAAAGCAACCAATGAATATGTAGACTGCGTTCCGAAACGAGTTTCATAGATAGAAATTCCAGCAAAATACAAATATACATAGCTTTTTACTAAAGGCTCGATTCGTTTCTGGGCTCTGCTTGCCAGTGACTGACAGGGCACTGTCACTCTTGAAGCCTTGTGGACATTGGATTACAAATTCAAGTTAGGCAACGGGTTGGTTTCCTAAGAAATGGTGATTTTTTTTTTTATTGATGATCCCTTTTATGTATTTCGCCCAAGGACAAATCCTTCACAAATCATTCCAGAAGGAAAAGCAAGCAACATAGTTAGATTTTTAAAAATCCAGTCTCCCTTTTAACCAGATAAAGTTGATTTTGTTTAAGGAAGGTATCATGAGTTTGATCATGACAATGAGGGACTGCCCTAGTCTTTTACATATCACTATAAATTTAAAACCTGGTTATATGGCACATTAGTTGCAGAGATAACTTTTTTAAAGCTTAAGATTATACTGCACAGAGATATTTTTAGCCTAATGCATTTCCTTCTAGAATTTTCCCATTGAGTCTGAGAGCGTCGCTGATAATTTTAGTTGATATATTTTCAATTTTAATCATTCTGATTTGAACACAAGAAATTTTTAAATGTTGAACCAGTGATAGAAAGTTGATCACAGTCCATATGTGGTTAGTAGATATCTTTACATGTGTTTTATATCTAAATGTAAGAATGTTATAGAAGCTATTTGTCAGATAAAAAGTGAATGCTAATAATTGAACTGATACAGTTCCTTCAATTTGCTTAAAGTTATACAGAACTGGAGAAAAAGATAAAGGCTTTCAGCTAATGATGCTTGGATGAGTAGAGACGAAGTTTACGTTTAACTAACCTTTATTTAAATTTTTTAAGTTTGTCCTTCAGAGGCCATAAGATGGCTACAGAGGCCCTGGAACTGGAGTAACAGAAGGTTGTAAACTGCCAGGTGGGTGCTGGGAATCAAACCCAGGTACTCAGGAAGCCAGTGTTTTAGTTACTGGGTTATCTCTCCAGACTCTTAACTACCTACCATCTATTTAACTGCACTGTGTTCTAATAAAAGTATCCTAAATCAGCCATAGGCTGTGAATTGTGGTTGCATGCACATATTCGTCAATACCTCTATTTGACTTCATAATTATACCATTTAACGTTTTATTATTCTTACTTATTTTTGTCGCTTCAACAGATGTGCAATGTGTTTACTTCCTAAAGTGTTTTATTCTCCTGTTTTGAAAAATATGTTTAATTTTATCCCATCACAGATCTCCTTCGGTTGTTTGGACAGATGTTGCTGGCGAGCCTTCCAGGCCCGCGGCTTCTCCTCTTTGGTAATTCTCGAGTATCTCTCAGTTGTGGTGGCTCTCTAACAGTCTTTGAGAGATTCTGTTTGGCCATAGGAAATAAATAGTGTGCTTATTTTGAATGTGGTTTTTATTTGCATTCACTCTCCAAGAGCAACGTGATTCTTTTTTCATAACATCTATGTTCAAAATCCCAGTTCTTGCCTTAATTTTGTATTTTAAGCCTACTAATATACATGTCTAGATGAATCCAGAAAGGCACACGTGCAAAGCAACGGAAGTATCACTTAGATTTCCCTTTAATTCTGGGACTTTGGCAGCTATATAAACTGCTTTCATCTCTAAATACTAAGCGCTGACTTTTAATTTTTATTTTTATGTCTATATGTGGTGTCCATGTTTGAGTGGGCACGTGTGTTTGAGTGTCCATGTGTATATGTGGTGTCCATGTTTGAGTGGGCACGTGTGTTTGAGTGTCCATGTGTATATGTGGTGTACATGTTTGAGTGGGCACGTGTGTTTGAGTGTCCATGTGTATATGTGGTGTCCATGCTTGAGTGGGCACGTGTGTTTGAGTGTCCATGTGTATATGTGGTGTCCATGTTTGAGTGGGCACGTGTGTTTGAGTGTCCATGTGTATATGTGGTGTCCATGCTTGAGTGGGCACGTGTGTTCATGCGCATGCAGGTGTTCTTGCATGTGGGTGCCTGTGCATGTGAGGTCAGAGGTCAACAGTGGGCACTATGCTCATGTGCATGCAAGTGTGCTTGTGTATGGGTACTTGTTAGGTCAGAGGTCAACAGTGTCTCGGCTTAATCGCCCTCTCCCGATTCCACTTTCCTTACCCAACTTAAAGGTTGCCCTTTCTCGTTTTTATTATTTGAGAATTTCATGCAATATGTTTGATGATATTCACTCTCCTTCCCATATCCTTCCAATGACTATCGCCCCCTTCCCTACCTGCCTACAATTCTGTGTCATCACTTCAATAATTTTTTTTTAAAAAATCAAGTTTAGTTTATGTTGTTCATATACTGTTGGATATGTTCATATACTGTTGGCCTTCCCCTGGAGTCTGATTGACTTACTGGCGGCCACAACCCTGAAACATTGACTGTTCCTCTTCCAGCAGCTGTGAGGTAAGCCTGGCTCCTTCGTTGGGGTTTTGTTTGCGTTGAGCAGGTCTTGTGCATGTGTCACAAACGCAGCGCATTCCACCTTATTTTTCGATGCAGGATCTCCCATGGAACCTGGAGTCACTTATTATCTAGGCTGGCAGACCTATGAGATCCTGAGTCTGCCAGTCTCTGTTCTGTGGACACAGGCACTAGGCATCCAAACTTAGACCGTTATGCTTGCCTAGCCAGCACTTTACTGACAAGGGTAACTCCCTACCTAGCCTTATAAACAACTCTTGAGTTTTCTGTACACAGGAGATCTGTAAATGAAAAAGGATTACCTTAACCACACCCATACACCATGAAAAATTCAACATCATTTCCTACCCACTTCCCGTTAATCATTGACATGATATTGGGTTTGATTTGAAAACATTGTTCTTGTGTTGTTTATGCCAAAAGATCTTGTTTCAGGCTGTTTTGATTCAGAATTAGTTTCCCAAAAAATGCACAACCAGAACCATCTAGATAACAGTCTATTGTTTCAAATGCTTACCTGCAATGTTATATTGTGACCTTTAAATTTATCCCTTATACGAAGCATTACGAGTTTTGTAGCCTATCATAAAAAATTCCAGTCTCCATTTATAATGTTTACTCCTAAATCTTTGGTCCTTTCGTGGTTTATGTTTTTAACATCATCATCTTTTGAGAAGCCAGAAGAGAAGGAAATCCCTTTCTACTCATTGTGAGGCCAAGCAACACAAACCCAAAACAGATGAAGAAGAAAGACGCAGCTTAACAGGCACCAGGAACTAATACCAGAAAGCCCTTTTTAAAAATCATTAATTGTTTATTTATTCAGAGGAAGGGCTCCTTGGTCCACGTGTTCGTGTTTCACAGTTCAGGATCACAGGTCAGTGACACTCATCTCTGGGGCTCAATCCAAAGAAATTCTTTACATTCTGAATTTGCTTTGTCCTCTGAAGGACTCCAGCATTTTAACATGTTTTTTCAAGGAATCATAATATCTGTAGGAATCTGTGTGTGTCTTCTCTCTTGGTCCGGCCCATGCCAAACTTAGAGGAAGCCGCAACTCCCAGCATGGCAGTGAGTGTGTGGACATATGATATGAAGCCCCAGACCCTTGGCTGGAGACCACACATCGGAGCTGTCACCAACCCAGCAATAGCCACAGTAGGAAACATCCTCCACACTGTGTCCTTGTCAGTTGCATTAAACACACCATTATTAAGAAAGGTTTATCAGAGAAAGCCAAGCATGAGTATGTAAAGATGATATACCTTTATTGGTTGAGATTCATCCCAAAGGTACCAGGCATTGTCTCATTTGATAATAAATATGCATAATACCATATTTATGAAGAAAACTGCGTAAGATATTCTCAGCAGATATAAAAAATCTGTCAAATTCAAATCCCTTTCATGATAAAAAAAATCATAATGAACTAGTATTAGAAATTATTATAAATATTCTTGGGAGTCTGGTTATGGAGTTCTTTAAAAACCAGTTACAGGGCTGGAGGGCTGCTCATCATTGAGAGTGCTTAGAGCTCTTGCAGAGGACTTGGGTTCTGTCCCCACCCTACACTTAGCCTTCTTGTTACTGTGACACTCACTATAAAGTAGTAATGTATAGTAATGCAGTGAAGGAAGAAAAGTCCTATGGGCAGTACCAAGGAGAGACATTGGAAATAGATCCACAAGTATAAGACAAATTGAGTTTAAACAAATGTTCCAAGGTAATTTGATGGCAAGGATGATTGGCACAACCAAATACAAAATCGCACTGACACAGTAGAAGGAGTTCATCCCAAACAAACAGGAGGGGCTGGAGGAAGGGAGGAGAGGAGAAATTGTGGTCTTCACATCACAACATACCTTGAAATTAACTAAACATGAGTCAACGGTTTACCTGTAAGTGCTATGACTGTTAAAATTCTGGAAGAATGCAGGAGAAAGTCTTGTGACCTTAGGCTGGGAAAGTGTTTCTGACTATATTTAAAAAAATAATAATCCATGGAGTACACAAAAGGAAAAGAGATGGATTGAACGCCACTACATCTAAAGCCTTTCACCATTTTCCAAGGCTTGAAAGAGACTACAAACATAGCTCACCTTCTCCCTGTGTGTTTTAATTCTCTCTGACAAATAGCTAGGAGGTCAATTACTGCATCATGTGGCAAGTGCACATTCAGTGTTGTAGGAGACAGCCAACCTGTTTTCCCAAAGTGCCTGTATCCCCATCAATAACATATGAGAGCTTCAGGTTCCCCACCCATACCAGCAAGTGTGTAGCATCGTGTGGAAGTAAGACACAATCAGTCACCGAAAGAAAATATCTTCAAAATACGTACCTGATAAAGGACAAAATGTAGAATGCCTACAGAATCTTGAACATTATTAACATGAAAGTAAATCATTGGGTAAAAGTTCTAAACATTTTTTTTTCTCAAGACACATGAATCATAAGTGAGCATGTGAAAGATTATTAATATCCTGAACTATTAAGAGAATGAAGATTTTCTCAAAGTAAGATAGATACATGACTTGCCACCGGAATGGCTAAAATATGAGTGGAGATGCTAACTGTGAAGACACAAAGTAGATTGAAGACTCTGGAAAACAGACCAACTCGCTACTCTAACAGTGAAGCCCATGGTCCAGCAGTCCAACCTCCAGCCATTTCTCAAAGAGATATGAAAAACTTCGCACACACAAAGGACACAGCAGTGTGCATGGTGACCTTGCCTATGACAACCTAAATGAAAATGGGTTCATTAAAGTAGCCTGTGTAATACAACACTCAGCAAGAGTGGAACCGGATTACCAACCTGAGCAAGAACGTCAAGTCTTCAAAGCATAGTGTAGGTATTTCAGCTTTTCACTTGACATACATGCTAGCTGCAGAAACAACCAAGAGAGTGATTCCCTGAGGGAGGTCTGGGAGGAAGGGTTGGATCACAAATTTCGTAGAGAATGTTATGCAATGACAGGAATGCCCTAGATTATGATCAAGAGAATGGTGACATAATTTGCATTTGTCAATGCTTAATAAAATGTTTATTTTAAAGTGTTTGATTTTTATTGCAACTATAGTCATTTATTCTCAAATTGACAAAAGCAGATAAAAGCAACTCCATGAACTAAGTCCATATTCTCCAGTTCTGACTTGAACCACTTTACATAGAATCATAGCAATGGAGGCAGAAACACCAAGAAATAAAGTGAACTAACTCATGTATAAAATTTGAAGAAACGGACCAGAGAGTCATCTCATGATTGCAATGTGTGAACAGCACATTGCAAGCTAATTGAGATACAATGACCAGTTAAGCATAGCATCCATTTTCTCTGCCTGTGAAATACTTGCTAATGAACTTGGGGCTTTATCACCACAGTGGATGCTGAAATTATTTTGAAAATTCTGTGTGATAATAGTGGACAGTATTTGGAACATTAGCTACTAAAAAAGAAATGGCCTCCTTCTGTCTCATTTGGTAGGGTAGACTCAGCAGGAACTGAAGATGAGAGTCAGAGAGAATGGCCACCTCTGGATATGGCCGACATAGTTTGCCTAGGCTTCCCACAGCCAGCCATGGCAGCAAAGCCATAAAACTGTTGGTTGGTCATACTGCCCAGGACTCTTTCTCGCAGAAGAGTGTGAGGACTCCCTGCAGCTGTGCTCCCTCAGATCAGCCTCCCGGCCACTCCTCCACCTCCTGCTTCCTCTTCCCTGACCCTGTGGAATTTCATCCAGAAAACATTTAATGACAAGTCTAACATTTTCTTTCTCTGATGAGAGTTCAAGTGTTTTACTCTTTATATAATTTTTCATAGATTCATTGCTTCCTCTCTAATTATAATATTTCTTAGAAAATTAAACCCACTAAGGAATGTAAGGTCTTTACCTCCCTTCTGTCCAGGGACTTGAGATTCCCAACAGACAGCAGACTTCTTCCCAAAGTTCCCCTTATTTTGGGAAGAAAGGGGTGGAGTGGGATGGGATAAAGAAGGAAAAATTTCAACTAATTGGACCTTTTAAAGCCCACAGTTAGACATAAATTTTTAAAATTTATTGTTGTGTTTACATGGTATGTGTGCAGGCACACAAGCCACTGAACCTGTGTGTGGCCAGAGAACAACTTTATAGCATCTTACATAGGTTCTGAGGATCAAACTCAGGTACACAGGTTTACATGGCAAGTACCTTTACCTGCTGAGCCATCTAACTGTGTATGCACATGTGTGTATACGTGTTTGTGTGTGTATAGATGTATGTATACATGTATACACACACATATATAAATATATATGTATACACACATGTGCACACACAATTTATATATATATATAAACTTTCCTCCCAAAGCTATTCTTGAGAATAGTTCTTTCCTTTTCCAAGCGCAATTACAACAACCCACCAATGACTACAGTGTCTTCTCCCTTTCAGAAACCAAATACGCACACATCCCTGTCTCCCGGAAGAATAGCTTAATATCATTGGTTCCGACACAGCCTCTCCCAGTCCTTTTACTGCAATACATTTCCTTGCTCCTGTTAGCTAGAAGTCCGGTGTTCTACTTACATCTTAATTGGCCAAGCTCTCTGGAAACTGTTGTCAAGGACTCTTGCACTGTGCTACAACAGGAACACACCCATCTGAGAGCCCCCATCCCAACATTCCCATTATCAGGTGCTCTTTCATCTGAAAGACCTGACAGATAGCAAGTGTGTGTGTGTGTGTGTGTGTGTGTGTGTGTGTTTGGGAGTGTGTAATGCATGTGTGTAATGCACTTGTCGTGTGTGTGTGTGTGTGTGTGTGTGTGTGTGTGTGTGTGTGTGTGTGTGTGTGTGTGTGTGTGTGTGTGTGTGTGTGTGTGTGTGTTTGGGAGTGTGTAATGCATGTGTGTAATGCACTTGTCGTGTGTGTGTGTGTGTGTGTGTGTGTGTGTGCATGTTTGTGATGCATGTGTGCAGTGCATGTCCACTGCTAGAAAGGACCCCTGCACACTAACTGCACACCCACTTGTGTGCTCCTAAGAGCATCTTAAGCCCTCATCACTTTTAGCTCAGATGCCAGGCTGTGACCTCATAAACCTGGAAGTCACACACTGCTTTCCTTCATGGTAGCATCATACATTCCAGAGTGGCCACTCTCCAAAATCACCAGAGCTTTCGTCAAAGAGGCACTCTACTTAGTGTTCTCCAGGTAGGTTCCTGCCCGCATCTACACCTCCAGACCATTGGCTACTGTTCTCATTAAGAAAATGAAACAGGTGCTCACAGGAATTTCTGTTAGAATAATGCCCTTCATAGAACCCCCCTTCACTAAGCATATCAAAATATCTTATTTAGAAATTTCAGGGTATTATATTTATACATACACAGGCATGCACCTGCCTATACATTTGCATACAATGTGTATTACATACTTGTGCTTTGGTGTGAGCAAATTAACACACTAAAAGATATCTATTATTTGAGTACCTATCTTGTACCATAGACCAAATACAAATATCAATAAGGTACTGTGTCTCTCATCAAGAAATCTGAGAGTCAAAGAAATATACAAGCAAATAAAACACTGTATAGTAAACATTATATCTAAGTTAAGTATAGAATGTAGATGTTAGGGATAAGGCATGAGGCTGAGTCTTACAAGGTTCACTTCAACAGAAGCATGTAACTGTGTGCACTTTTTACCATAAACACACACCCACTTACCTTCTTCTGTGCTGAATTCCTGGCATCACAGACGTATTCGGGGCCTTTTGTTTCTTAAGTTTTATTTCTAATAGCAAATTCCATTCCGTTTAATTTAATGGTTGTGTCTTTGTTTCCAGTTGTAGAGAAGAGCAAATAGAATTCTCAATGAGAACATTTTAATAGAGTTTGGATGTGTGGACAATTATAATATTGGCAGTGCTCACAGGAAGCCTGTGTATTATTTGTAAAGGTTTTGATGCAGATGACTTCCATCTAGTTAAAACTTAGGCCATAATCAATTTAATACATTTTATAAGATCACATATCAAAGGACAGGCTGGCTGCCACCTGTGAAAATGAAGTGTCACTGGGCTTTGTGAAATAAGCATTGAGAAAAAGGTAGGATTCTTTTCTTCTCCTTTCCTTCATATGTCATGCCTTAATACAGTGGCGACTGCAGAAAGATACAGTGTCGGCTCTGCCCAGGCGCTGATATCAGGCATTTCTCACCACCGTGTCTGCTATGACATAGCTTGACACATTAAATTTTGATTAAAAAAATTAAATCTTCTGTTTGTTTTGACACATGTTTTTGTAACAGAGAAAATAATTGCTGCTTTGAACTTTTTTTATTCCATTTTGGATTTTCATCACTCACGGCTACGTGACATCAAAGCAAGATCCAGAAGAAAAGACACTGAGGAATCTCACCATGGAAGGGAATTTAATTTGTTGTGTGTAACTAAATATTCCTTATCTTAACGATTAGGTTTTTCTTAGGGTTCTATGTTTCATTAGATACTGAGATACTTCATCCCCTGTCAACCTGCATTCAGTCCCTCATGAGACTTCAGCCAACCCACAAACAGACCTGCAAGTCAGGACAGCAGACCTTGAGTGTCACAGATAAGTGCACTCCAGTGATTCTGTGACAGCATCTTCCACGCTGCAGTCAGGAAGGGTCAGGGCAGAGACCAGTGGGCTTGGATCTCTGTAATCCTTAACAAAGTGGAGTTCAAGAACCATTTCAGAGTATAGAGATGCCTCGCTATCTTACCACTGGGAATGTGGATGTGATGGGAACCTATTTCACAAGCAGAGGCTTTAGTCAGTTGGAGGCACATATGTGTATGCCTACACAGAGCAAGCCATAGATAAGAGAGCCTCTGGGAAAACATGGTGGTCTTTGGCCAACAGGACGTTCAATCCTTTGAAGTTTTCTCTTGTCTTCTAAGCAGCAGTAAACAAAAACCATTTGCTCCTTGTTTTGTTAACCTCCGGTTTGCCAGTGTGGGCTCATATGTCAGGTAGTAGCTCAGCTTTGCTTTGTTAAACGGGGACAATTAAAAAAAAAAAACTACAACTCAAACGGAACTGCCTTCTAATAAGTATGAAAAAAATATGGCTTGTGAAAAAAATTGGGCTGCAACACTTCAGAGAACTTCTTGGGTCATGTGAGTTTCATAACTATTAAAAATTATAGATGTGTCGGGTTCACAGCTGAGAGCAGTTTGGTTCAAACCAGAATCATCGGCAGCAGCTGCAAAAACAAGGAAGCACCTAGTCCATCCGTCTCCATGAGAGGATTAGAAGCGCTCTAACAAGTCTGCTTCATGCAAGCTACCCCAGGTTTACCATGTCACAATCTAGCTGCGTGTCTTCACAGGAACTGTGTTTTGGGTTTTTGGTTGTTGTTGTTTTTTTTTTCTGGTAGCCTCCAGCACCATCAGCAGAGAGCCAAATCTGCGGGTATTTCCAGGGGTCAAAGAGGGGCAAGTGGGGCATTCTCTGCTGATAGCACAGTTCCTATTCGCTGTAGCCTCTGCCCTCTCCGCGCCGCCTCCTCAGTCCTAGGCAAAGGGACTCTGAGAAGAAACAACTGTTTAGATGTCACTTCCAAAAACACGGGGGTTTCTCTCCAAGAGTGCTGCGTGCTCTTCACAGGCCCCTACTGCCAAGCCATAACCCCTAGATAAGTACTTTAAAAAAATATATTTGTTTGATTGTTTTTAATTATGTGTGTGTGTTGGAGGGAGACTGTGCATGGGAGGTTGGTGCCTGCAGAGGCCAGAGGCTTTGAATCTTCTTGGAGCTGGAATTACAGGCATTTGGGAGTCACCTGACCTGGGGGCTGGAAGTAGAACTTGAGTCCTCTGCAAGAGTTACCTCAGAGGTAACTCCTTTTAAAATGCTTTTGAACCCATAACCACATGGAAGAATCCATGTTCATCCAGATTCCACGTGCACATAGGTAGAAGCATGTATACACAGCCATTTATTTATGCAGTTGGAGGATGAGGTAAAGGCTTCAGAGAAATATCCCAATTACACGCACTGCATTCTAAAGGTTTCAACTCGTTCATTCTGGTTAGCCTTTGTGTGACAGTACAACTCTCTGTCGTGACGCCCATACAGATCATGACCCCCAGCCAAGGTTCAGGACTTCCCCTTGCCCACTGGCGCTCAGAATCACCTGAGAGTGTTCACATGACAACTTTCTAAGGAAGAAAATGGAGGATTCAGTACCATCTGCCTCTAAAGGGAGAACAACATTTTCTGCTGGTTATTGGCCATATGACCTTCAAGTTACCTGCCCATTCCAAGGCTCAGTTTCTCCATCTGTTAAGTGATGGCAATTATGACATCTCTACAGAGGGATGCTTTGGACATCCAGCCAGACATTTGCCTAAGTGTGATCCATGGTAGAAAGAAAGTCCTGGTGCTTGCGTCTGAATCGTTTCAGTCCTTGGCTGGTGTGGTTTATGATCTCTATTGGGGATTTCTTCGCATGTCCTAATCTGCCTTAGATTCTGTCCTTTGCCAGAGCCACAGTGGATGAGAACTCAGTCACCTCATTAAGACTTCCCTGGCTATTCAACTGGAGTCAAGGAGCCAGGGAGCTAATGAGGTCATTGGGTTCTGGGCTTTCTGTCTACCCCCAGTAAAGGTAATAATGAGGTGACTTAGGTTGTAACCTGCTCTTGGCCTTGAATACTGTCTATGTTGATTTTATAAGCAGGTGGGAACCTGTCTGAAAAAGACCATTAAAATATCAAATCATAAGCCTGCTTGAGGTTCTTTTGTTAAGGACGGTAAATGTAAGATGTACCAGGAGACTGGGCAGGATTGGTCGGGGAAACCTTATAGTAGTCTCTCACAGCACCCTATATACATTTTCCTGAAGAACTACTATAAGCTACAATTCACACTGTTTAAGTCAGGCTTGAGTCTTTTTTATGTAAAAGATCATTTTTTATTACATATTTTCTTTATTTACACTTCAAATGCTATCCCGAAAGTTCCCTATACCCTCCCCCGTCCTCCTTCCCTACCCACCCACTCCCACTTCTTGGCCCACGCATTCCCCTGTATTGGGGCATATAAAGTTTGCAATATCAAGGGGCCTCTTTTCCCTATGATGGCCGACTAGGCCATTTTCTGCTACATATGCAGCTAGAGACATGAGCTCTGGGCGTTCTGGTTAGTTCATATTGTTGTTCCTCTTATAGGGTTGCAGACCCCTTCAGCTCCTGGGGTACTTTCTCTAGCTTCTCCTTTGTGGACCCTGTGTTCCATCATATAAGTGACTGTGAGCATCCACTTCTATATTTGCCAGGCACTGGCATAGCCTCATACGAGACAGTTACATTAGGGTCCCTTCAGCAAACTCTTGCTGTCATATGCAATAGTGTCTGGGTTTGGTGACTGATTATGGTATGGATCCCCTGGAGGAGTAGTCTCTGGACGGTCCATCCTTTCGTCTTAGCTCCAAACTTTGTCTCTGTAACTCCTTTCATGGTTTTTGTTGTTGTTGTTGTTGTTGTTCCTTATTCTAAGGAGGAATGAAGTATCCACATGCTGGTCTTCCTTCTTCTTGATTTTCTTGTGTTTTGCACATTGTATCTTGGGTAGTCTAACATTCTGTGCTAATATCTGCTTATCAGTGAGTACATGTCTAGTGACTTATTTTGTGATTGGGTTACCTCACTAAGGATGATATCCTCCAGATATATCCATTTGCCCAAGAATTTCATAAATTCATTGTTACGATGGAGTACTACTCAGCTATTAAAAAAACAATGAATTTATGAAATTCTCAGGTTTGAGTCTTATCTGGTGAATTATTAACAGTTTAATGCAATGATAATCTAAATCACCAGATCTTAAATTTAATCACTTAACTAGTATTTAACTTAGTGTACTTGGTACTGGCTGATTAAGTGATTAAGTAAGAAAATGTGAACTGTAGTACCTTCCCTAAGCCATAGTTGGCTTGGCACAAACAATTTTAAAATATTGTGTCCATAGAAAACTCAAAGTATAATGAAGCAACAGATCAAGAAACGATGGTCCCTCAAAGAGTTAGTTCAGGAGCACCACAAGGACCACCTGAGGAGACATGGGCTCAGCCTGTTGGGATCACCTGTGGGGACATAGGGCACAACACAGAGACCACCTGGAAGGACATGGGGACAGCATTAAAGGTCACCTAGGGAGACGACCCTGAACAGCTGGAGGCCAATGGAGAAGCAAAACCTTTGTGCATACAAGGTGGGCAAGCAGACTTATGGCTGGATACTTTAAATGGGGTTTGCTGTTAAGGCATGGAACTGTCCTCTGCTGCCAAAACTCAGTCCTAACATTCTGATAAAGGACATGTCTGGGTATAGGATGTGACTTTGTCAGTGAGGTTGAAAGATGCCCACAGGCCAAGGTCTTTGCTATTTCTAGGCCCTGTCAGGGGTGGTCTCTCCTCACTCAGCAAATATCCAAGGTATCAAACCCCAGAAAAGTGAAAGAATGGACGACTATAGGCATAACTATGAATACCACAGTTCACCACTAACATCTGTATCAGGTGACAAAAGAATCAGACAACGTTAAAAAAAATGGCTGTCAACCTTGGATAGAGATTGATATAGCCTCAGGTCTCCAAGGGTCTCAAGTTCCAACTTAATTTGTGTGCAGTTGAAGGCTGGGTATCAAGAGCTTTAGGCACATCCCTGGATGCTGCTGAGCTGTATTCCAGGTTACTATCTGCTGGCACGGTGTGGGTAGAAGATGGATGGGTATGAGCAGGCATTTTTGAAACCTGGACACCCGAACGCTGGCCCGTTTGTATTAATAATAGCTGCTCATTTGCAGGAAGGTGGAGAGAAAGGTGGAGACAGTGGATAGCAGACAGTGAGGTAATGCTGGCCGTAAGATTAATTCTCCCCATTACATGTCACCCCCTCTTGACACACTTCAAATTGATGGATTTTCTTCCTAGAACTCTAAAATTCATACAGTATCACTTATGCTTTACCAAAAATAAAAAAAAAAATGAATCTCAGAAACGTCAAACAGCATGCATACAATCCACAGCTAATATGCTGGTAAATCCATTTCTTCCAAACTATAATCTATATACTTTTAAAAGAATTAAAAAAAAAAACCCACAGCATTTTCTCCAAATAAACAACCTCCCCTCTGATAAACCAAACATAACATTTTCCTTTTGCATGCAAATTTAACTTTTGTTGACTAAATACTAGTTTGAATCATTTTGCAGAGAATCTGTGGTGCCTAACATAGCTGACATTTCTACTCTTTTCCAGTCCAGCACCAGAGTTTCTTTTGGGATTTTGCCCAGTCCCTACTCTGCGCACGTCCAGCCAGGGTATGAACAATGGGAGTGGGTGGAGGGCTCAAGGTGTGTCTCTAAGTTCCCTTTCTTGTTGCTCTAATAAAAACACAACCATAATTGACTTGGGGAGGAAATGGGCTTATTTCAATTTACAGTTATAGCCCAATATGAAGAGAAGTCAAGGCAGAAACCTTGGAGGCAGGGCCTGAAGGAATATAAGCAAAGATCATGGAGGAACTCTTCTGACTGCTTTGCTCCCTGCGACTTAATCATTTCACTTCCATATTCAATCCATGATCACAGGACCAGAGGTGGCACCTGCGATCAGGCCAGGGCTTTCCCATATCAATTATTAATTAAGAAAGCAGACAACAAACTTTTTCATGAGGCAATTTGATGGAGGCATTTTCTCAATTAAGGTTCCCTGTTCCCAGATGACTCTCATATCAAGTTGACAAAACTAACCATAATAGGGTTTTCTAGCTTTTGAGATGCACATAGTCTCTTGTTAATGGTTAGTGCGACAGGAGAGTGCCTGACCTATGCTGTCCCAATCAGAAAGGGCCTGTGGACATTTCAAACATTAATGATGGGAATACATAGCATCTTTGTAGACCGTAGCTTCCTTGGAATCCCGTCTAAGGCATGAGAGAGTGAGGCTGACAGGAAGAGGGATATAAATATGAAACCAAAAGATGACCAAGCTGATATCATTGTTTAAACGTCTGGATTTAGTCAAGCTTAAATGCAAACATTTCCATCCATGGATTCTGCAATTGTATGAGCCAATAGATTTTGCTTCTGCTTAAGTTGATTTGAATTGAGTTTCATTCTCTTTCGACTTCTTTTACATATTCAGATGTTTCCAAAGAGTACACACATCATTTAGGACCTCAGCCTATTCCGTCTGCCCAGAGTAGGTCTAAGAATATAGACTAGGATGCAAATGTTGCTCTCTTTATTTTTTTGCATAGAATAATTACACAAAATAACTGATTTAATTATGCCATTTTGCAACACGTATATAGTATTTTGATTGTTATTATTAATACATCAAGAGATATTATTATATCTTGTGTCCTTCTTAATCCTGCTGATTACTTTCCTCCTCCCAACTCATCTGCCTTCTACTTTCCCATCTTTTTAAATCAGCAAGTTTATGTAGAATATATAAAAGAACATGTATGTGTAAGAGGTCATCTTTAGGAGGATGAATAGGTCACCTCTTCTATACCTCTAAGGAAAATGTTTCTTCCTTTCCAAACAATGATTAACTGCCTATAGATGTTCAGGGAGGGATGTACCTCATGGGTCCCTTGCCCTTTCCACAAAGGGATGTTAATAGGCTGCTCAGATTTTAAGAGTGCAAATACCATGTCGTGACCAAAAGACAGTTCCACACCATCCTACCTCTTTCTCAGGCTCTTACCCCTTTTCTACCTCCTCTTCTGCAGTGTTCCCTAAGCCTTGGAGACAGTCAAGTAGATGTTTTATCCAGGGCTGAGTGTTCAAGTATCCCTTATTCTCTGAGCTTAGACCATCTATGAGTCACTTCTGTAACTGGAGCCCACAGAGAAAAGAAGCTTCTATGACCAAAACTGGCATCGGCGTGGGAGCACAGTAGAAGGTGAATTGACAAGCATATCCTGTCCATTCATGAAAACAACTCTAGGAGCTTCCTGACTGGAGCTTAGCACCAGCTCAGCCACAGCGTTTTGACTAGGTTTCCAATACAACACATTCATTTTATCCCATGGAACAGACTTCAGATCCAATCAGGAAGCAGTTGGCTACCAGGTAACAACAGGCAAGCCACTACTGTACTAGTGAAGACTACCTGGCAGGTAGTGTCATTTTCAGGGTCCACAGCTGAGTAAGACTGACTGTTGGTGACATTTCTCCCCACAGAATCCTCCTTACCACATTCCAGCACAAGCTAGGCAGCAAGGCAGAAGCTATTAGCTTTGTTCTGGATTTTTTTTCTCTACGCCCTACATATTTTTTCCATGTCAAAGTATATGGTATTTTCAGCAATTCACCTATTTTGTTTTCTCATGGGCATACTCTCCAGGTTGTTTAGTACACTTTGAAAATCAATATCGAACATCAGTTAACAGTTCTTTAGTCAAGACTGAAGTCCCAGTGACAAAGTGGCTTATCAGTCAAAACTAAATACTGATATATACAGAGGCTATAAAGGTAAAAAAGGGTGCATTGCTTCTCTTAGAAGCTCAGTGCCAGTGAGGAAAACACAGAGATCCAGGGCCAGAAGACTACTATATTGTTAACTTTTACTGTTGATTTTGGCTTAAAGTTCTAGGGGATAAGGTCCTTCATGCCAATCAAAGTATGGCAGAAGGTGATCACGTTGGATCTGCAGTCAGTGAGCAGGGTGGGATAAATGCCTATATACAGCCTACATTCTCCTTCTATTTATTAATTCTGTCCAACAGCCCAGCCCATGACATGGTAATGTTCATATTTAAAATGAGTCGCCAATCCTAAATTACTCTCATCTAGATAATCCCTCACAAACATTCCTAGAGATTTATTTCCATGAAGGCTTTGGTGGGTTGGTTCTTTTGTTTAAAACACCTTTAGTCTATTTCCCCAGTGCGGGACATAAAGTTTCTCTTTTAGAATTATAGCCTTAGAAGCAACTTTAAGTTTTCTCCAATCTTTTTTCTTCCAACAAATTACAGACTTTTCAAATTGTTCTGTCCCATGTGTTGTTTCCAGTACGAGTAGTGATCAATAACCATGCCACAGCTTGAGTGGTAGCCTACTTTGAAATTTCTTCAAGAAGAAATACTAGTCCATTACTTCCAGATTCAGCTTCACTCGGGTTCTCAGAACATGAGAAAATGCAGCCAGATTCTCAGCCAGAAGATAACTTGAGTGGCCTCTATACCAGTTCCAAATAGAGTCCTCGTCTACCCTTTGAAACATCATGAGATAGGCTTCCATGTCTATATTTCTCTCGGTCTTCTTTTCTTCTCAACTTCTATTATAATGTCCCAGTAGTGTCTGCTCACATCATTTGAAGGCTTTTTCAGAGCAAAATTCAAAGATATTCTATATACCTCCTGAAGACCAGTTTCATGGGTCTACAACCACTAAATAAAGGTCTCACATCAGTAACCCCACTCCTGGTACTAAATCTTCTATATTAGTTACTTTCTCAATGCTGTGACAGAAAGAAAGAAAGAAAGAAAGAAAGAAAGAAAGAAAGAAAGAAAGAAAGAAAGAAAGAAAGAAAGAGAAAGGAAGGAAGGAAAGGAAAGGAAAGAAAGGAAGGAAAGAAAAGAAAAGGGAAAAAAAGATTAAAAAACAGACACAAACAAAACCCAAAACCTTATTTTCCTTACAGTCTCAGGGGGGAGGTAACCTGTACTGGCAATGCAAACATGGCAGGAAAAACAGGAAGTGGCTGGTTTGGTCACGTTGAATTCACAGTCACAAAGCCAACAGTGATGAATGTTTGTGTTCAGCTTGCTTTTTCTTTTTTATTCAACCTGGAACCCCAGCCTATATAATAATACTACTCATAGGAGGTTTTCCATTTTAGCTGATGCAATCTACATCATCTACCATAGACATGCCGAGATATGTTTCCACGATGACTCTAAAGGCCATCAAGGTGACAATCAAAATAAACTGTCAGTGTAAAGGGAGGCTGACAAGTGAGCAATATAAGAACACTTTTTTGTTACATATATTCAAAACAGTGATGAAATAACTTTGCATAGAGTAGTTGAGAATATATATGTATGTAAATATGTATATATGTATATAAATGTGTACACACACACACACACAGGGTTTGTTTATTTTCATTTTATGTGCGTGCGTGCCAGATCCCCCTGGAACTGAGTTTATAAATGGCTCTGAGCCACTATGTGTGTGCTGGGACCCAAACCCAGGCCCTCTGTAAGAGTAGTGGATGATGTCAAACTCTAAGCCATCTCTCCAGCCCTAGAGAATACTTTTTTTCTTAAGAACATTAGTCTTAAAGAACAAGATTTAGCAATAATTCTCAATCAGGAGAGAGAAAATCCCACATAACATATTTTAGTCACTGTAACAGTTCACGGTAGGCAAATAGAAGTTGAATTTAATGCAGAACAAAATAATTTTTACTCCTAACTCCTTATTACTGTTAGTTAAAAACTTTAATTCTTTAAAAATAAAAAATAGACGTATTTAAATATATGTCACTGAAGATTTAGTCTGTTATGACTCTTACCCTCAACAGAGTGCTAACAGCATTTAGAATTTTAGATGAATAAGTACTTATTTTGAATGATTGACACTTTGGTCTTTGATAAGGGTGCTGTTCTCAAACTCGGCTCCCTCTGAGGTCCACTCAGGAGCTCTTTCTGGGGTTTTACTATTAGCAACTGACTGCTGGAGAAAATAATTCAGAAGAATCCATTCAACTGCAAAGCTGTAGGCTCCCCTGCAGGATTCTGGGATCCAGTGGTCCTGGGAGTAAAGGGCCAACAGAACAAATACTTGGTAGGCTCTGACAGCTCTGTTTTATAGGCTCTAGGATCAGTTCCTGCACAACTCCACCCAAGGGGATACAATCAGGGACAGCCAGGCTGTGTTTTAGAATGATTAAAAACCCTCCTTCTTGGAGCTGGGGAGAGATCATTCCGTTGTTTTCTACTTTAAATTGGATAATTTTGATTCCATGTAGATCAGGGGAGAGCACTCTTTTCAAGTAAAAACCCTAGCTTCTGTTAAATTTGGATAGTAAGAAAGCCTTTCTCATCATTCTTAAACTGCATTATTTCTAATGGTTACTTATTTCAGATTGAATTAAGTCAAGCTTAGTAGAAAAGGATTTTTATGTCTGTTCTTATTTTCATTTGTTTGTCAAAATCTCTTTAAAGCGATTTATAGGGTAATCTTCCAAAAATTCTTTTATGTTTGACTTACTTGTAAAAGCGATACATTTGTGTCAATGTTTTATGTTTTACATTTTTTTTTTTCTAGCCCGTTTAAAAACCTCACTTCTCTTTAGTCGACCCTTAAACAGCTGGGGAAAAAATCATGTTCCTGATTCCACATGAAATACAAGAGTGCCCTCTCTTGTCCACGTCAGAGTAATACAGCTTAAAAGGAAAGGTTCATTTTAGAGACTAGAAACTGATAGGGGCATCTCTAATAATAAATACAATATAGATTTTAATAAGAAAAGGGAGATTTACTGCAGGAAAACCACAGTGCAAAGAGGGCTGAGTCTCAAGGGGTAGATACACTGAATCTGAATAGACCTAGGGTGACCTTCATTTTCAAAGTCACTGAAATATTTGCACTGTAGGGATATAGCAATTCCTCTGATATATATCTATAACTAATAGCATGCTGATTTTTCACTTTTAAAATCACTGAAATAAAAGCAATAGAAATATGATGTTGGTAGCTATTGTTGTTGCACAAAGGGTGCCACACCTGCTGAAGGGAGTTTTTGTTGCCCCATCTCCCTTGGGAAGCCATTGAAACAAGCAAAATGTATCTAGGTCTTCGTGTTAGCTGGGAAAGACCAACCTGGTGTAGAGATTTCCTGGTCGGGTAGGAAGGAATGTACCAGGGGAGACCAGGGTCCCTGCCGACGAGGGGAGACCAGTGTCCCTGCCGACCAGGGGGGACCAGGGTCCCTGCCGACCAGGGGAGACCAGGGTCCCTGCCGACCAGGGGAGACCAGTGTCCCTGCCGACCAGGGGAGACCAGGGTCCCTGCCGACCAGGGGAGACCAGGGTCCCTGCCGACCAGGGGAGACCAGGGTCCCTGCCGACCAGGGGAGACCAGGGTCCCTGCCGACCAGGGGAGACCAGGGTCCCTGCCGAGTTCCGAGAGAGACACAAGGGATGCTGTGCTGTGGCTTTGATTGGCTTTCCCGGAAGTTTACAGAGAAAGGCAACCTCAGTCTGCCCATGTTTCCTGGAATCTCAGATGAGGCAGTTGTGCCAATAAATCCTTCACCTGCTTCCTTAAAGCATGAAGGGAAGTTGTATTTATTGGCGGGATTTGGGGGAAAGACCGCACAAGTTTTTAAATCTACTAAGTGACAAATCTAAGTCCTACAACCACTCCCCATGGTTTGAGCTCTATCCCAAGACAGAAGTAACCTCTGAGGATCAGAGTCGCCCACACAGGACAGAGTGAGCTTCTCCATAGGTGGCTGTAGCTGTTTGCAAAGTCTAAGGTCACGTGCGCACAGAACATCTGGTGCTCATTTCCTTCTGAGATACGCTGCTGTTGCTGCTGCTGCTGCTGCCTCCACCGCCGCCATCTGAATAACAGATCACTCTGCAGCTCTATGTAGCTACATAAGAACTGGATCACTCACGACCACGGTGTCTCCCTATGGCTATTGTGAATCCCACAGCTCCCCTGTGTGACAGAAGCTATTGTCATCTCCCCTCTACCCAGAGTGGTGAGCATCACCTATGTCGCATATCCTTGAACACAGACCAAGGAATTGTAGGCTTGTCCTGTCCTAACTGTTCTCAGCTCACAAACTCATATCTGCTCTTCAAAGCTCTGATCTGTTGTTTCATGAGTTGTCTCTTCTCTCTCTCTCTCTCTCTCTCTCTCTCTCTCTCTCTCTCTCTCTCTCGGGTGTGTGTGTGTGTGTGTGTGTGTATGAGTGTGTGTACATTCCAAACAGCATCATCCTTAGCTATCGTTTTAGTGGTTGTTCTATTATTTATTTTTTGCATCATTTTTTTTCTCAAATAATCAGGTCATCGGCTAGCATCCATGCGTTTTTTGTTTGTTTTGTTTTTTCTAGACAGAGTTTCTCTGTGTAGCCCTGGCTGTCCTGGAACTCACTCTGTAGACCAGGCTGGCCTCGAACTCAGAAATCCACCTGCCTCCACCTCCCAAGTGCTGGGATTAAAGGCATGCGCCACCGCTGCCCAGCTCACCCATGCGTTTCTTACAGGAAAGGGCACTTACGGATAGAGTGATGAGCATAAAACAGCGTCTTAAGTGGGTTGGCCTATCATCAAGGTATCTATCCGTTCTGTGCGTACTTACTGAGACCTGCTGATCCTGGGTGCCAGGTATACAGCAGTAGACGAGTAAGGTGTACATGCATAGTTTTAAAACTAATGGATTGAATATGAGGAGAGTTCTAGACATATTTTAATTAATGCCCCGCTTTGATGGCAATTATCAGCTTTTAGTAGAAAGGTAGCTTGCCATATTGATGGACTAATTGGGAACATAATTACAGCTCATTAAGAGTTTTCTGAAGCTCTATGGAAGTATCATCAAGATACGAACAGAAGTATCGTAAAAACAAAAGGGGGAAAGCAAGCAATAGGAACCAATAGGGAAAATATAGAATTTTTCGGATTTTTTTTAATTTGGGTAATCTATTAGAATGAGTTACAAATTGAAAATATTTGGCAAATGTGGATTTATTACCAACTAAAGAAATGAAATAGAGTACAGCTCTCTTTTATCCACATAGTAGATCAATATATTTTGCAGGCTGCTATTTTTTGGATAGGTCTGGCTTAGTATCATTGCTTTCTAGAGTAAGGTATTTTTCTTTTTTGTTTTGTTTTGTTTTTCCCCTCAAGAACTCTCATCAAAGTATTGTCTATCTGTCAATGTAAATCAGATGGAATTAAAGTCACCTCCGTTGATTTGTCTATGTGGCATGAGATCTGGAGATTGACAGTTGGAGTCAGCCAATGAGCAACTGACTGCCTTGTCATTGTACTTACTGAGCCGTGGGCTTTGCTTTTATGGGTTAGCCCATCTGTCTTAGTCAGGGTTTCTATTCCTGCACACACATCATGACCAAGAAGCACTTGGTGAGGAACGGGTTTAAGTCAGGACTGGAACTCAAGCAGGTCAGGAAGCAGGAGCTGAAGCAGAGGCCATGGAGGAATGTTCCTTACTGGCTTGCTTCCCCTGGCTTGCTCAGCTTGCTTTCTTATAGAACCCAAGACTACCAGCCCAGGGATGGTCTCAGCCACAAGGGGCCTTTCCCCCTTGATCACTAATTGAGAAAATACCCCACAGCTAGATTTCATGAAGGTACTTCCCCAACTGACACTCCTTTCTCTGTGATAACCCCAGCCTGTGTCAAGTTGACACACAAAACCAGACAGTACACCATCTCTATGGATAATTTCAAGCAAATCCAAATTGTTAAACAAAAAATGAAATAATAAAATAATCTGACAAAATGTAAGGGTGGGAAAGAATGCTGGTTCATTTCCCTAGACTTACTTCACCGGAAGGACATATATCAGACATTAAAGAACTATAATTCAACCTTCCTTGGCCAGAGTGAACAGTCATTTTTTTAAAATATTGCTCCTGGAAGAAAATGACCTTTCTGACATTCTGGGACTTCATTCTT
Organism: Mus minutoides; assembly: GCA_902729485.2. Lineage (NCBI taxonomy): Eukaryota > Metazoa > Chordata > Mammalia > Rodentia > Muridae > Mus > Mus minutoides. The sequence goes on along the minus strand of CACVCL010015999.1, from coordinate 44,871 downwards.
TTGGCAAGGGACATGTAGCATGGCCACAGTTTTATGACGTGAAGCATCAGGTGACGTGGTTGAAGATTCCACTGCACAACACTCCATACTCCCTTCTCTCTGGAGGCATGTGTTGGCATCTCTCACTACTTTTCCCTGGGTTTCAGCTTCCTGGAGGCCTACACCCTTGTTTCTCTACCTTCTCTGGCCTTCCCTACAGACTGGAGTACCCATTATAACAACATGTGGGCCAAAGTGAGCTCATGCTAATTAACACAGAGTATGTAATTCCATAGGAATTTTATGATAATTGAGCAATGATTCTTATAAACCTATTTAAAAATTGTATCTAGAAAGCAAATTATAGCACAATATCCCCCAAGGCTCTTAATAACATTGACTATTTTTAGGAAATCCCCCCCCCCCAGTACACCAACACTTTAACTCAGTGGTCTTGACAAGCAAAATGGCGAAAAGAGGCGGAGATTCTTAAAACCTATTTTTAGTCTAAATTAGGGTTTATTACAAGCAATACATCGTAATCAAGCACACTACAATATTCAACAGAATTGAAGTGGGCAGATAACACAACGGGACACAGATAATTGTACAAATACACATTTTTCTGTGGTTTCGCCCTGTTCATCCTTCCTCAGCTAACATGGTATCTGCTTCACCTTCTTGTGGGTAGGACAGCATGCTTCCATCTGGGTGTAAATAGGCTGCTGAAGGGAAGTGCTATTCAGGTGCCTATCAGGAAAGTGAAAGGCATCCATGCAGAGACTGTCCCGCCTGGGGATCTATCCCATACACATCACCAAACCCAGGCACTATTATGGATGCCAACAAGTGCCTGCTGACAGGAGCCTGATATAGCTGTATCCTGAGAGGCTCTGCCAGTGTTGGACAAATACAGAAGTAGTTGCTCACAGCCATCCATTAGACTGAGCACAGGGACCCCAATGAAGGAGCTAGAGAAAGGATCAAAAGAGCTGAAGGGGTTTGCAGCCTCATAGGAAGAACAACAATATGAACCAACCAGTACTCCCAGAGCTCTAAACCACCAAAGAGTACACATGAAGGGACCCATAGCTCCAGCCACATATGTAGCAGAGGATGGCCTTGTTGGACATCAATGAGAGGAGAGACCCTTGGTCCTATGAAAGCTCTATGCCCCAGTGTAGGGGAATGCCAGGACAAGGAAGCAGGAGTGGGTAGGTTAGTGAACAGGGGGGATGGGACAGGGGGGTTTTCAGAGGGGAATTGAGGAAAGGGGATAGCATTTGGAATGTAAAGGAAGAAAATATCTAATTAAAAAGACATAACTCAAACAAACAAAAGAAAGGATAGTGAAATGCAACCAACAAGATATGTTTCTAGATAGATACTAAAGGATGCTCTGCAGATACCCACCCTGCACTTAAGGGATGCGTGTTGTAACTGATGACAACTTCCCTCTCATGGATCCTTAAAAGTGAGTTGGTTATTAAGTCAGAGTTAGAGAGGCCAAGGGACCTGGGAGATGGCTTTGCTAGTTCACTCCCGCTCAGCTGACTGGAGAACAAAAAATTTATTTCTTTTCTTTGTTCATCCTGTTACTTTCCTTGCAATCCAGCCATCCCTTTCTTCCCTAATTACTTTTCTGCTCAACAATTTATTTAGTTTGTCTCTTCGAACTAAATAAATCAAACAACTCTAGATGGTTGTCGAGAGGCAAAGCTCAATTATTGTGGAGGGAATAACATAACATAACTCTAACCAAACCAAATCTATTGGGCTTTGGGGAAAACTTAAATATGCTCCTTTTTCTTTCAAATTGGCTGGCTTGTTTCATTCTTTACCTTCTAGCATGACAGTAAACTGCATTTAAAAAAAATCAACCATGTGGCTGTGTTTAGATAAGGCAAAGGCAATCCTTTTTTTCTTCTCTTCAATAAAGGCAAGCAAAACAGTATGTTTTGTCAGGATGGATATTTCTCTACCAATATAGTCCCCAGCATGGTTCTACATGAATGTTATTAAACTCCACACTAAACAGCCTGTGTATGTGGGTACTGAGCCCAGAAGTGCCTGACAACTAATGAATAAACATATACTGTATTTCCACCAATTTTTTAAAATTTTTTTTGCAAGGGTATCCTGCTTGAATACTTCTGGCAAAGAGAACCATTTACTTTGTTTAAAAAATACCCATGCTTGTATGGAAACACACATAAACCAAGCAGAGCGTTTATTGAGTTTGTAAATAGGTGAGCCTCCGCTGAGTCTGCCTGAAGCATGTAGAAAGGCTCATCCCCACTCACTTCAGAAAAAGAAAAAAAAAAGAAAAGAGATGCCATTTTCTCCTCCAGCCCCACCTGCACTTAGCGTGTGTGTCCATTCCCCACCCCAGGCTCTTCTCCTACATTCTTATCTCTCTTTCAAAACACATTGACTTGTGAACGGAAAAGTTCAAAGGGCTTCCTAGAGCACAGGCGGTTTATCCCTTATTTGGAAAGGAGAACATGAGAGTAGGGGGTGTACCCAATATAGAATCTGGAGCTGAAAGCTGACATGCCCAGGGTGTGTGTGTGTGTGTGTGTGTGTGTGTGTGTGTGTGTGTGTGTTTCATGTTTTTAAGCTTGCATTATTGTACTGCATTATAAAACATTTCCAAACCTATACTGAGGACTTACTTTCTGGTAATAACATGGTAAAGTGAAGAATAGCTTGTGACTTTTGCATTTCACTACTAGTGAGTTTATTTCATACATCTCTAAATTTATGTCTTGGATTTCAGGGTATTGATAGCCAATGACAGAGCACAGAAACCTACATGGACTAAATGAACTATATATAAATGGACTATATATATATATATATATATAGAGAGAGAGAGAGAGAGACAGAGAGAGACAGAGACAGAGAGACAGACACACACACACACACACACACACAGAGAGAGAGAGAGAGAGAGAGAGAGTAGAACACACCACACACACACACACACATACACACAGAGGAAAAATTTCAAGGCTGTAGGCTACTTTGAACCACACACGACAATGGCTCTGCCTTACCAATGTAAGAACTACTATGAATGGCTGAACGTTATATCATCCACCAGGAACAGTGAAGCATTTGCAGTGTGAACACCTGTAACGATGTGGTCACTATGGTCATGCTGAGAAGGAAGTCCACCGCAGCCGGGTTTAGGGAATGCTCTTGGACTCTCCAGCTCTTCCTTGCCTGGGCCCCCTTGGCTCTGCCTCAGTGATTAACAACCCATCAGCTTGAGGCTTCGAGCCCTTACATGAACTCTTTTAGACAAAAACATCACCCTCAGGAGTTTTGTGCAATGTATAGACAGAGAGATGCAAGCACTCTGCTGGAAAGTGGGGCCATTAAAAATAATGAGCGATCTTTCACTTCCCTCTTTATATTAACTTTCAGCAAAGGATGACCTGACATGGTTTTGACACACTAGCCACTTTTACTAACATCCATGACCAGGTGCCTAAGCATGTCTCCACAACATGATCTGTGGTGGTTTTAGAGTCATGCTCAAAACCACCATCTTTCCCTTTTCTGTTTTTGCTTTGTAGGTCGTAGAATCAGCTTTTTAATCATTGGCTCTAAGCTAAATGAGAATGTCTCAACTTCCTCATCTCTAAAACCTGCAAAGGCAGATGGCAAACATTCATCCCAAAGTTATATTCATTTCAAAGGCCTCCCTAGAACTGGCCCCGCCCTTCCTAACTCACATCTAAGAACCTCTAGAAATGGTCTCAACACTTAATTGTTGGCAGGGTTTTGCATTCAGAACTCTGATAGGAGAGGAGAAGGTTGAATGAACCAGATGGCTTGGTAAAAGGCCAGACTTTCAGTCTTGAAGAGATTGCTAGCATGAATTATGAAGCTAATTCTCTGAGTTAGTACTTCGTTTCCGTGCAGTTGCCTGCCTGAGCGCCAAATCACAGGGCTGAACTCTCTAAGTGTTTCTCCCTTGTACTTAACAACTTACGCCAAGCTTTGATCAAAGCGAAGGAAATGTAACTGCTCAGACCTCGGGAAATTGTCAGCATGACATAGTCTCTGTGACCCGTGAGTCCAAGCACCCCAGGCTTCCAGTGGGCAAAGGAAGGACAGGAAGCAGTGTAAGAGCATCTCTGGATCCTCTCAGATCCCTCATTTGCATTGTTGACTGAGTCTCCATGTGAGCTGCAGGGAGCCTGCCTTTTCGTCTAGGAATGAACGATGTGTTCAAAGTTAAAATTTAGGAACTCATTTAGCATCCTTTATATGACAACCAGACGTGGTGACGGATGCTGAGGCTACAATTGATGAAGGGAGAGATTTGGTTGCCTTCATTGTCTCATGTCTTGTTGATTGATAAGCCTGTGCACATCACAGGAGAGGGAGCATGAAATGCTAAGTAGGTGAAGGGTACAGACAGGCTGATGCTTTACTCAGGATTCTTCACTCTGATCGCCTGGATGCTCGCTTCCCTGTCACATTACTCATGAGAAGCGCAGTGAGAAGATGGCATTGCCAGTGTGTGCTCCTTGGTGGAAACCAGTGAGGAGCAGTACCTTACAGACTAGCACTCCCTAGCAGAACCTCCAGTGATGGTGGGACTCTTCTGTATCTGTGTTACCTGTGGACACGGGGTCAGGAGTGCATGAAAAGTCTTTCCATGTGGTTGGCAGAAGCAAATGTCTATTTAATCTCATTTTAATTAACTTAGAATTTAATTTAGCAGGCATACATGGTTGGTAGCCGTGATAACTGACAGTGATTTAAATTTCCACGGATGATGAGGTCCTAGGAGGACTGCCTCCACCAGCCTTCACAGACACAGAACCCCCCAGGCCAGGAAGCCTATCAAATGTGCCTCGGCTAGAGTCACAGAATGAGGCTCTCCCAGTTGGCAGGGCATGGCATTCAGGGGATGGCTCCAGAGTTCAATCTAGACTCCAGTTATATTCAACCACAAACACCTGGGTGCATTTTAAAACCTTCCCGATCAGTATTAGACAATCTGGAGAAAAACAATATTGGAGCCATTTCAGACAAAGCAGACTCACAAACTCCCATGCAACTCCTCAAAGACAGTGGCTCCCACCCTGCAAGAAATTAGGGGGCTGATGAAGAATTATTACAGTTTCCTGAAAACAGTTACAGAAACATCACACACACACACACACACACACACACACACACACACCACATCACATATCACACACAGGCACACACAGAGGCACACTCACACATATACAACATACACCACACATCTCACACACATTCACACATACATACACCACACATCACACACACAGGCACACTCACACACACATATACACACATACACCACACATCTCACACACACACACACACACACACACACACACACATACACTTTCATATATACATTCACCATAAACACTCATGCACACACACATACACACACTCAGAGGCACACTCATATATGCCACACATCACACACACACATACACTCACATACATCACACACACACACACACACAGAGAGGCACACTTACAACACATACACACACACATACACTCACATACATCACACAAACACACACACACAAACAGAGGCACACTTACACCCACATACACACACACCACACATCACACACTCACACACATATACACCACACATCACACACACACATACACCATACAACACACACACACACATACTCACATATACACACACACATACACTATACATATACATACATACATACACACACATACACCACATGAACACCTGGGTGCTTAAGCGCTGTGTGTTTCAGACTCAGTGACCACATGTGCCTGACAGCCGCTTTGCTGCAGTCCTAACCAGGGAATTAAGCAAGTCAGTTTAATCTACAGGAATTGAAGCTGACAAGTGGACACTGCTTTAAGTGCCCTATCACAGCATGAAATTCATTATCTGAGCTTGTTTGAAATAAGGAAATGCTGTCAAGCAATATATTTAATTAGCCTTGCCAGACACTAAATTATTCAATGATTTTAAAAAGAAGTACTACATTGAGCTCTTAGTGAGTCTGTTAGCCTCAGGCACACCCTTTCCTGCTTCTCCAAGTTCATTTTTCAAGAACACACACATGTAGTTCACTACTGGAAGAACACAAAAGAAATCTGAAGTGTAGTGGTTTCACAAAGTCAATTCTAGGGAACACAATGTTATAGCTATATTAATACGGGGAGTGATAACTAAATGTGTAGAGGTCGGGAAGGAGTTAAAGTTCTCAGCCCAAATGTGAGGAAGGACTCCTTCTGAGAATGCTAAGACTGGGGCTGTGGGGAAGGCGCTTCTTGTCTGCTCTTCAGGTCTGCCAGTGGCTGCCTTCCTGGCTAGAGGCTGCCTTCCTGGCCAGCTACTTGACCCCACACCCACGGCTGTGAGCTGCTGCCCAGCACTGCTGATGTAACTTCACTTATTACTCAGGCATCTCTGACAGACTGTTGCCTGTGGCCCCGTGGAAGCCATGGGAAAGGGCATCATTATTAACCTGCTTTACCCTTAAGGAAATAATGATATATAACACAGGTCATAGCTCAGGAAGCGCACTAGGTGCCAATAAGGCTCTCTCTGAAAACACTATCCAAAAGAAAACTGGCCTGGGATATGACGAACACCAGATCATTTCAGGAGATAATAGTAATAAAAGCTTCCGTTATTGTGAGCCAATAACCGGGTGAGCACATTCTCTGGACACAGTCGTGGCTACATTCAGTTTCCACAACCAGTAAAAATCTTTTAAAAACATTTCCTGTCTTCCGGTGAAGAAGCAACACCTGGGATGCTGGATAACTTTCCTACGTTCACATTGTCAGTGACGAATCCATTGAACACCTACAACTATGTCCTGTTGACGAGGCGGGCTTCCTGTGAGCAAGGTCCCAGGAAGGAAAGAAGTAGACATGAAGGAAGGTGGAGCCCAAGAAAATTAAGGCTTCTAACTTCATTGACTTAGGAGGAAGTCATAAAAATGTCTCCTTCAAACTTCATCCGTACATCCGTACTATCCCAAGGACAGTCCTAGGGATAATTTAGACTTTGCTGAATGAAAGAATGTTGTAAACACTTCTCCAAATATTCATCTGAGATATAGCTTATGCAAGTATGACATGGGAACATTGTATTAAGGCTTTAGACGCTGAACAGAAAGAATTCAATGGTATCTCCTTCTGTGGGATGAAATTCAGATGGAGAAGAGAGGGAAAAAAGAGCAATGAAAAATTAATTCCCACTGGCACTGAGGACTGTGCTAAAGCCAGGGCTTTGTACGGACAGGAGCACTGGTTTAGACACAGTAGCCCGGTGTTGTGTGATGAGACTTTTCCTGAGGAGACACTGCACATCGATGTCTACTCAGCACAAATAAGGATCCCATGGCACACCAAAGTATAGATACCAACAAACTCCAACTTGGTGGACCAGTGAAGTTTTATTGACGTTACTTGCAGAAACAGAAATGGCTCATCTTAGGGTTTTATTGCTGGAAATGGGGCTGAGAGTTCTTGGCCCGCTGGCAGTGCAACACTGAGCTCAGCTTGAGATTTGGAGATCTGAAAGCCCAACTTCATAGAGACACTCTTCCTCCAACAAGGCCACACCTCCTAATAATGTCACTCTCTATGGGCCAATCATCCAAGCACATGAGTCTATGGGGGGGCATATCTATTCAAGTCACCACACAGCTCAAAGACAGCTGTGTTACCAAAGTGTGCTCTGATACTGGTGACAGCTCAGAGGTGCTGGGATCCTAGAGCACATTGCACAGCCTTCAGGAAGCTCAACTGTTTGAAAGTGATGTCTCAGTTACCATTTTGTTCTACTGTTGTGAAGAGATACCATGACCAAGGTAACTCCTATAGAAGAAAACATTTAATTAGGACCTGCTTATAGTTTTAGAGGATTCATTCATGATCGCCATGGCAAGAATTAAATGGAGGGAGAAGATGCTGAGGGGTTGTGGCAGGGAAGAGAGACAGGTACACAGAGGCAGAAAGGGGGAAACTGAGCCTGGTGTGGGCTTTTGAAACTTCAGAATTCAGTCTTAATGACATAGCTTCGCTAATCCTCCAACAAGGCCACAACTCTTAATCCTTCCTAAATAGTCCACCAAACTGAGAATCACACATTCAAATATATGAGTCTATGGCAGCCATGCTTATGCAAAACACCCCAAGAGTTCTTTCTAGGATGCTTGGCTGTTTTCTGCTCTTTCGAAGCAGTCAGTCTTGCCTTGCTTGGTCTTTGCAATTTGGCTAGTCTGAGCATGATTTGCCCAGTCTTTATTGTTTACCCTTTGAAGAGAGTGGAACCTAGTAAATCTGGTCAGTTTTAGGGACTTCCTGAACCTATTTTGAGTTCTTTCCTTTATGTCATAAGCAGCTTACCTGTAGGACGGCACATTCCGATCTCAGAGGAACCTGTTACACAGCACTCCATCCCTTCCTTAGTCCTGACATTTTTTTTTTCCAGTTCGGTTTCTACAATGATCCCTGAGCCTTGGAAGGGGTGACTACAGATGTCCACCAATAGCTAAGAGTTAGGCCACTGTACTATAGTCACTCCACAACATTACCATTGGTTTTGAGTTGAGGCTGACGGCAAGAGCAATTTGTGTGTAAGCACAGGTGTTTAAAAGGCCATTTGACAGGTGCGTTAGTAAAAGGATACAAGTTGCTTTCCCATCAGGATCTCTGATTTCCTCAGCCACAGGATTTTGTCCTGACGTACAGTATCAGACATGGACTTTCCTCTTGTGGTGGGGGTTGGGGGACTATTAAATACAGTCAGGAGGCTGTTGTGGATAGCTGAACCACTATTGCCAAGCAGACATCCTGTCTGGCATTGGTACTAAAGCTTTATCCTATATTTGATTAACCTTTCTTGACCCCTTTGTGAACATATTTCTATCTGGACTAATGAACTGGGGTTCAGACACAGCTCTTCTTATTCCTGGTTCCCTCAATAGCACCTGCCCCTCCTCTGTGGTCCTCCAGTTCCACGTATTTATAGGGACACCAAATGTAGATAACCAAGTGTTCCTAATGGCATATATAAGCCAGTCTGTCAGGGACTAATTTTCCTCATACAGACTCAGGTCATGCAGCCTTTGCCTTAAGAAGGGATGGGACATTGTATTTCTCGGTGTTTTTGCCTCCACAGCAGTCAGGCTGACCCCATCCACTTCCACAGCCCTGGCCTCACTGGCCTGTCTGTGACAGGCTCTTCATTGCTTGTTTAAATTGTCTTTTAATTCCAGCAGGTCAAGCGCTGAGTATTTTCAGCTTGCCCCTGTACTGCATCATTTCTGTACAAGACCATTATTAAGGCCCCCACCTAAATCATAGGTTTTTCGTCTTGTTCTGCTATAAATGGGACCGCAAGTGACTTTTATCGTTTTTACCATGTTCTCCTTTTCTTCACTATCTGAATCTTCCCATGGATTCCAAGTTCTTGGATCCCAAGATAGGCTTTTTCTGACCCCAAGTCTCAAGAACCAGCAATAAGTTAACACCCCCATCTCATCTTTTTGTTAATATCATTTACCCGCCAAATTGAACTCTAACATAGGAGGTTCTGCAGTGTCTCCCTTTCTTGTAGCAATTGCTCCTTTCTATAAAACAGTGCCTGCTTGGCTACCATATCACCCTCAGACGAATTTCTAACTACACAACAGTAGCCAGGCAACACTGCAACTAATTGTCTACAATCTTCACCCTTGTGAGCTAATCTCAAAGACTGTAAAAATTCCTTTAAGTCTTTGACTTAAACCTTGAATTGTCAGAACATCTCTGTATTCATCAAGCAAGCATACCACATAGACAGAGACTTCCTCCCTGGAATTCTTCCCACACACATCTCTAATCCTCATGGCTCAGCCTTAGTTGCGTGTCTCACTATTTATCAAGGACTATACTGTCATATCTAAAAGTGCACTAACACACAGTGTACAGTAGAGGATACATGTAAGAGAATTCCCTCTAATGATGCTTCCCCCTTGTGCTGCTTAATCTCATTTGAATGTCTTGCTACCATAGCCAAGATCATACATTCACATATACCCCAAGTCATCTTTGCTTCTGTAAGGCCCCTGTTTGGTTGTCAATTATGTTGTGTAACAAGGCTCTTCCTGGAAATATGTAAAACACAGGTCCAGACAGAGAATCTGTCTTAGGGTTTTATTGCTGTGAAGAGATGCCATGACCACAACAACACTTACAAAAGGAAACATTTAACTTGGCTTACAGTTCAGAAGCTTAGTCCGTTATCATCACAGCAGGAGCATGGTGACACACAGACAGACATGGTGCTGAAGAGATAGCTGAGATTGTCTCCAGGAACACACCTCCTCCAACAAGGCCACACCTTCTAACAGTGCCACTCTCTAAGGGTCTATAGAAGCCATTTCTATTCAAACCCCCACAGAGTCCATAACACACTAAAGTACAAGTTACATCAAAGTTCATCCTGGTGAACCAGTGAATTTTATCAGGGCTTCAAGAATATGAGTGAGGGGTTACTTACAAGGGCAGAAATGACTCAAAAACAGCTGCTTCACCAAAGCCTGCTCCAGATGGGTGACTCCTTGCAAAAGCTGGGGTGCTAGAGTGCACTGCACAGCCTCCAGGGAGCTCAACAGGTTGAGAGTTTTCTTTCTAGGCTGCTTGACTCTATCTCCTTTGCAGCTGGGCTTTTCTAACAACGACTCTCAGCAGTCTTTATTGTTTACTCTGGGGAAGAAGGAGATCTAGTAAATCTGGTTGGTTTCAGGGACTTCCTGAAGCTATTCAGTTGTTTATATCCTTAAGAAGCATCCTTGAAGGATAGACTGTTCTAGTCTCTGATAAAACTGCTACACAACATCAGATGGTGTACTATAGAATCTTTAGCTCTTAACCTTTAACTAAATGTCACACACTAAAGTAACCAGTATGATCTGGTAAGAGAGTGGCTACTGAGGGATCCTCTCAGTAAGCGGACAACAATAGAAGGGGAAACATTAAACAAGGTCCTCACACCTTCATAGGCCATCAACAGTGCATAGAACCTGGAGGCCTTGTGGGAATCAAACCCTGCAGGTCGAAGGTGAAGAAGGCATTTCTGGGTTAGCTATCAGGTAGTCTCAAATATACAGTGTTTTAACTATGGTGACTTTATATGAAAGTTGTATACATTTAATGAATGTATCATGTATTTCTATTTTGAATCTTTTAAATACAAGAACTCTATATTTGCTTAAAATTACTTTTATTTTTCCAACCTTGAAAGAAATGGTCATTTCTACTTTTTCAGGCTCTATAGAAGCTTGAACTAATGAGTGATAGTTTTGAATTATTTTCATTTTCTATTTTGGGGGTAAGTCTTGCAATGTTACTCAGGAAAGCCTTGACTTTGCAGTCTCCAGTTCTCATCTAACTAACCAATATTACAGGCCTGGGACACCACATGATTTTTTTGGTGGGGGTAGATAAAGTCAAATTCAGATTTCTGTTGGATATATTAAAAATGCTGCAATAAAAACTTATAACAAAATCCTCAATTTTTAAAATTATCCTTTAATAGTCCTTAGACACAAAACATTAAAAGTTAGGGAGATGTTTCACTTTAAAATGCAATGACCCTTAAGTTAACCCAGTAAGTCTTAGAAAGGCAACTATCACATATTTTCTCTTATCTGTGATTTTATATAGATACATATGACACGAAAGTAAAAGTCAAACTGTCTGGGGAAATATTAATGGGAGGCAAGCAAAAGGGGCATTGAGGGTATGGGGCTGAATATATTTAGTATATAATATATTCATGTATAAAGAGATGAAAATAAATTAAAAATTAAAAAATTAAAAAATAGATGATCTTAGGTGGTAAAGGTGCCCTCTTTGCAAGCTTGGGTACCTGAAGTTGATCCCTGGAACCTACAGAAATGTGGAAAGAAGGAAGGGACTCAAAGTCGTCTCATGTCCACAGGCACACCATAGCACACACACCTACACACAGCATGCACACACAGGCACACACAATAATTACAATGATAATAACACACAAAATGAAGACAAATGCAAGGACTTAATGAAGTTGGCTGTGAGAAAACAATTATATTATTACAGGCAGCAATAACTGTACAAGGACCAAGGGTGGAGAGCTAGTCAAATCTCTTTGCCCAGACTTGGAAGAAAAAGCTCATCTATGGGAAAAGCATTCTGGTCAACAAAGCTACACATACATAAATTGTTCAGAAATGCAACCTACTACCTGCTTAGAAAATGTCACATTCACAGGTCTGTATGCATCCTAAAGCAAAAATAAACACTTATCTGTGGGCCTTAATACCCTGTCTATTTTATATCCCCCTCATGCCCTCTCTCCCTAGGTCTGCAGCTCTGACATTATTTTCTAACTCTATTTGCTTTTCTTACCTGACAGAATGTCAGTCTCGAAATGACCTTTACAACAAGAGTTTATACACAAAGCACCAATGATAAGTGGAGTCTCAGAGCCTAAGCCCATTCCTGGGAGGGCAGGGTTGAGGGCTATTCATGGGGTGAGGAAGACAGGGTAATTCTGAACTGAGGGGAAAGGGGATTGGAGGTAAGCAAAAGAAAGATAATACGGAAGATAGTATTGGGGGCACAAGCATCATTAAGTCACTGCAGGAGCATGCTTAGGAGATGGTGGTGGGAGAAAGGTCTGAGGGTGTTTTCAGGCTTCTGATGTCCAAAGGTCTCCTGCCGGATACCTACACAGGCCAGTGGACAATTCGTAGTTTCAACTGATTCAAGTTAGACAGAAGTAGCTTCCAGCCTGGAAAACTGCGTCTCCATTTGTGATCCTATGTTAGACATACTAGGAGCAACAAAGCCAATGTAAAATATTGCTGAGACACTGCAGACCGGGCGCTACATGACATGGTTTGATTGTGAATGTGTCCCACAGCCTGGTGTGTTTGGACACCCGAGTGTTGCTGGCAGCACTGTTCTGGAAGATTGTGGAACTGTTAAGAGACAAGTCTTAGGTGGCAGAAGTAAGGTCCTCAGGACTTGCCTTTTGGGGTACAGCCCAGCTCTGCCTCCTACCCTCTTTCGTCTTCACCTGCCAGTCTCTCTCAGAACCTAGCATGTTGAGTTATATGCAGACCAGCAAGGCCTCCTTTCCATGAGGCTGCAACTGTGAGACCAGGAGCCAGGCAGGCCTTTCCTCTCTCAGCTTGCTTCCATCTGTCTTGTGTCATCAGGTGGAGAAAAGTTACAAATACATGGGGCAGCACACTGAGGCTGTCATTCTATACTTAGTTACATTTCTGTTTGTTTGAAACACTACTCCCTTCCTTCAAATGTATCATTTCTCCATCTTGATTGTACTTCTCATGGTCTTTAATGGGAACATGAATTCATCTTAAGGCATTCCTTGGCTTATTCCCTACAAGTTTCTAGGACTATTGATTTTTTGTTTAAAGTTATTTAGAAAATCTAGTTATTTTGCAATCTGAAGTCTGATTAAGTTGCAGAATTTCTGCTAAATAGCTGATTTTAGTACTGTTATCGTTCTTCGTGATATTTAGATGGTCTAGTATTTGACTGTAGACTGGTCTGCACAGCGTTTGGTGATCCCCACCCCCACTCTTTATGCTCATTGGGAAATCAATCAAGTCTGTGAACAGCAAGAAAAACCTCCCACTGGTAAGATAAACTACAGGAATGCCACCCCAAATGAGTGAGAGATTCTCTGTCCCTAATCAGTTTTCAGCTCTCTGAACTGAGGCAGTATGGCTGACCTCACATTTCCAGCCTCTGAGGATTCAGGTCTGCTGTCAATCATGTAGGCAAGATGGCCAATGCACACGTTCTACATTTAGCTTTAGAAATCCTTTTGGTTTTCAGCCAGGCTTGCAAGCACCCCAGATCACAGCCATTTACACTCTAGCTGTACTATCTACATTAAAACCATTAAGAAAGATCCTAAGGAAAATCTGAGCATGTTTGACTTGGTCTGCCCAGTGTACAGAATAGTAAAGAATGAGTTCTCCAGGCAACAGCTTTGAGAAAGCAAACAGGTTGGAAGTCAGGGAAGGAATTCAAGTGTTGTTTGTTTTCTTTTTCAACTTGGCTGTTCTTCATCCTCTTTCCCTGGTTGCTATTTGTATGTACAAATCGGTTTATTTTTAAAACCCACACAGAGGGTCCGTTGTTTTGTTGTGGTTACGGCCTAGTCTGTGGAGGCTCCAAGCCTCCTGTTGTGAGAGGAAATGAAGGCTGCCTGTGTCTTTCAGAGGCTTCTAAATACACGTGTCTCCTTTCATCTCATGCAAGGAATACCTTCCTTTGAGGATGCTGGACTCCAATTCTTCCCTAAAAGGAGCCTACTGAGGTGGCTTCAGTGCTAACCCAGGGGACCTAAAGAAGGTTGGTTCTACAAATGGAGCAAAAAAATTTCCATTTTTATCAACAAGTAACAGGACAAAGTAATTCTGCTTCTCATGGAGAAGCCCTTCCTTCACCCTAGGCTGCACTGTCTAAGGAGTTAAACTCCTCGTCAAGTTAGATGAGATCCCAAGGCCTACTAATAAAACTACTAAGATTCAGATACTCAGAGAGGGTAGGGTTTCCTGTCATTTGATAGACCTTGTTTTCAAATATTTCATGCTTTTCCGACTGAAAGCCTTCCCACAGCCCTAACATTTGCCTGTGAAGTAAAGTGCTTTCTTGAGCTGCCTAGCTAAGATTCTTCTCAGCCTCCAACCTTCCTCACAATAGATAGAGGGATGTTCTCTCTTCTCTACCTCAGTTGCTACTGCTCCTACATGTAAGCATGCTCTTGCTTGAAAGCCTGGACCACAGAGTTTCCTCAAAGATCCTTTTTGTCTCTGGTGCACACCATCTGCTCATGAGTAGACTTTTAAAAGTAGATTGAAGACCGATGGACAAAATGAATAGAACGTATATTTGGTTCCTGATTTTGTCACTAAGTACAGGAAACTGCAGCAAAATTATTTTAGCAATACAACTTCTGTTTCCTCATCTTCAAATTACAGAGAGTAAATTTTTCCTTGCTTTTTATCTATGAGAATTAAAGTAATAAAATAAACATAATGGTTGTTGTTGTTCTTGAGAAACAACAATCATTTGAGTATCGATTCAGCCAGGCCCCCTAGCGACAGGTGACACTTCAGGTTAATCCTCACTAGTATGATGATGGTCTTGTTAACCAATGCCCAGTACTCAATATTCATCAGCTACCCATTGATTCCTTCCTTAAATTAATTCATTATCCTTATATTAACCATTAAGGAATGAGAAGTCTGAATGCAACCATTGCAATGTTAGAAGTGTTCCCAAAGTGGAAAGTCAGGGTTTATTTAAAAAGAAAATCAACTACTCCTATGATTGAAGGGCTTCTATAAAGAGTCAATGAAGTGACATACGGTGTTTAGCACAGTTTCTGAGGGAAAAGGATCTTCACATCTCTTACTCCAGCTTTTGACGTGCAGCCACTCACTAGCCTCTTTGGATCTTATAATTCTAATTCTTGAGTTAAAGCAGGTGATGTAAATGTCAAGGAACTGTTGGAAGAATCAGGAAACATGTGCAACATCTGAGAGAAGGTTCTTAATAAATGGCTTGTGATTAACATTACCCCTTAATCCTGCAACACATGTTAAATTAAACATCCTAAAACTGTCTCAGAACTAGGAGTCCCAGTAAAATGAAGTACAGACTAAACAGAATCCTAATTTAGGAGTTCATGTTTTAACAGCCAATCACAGCCATGCAGCCTTAGCCAACCACAAGCTGCCAACTGGTCAACCCTTGCCCAAATTATGCAAATACAAAAATGAAACCAATTAAACTGCAGCTGACTTCCTTTTTTATTTCCTGTGCACAAATGCTGCCTGCTCACCAGAGAGAGCATCCTTGTATACAAATTATTCTTAGATAAAATAAGTTCTCATAATTCGTTGAAATTTTTTATTAATAGCACATGCAGAGTATAGTATTTGTATTTAAATTTTATTTTGAAATTTAAAAATAGCTGTTAATAAGGCCAAAATATAGCAGGGGTAAGCTAACATATGCTGCTGAGATGCTGGGATTCATTTGAATGAAAAATTAAGTAACACATGATTATAGCTTAAACTATAAGATATAATCAAGCAAGACTCTCCTCGTGACAGTTGCTTTTAAGTCCACAATCTAAATGACTTAAGTGTATTTTCAAAAGTTAGAAGAGACATAAAGTCCTCTTTCGGGGATCTATGCCTGTCTGGCAGAACTTTTCATGGTTTGGACAGCAGTTTCCATTTTCTTGAATTCTGGATCTTCCATTTGACCCTTTTGAATTAATTTGCTTGTTTTTCTCCCTTTGAACATTGGTCAATATGACAGAGCATGCCCGTTCCCATCTCTGCAATGAAATATTTCTTGAAGTACTTCTTGTCTTTTGTTGTTTTCATTTCTGTTCAGCACAATACCATCTGGCAATGAGCACCATCTGAGCCTAAGAAGGGAGCTTTCAAAGCTTGCTCTTGGGTTGAAAACTAAAGGAAAATATTTTTGAATTGATTTGTAAAAATAAAAGCAAGGCTTATATGCAAACAGCAAGCTGTTATGTTTCCTACTCAAGTCCCCTTGAACCTACGTTGGCAACCGTAGATTCCAATCCATCAGAAGAGATCTTCCAAGGCAAAAGATGTAGTCAAGCTGAGACGTCATTGACTGGTTTGAGCAACAGGCATAAACTTGAATCTCCTCCATAGAGGTTAAATGTTGCTCATTGATTTAGGCATAGGTTACTACTTCATTCCTTAACTACACAGTGTGGGCCATCAACGCAACTGGTTGGAAAGTATGGAAGAGTTAGATCCCTCCGACTAAAGCAGAGAGGGTTTGAGATGAAGAATAAATACCTGAGGATGGCTAGCAGTCCGTGTCTGGCACTGAATAGCACACTGCTCTACAGTCAGTCCCATTTCATAGCTCTTCAGTCTTTTGCAGGGTATGACTGTCACAACCCCTGGCATCAGGTTTTTTGCTCCTTCAGTTCCTTCCAAGACTTGCAGGCAAAATGACTTTGTAAGGATACAGGTCAATTGCAGTGCCGTTCTAGCTCATGCCAAGTAATAATAATGTGTCTTATAGGACCAGAGGGTCTATCACAACTGGCCTCCTTGTCCCTCTCTGTCCTCATCTCATGATTCCTCTTCATCTCAGCTGCTGCTCCAGCTTCCTCGACCTCCTTATTCATGCATTTTCTTAGTGTGGACTTTTCATGAATACTCAATACGGTCACCAAACATTAGGATCTTTGCTTGGTCTCCATCTTCCTGGTGCTCTCTCCCTTCAGAAAGACATGAGCATCCTCATCTCGCTTCTAGCAGTTACTAAAGTTGGTCTTTGCAAGCCCTTCCCTGGACAAACCTACCTGAGTTAGAACCTCCCTGAGGAGCTCCAGATTCTGCCTCCCTCTCTGTTTGTCTTTTTGACATTTGTCATCATGGAGAATACTGAAGCTAATTATTAATTTGTGTTGAATGTTTTATTTTCCTTGTTAAAATACAACTGTTAGGAGGGCTGAGGTTTTAGAATGTTTTATCCCCATGATGATAAATATGGAGCATATAGAAGATATTGATAAGCTTTGATTAAAACAATGAATAGCATGATACTTCTGTCCATCTGCCAGCCCTGGATTTAACATGGGTGCTATCAACATAACCAGATCACTTCCCCAGTGCCCTGCATACATTTAGTAATAATTTAACAAAAATTAGTAGTGACTCTCTTGAGTATTCATTAAAAGTACAAGCCAAGCCGGGCGTGGTGGCACACGCCTTTAATCCCAGCACTCGGGAGGCAGAGGCAGGCAGATTTCTGAGTTCGAGGCCAGCCTGGTCTACAAAGTGAGTTCCAGGAGAGCCAGGGCTATACAGAGAAACCTTGTCTTGAAAAACAAACAAACAAACAAACAAACAAAGTACAAGCCAGTTATCTCGAAAAGAGAAATAGGTTCACATGAAATTCGATTTTGTCATGACAATTTTTTTTTTAGTTATTATATCATCCTGTGTGAGCAGTTATGTGTAAGACCATTTCTCATTGAGCAGCTCATATCACAGCAGTAGATCTATCGACAAGAACATACTAGAGAGGGTTAGAAGACTTCTAAACCTCCGTTGTTTTCTCGTAGTTCTCTACAGCATGAAGGAGAGGCAGATGCCAGAGATAACCCAAGGTTGAGTGGGAGGGAGAACGGGCTGGCTCAGAAATCGTGCGGCTGCACAGGCTACTGAGCTGGAGTCTGGCTCTGGCACACCAGGTGAGTCTGCCAACATGACTCAATTTGAAGCCCCCTCAGAAGTCCTGGCTAGCACAACTTCCTGCCCGAGTCAGACTTGGCTCAACAACTAAAGCCTGCTAAAGAAGCCAGTAGTAGATTGTAGGGTAAAGAGCTGGAGGGAGGGAGAGGAAATAACGCAAGAAAAGAAACCTGCTTTTAAAACATAGATTCCTCATAAATGTCATCATTTTTACATTGTTTTATCAACATAGCCTAGAAATTCTAGCCTCCTCACTGAAAGGCTAGAAATTCTATTAAGGATTTCCTGCACAGGACACCCTTCCAAACCAAATGGATGGCCCAGAATACTGTTCCAATACTAATAAGAATGCATTTGCTCATTTCTAATGCAGATTTGGCTAATCTGATGCAACTGGTTTAGTCTACTAAGACAAAAATACAGGCCATTATGAGCTGACGTGTGGATGCTGGGAACGTAACCTGGATTTTCGGCAAAAGCAGCAAGTGGTCTAACCACTGAGATGCATCTCTAGCTACCGTTTTTAAGTTGTATATAATTTTCACATTTTTAAAACATATATTTTTTTCTCTTTTCTTCCCTCCCCTGCTTCTCTTCCTCTCCCTTTCCTTCTCATTCTCTCTCTCTCTCTCTCTCTCTCTCTCTCTCTTTCTCTCTCTCACACACACACACACATGTGGAAGTGTGTGTGTGTGTGGTTGGTATTTTATTTTAAGTTCTGTGTTATTTTATATCTATGTTCTTGCTGATGGGCATTTGAGTTCTTTCCAACTTTGTCTTATTAGGCTTTGGTGTTCTGGAACGGAATATAAACATTTTCACACAACATCAACATCACAGAAAACCATCTGTGACTATGACAGTCTAGGACAGAAAGCAGTTCTGTGTGATCATGTTTAATATTGAGAAAAACTATGAACACTCTTTAAATGACTAAAGTATTTCTATTTGGACAAATGTAAGCACTGGTTCATCTCCAGTCACAGCTTCATACACCTCAAGTCTCTCCTTCTAGGTAATATTAAATAAAATACTTACTTATGGGGATGGAGAAATTTTTCAGGGGTTAAAAGTACTGGATGTTGCCGGGTGGTGGTGGTGCACACCTTTAATCCCAGCACTTGGGAGGCAGAGGCAGGTGGATTTCTGAGTTCGAGGCCAGCCTGGTCTACAGAGTGAGTTCCAGGACAGCCAGGGCAATACAGAGAAACCCTGTCTCGAAAAACAAACAAAAACAAAAACAAAACAAAACAAACAAAGAAAAGTACTGGATGTTCTTCCAGAGGACTTGGGTTCGATTCCCAGCACTTCCATGGAAGCTCACAACTGTCTGACTCCAGTGTCAAGATGTCCAACACACACATTGTGTATAGACACACATGTAGGCAGAACACCCATTCACATAAAATAATTAAAGTTAAAAACATAAACCAACCTCCCTTATACAAGCACTCTATTTCTAGGTAGTATTTAACACTAAGCTTCCCAAATCATTTATAGTAGGCTGTAGTGAATCCCTGACAAGTGCTTTTGCTGGCACACATCTTGAGCTGCCCTATAGCACAGCACAGGACAGCACACACAGCACAGCACAGCACAGCACAGCACAGCACAGCAAAGCATAGCGAAGCACAGCACAGCACACACAGCACACACAGCACAGCACACACAGCACAGCACACACAGCACAGCACAGCACAGGACAGCACAGCACAGGACAGCACACACAGCACAGCACAGCACACACAGCACAGCACAGCACAGCACAGCACAGCACACACAGCACAGCACAGCACAGCACAGCACAGCACAGCACAGCACAGGACAGCACACACAGCACAGCACAGCACAGCACAGCACAGCACAGCACAGCACAGCACAGCACAGCCAGCATCCTTCCCCAACACAGCAAATGAGCTCTGTTCAGTCTTACTTGTGTCCCAAGTGCCTCTTGGATGTGGAACCCTGACACTAAGGTAGGGTAACATCTTTTCCTATGCTTATTGGTCAAAATAGCCATTAGGGATTTGAGTTAATTTCAGTTTGAAGACACCCAGGGAAAGCCCATGTGTTCTATCATTTCCATGTTTTCTTGAGTTATTTTTTTCATCACTTGATTTTATATTGCATTTCTTCTTCTTTTGCCACATGCTTTTTTAAAAGTATATTTTTAGTGTATAAAACTTTTTAATTTGCTGAAAATATTCTTCAGAGCTATAAACTGTACTGGAAACTGTTTTCAAAATGAATAAATGAGTGAATAAATAAATAAAACAAGTAGCTTGTATTCGTTACAAAAATTTGGGAAACATTCAAGAACATTAAATTTAAAAAGTAAAAATTGTTTTCTCGTCCTATCCTTATAATAAGGATTTCTGCATGAATTAATGACTTTTCCAAGCCATCAATTAATTATGGGGCTAGGGGGACTGCTCAATGGGTAAAGCACTTGCCATAACAATTTGAGAAGCTGAGATATAATCTACAGAACCCAGTAAAGTCAATCATGGTTAGACCTCTCATACCTCCACATGGAAGGCAGAGACAGGCCTGGACCCAGACACCAGTAGGCCAGCTAACTGGTCACAGGAGAAAATTATGGACCCTCTGTTTCCAACATGCTGAAAATCAAGAGCTTAGCAGCCGAGGTTGTCTGCTGACCTCTGCACACACACTGTGGCATACTTTAATGTGCATGCTTGTACAACACACACACACTCACCACAGGGCTAGTTATAGATCCAAAGAGTTTATCAAATATCAAAATATTTTGGTCATCTAATCTCACCAATGATCAGTCACTAAATTGCTTTCCCAAAATCATAAAGAAAGCTTTTAAAAACACATTTATAATGATTTTTTCCCATGCAGGTCACTTTAGCTCTAAAAATTTGTTTGTTTGCATTTTTTTTACACATAATCTGTGTGTTCCTCTCAGTTGAAAATGAAGTTATCAGTCACTCTGTGCCGACCATTAGAGGTGGTCAACCCAAGCTTGGCTCGTCTGTATTTTATCTCTGTCTGTGCATGAGTAGAACTTGAAGTATGTGTGGGTTTCACAACTCCTGTTGTGTCAGTCATGACTTCCCATAAAAGCAGGAAAAGTTATAGGGAGTTCTGGACGGCCATACGTGTCAGACGTGAGGCAGATGTGTATCCACAGCTGCTTGTGTTTAAGGACAGAATACAGATGGAACCCAGGGTAGATAGTGTGGGTTTGGTGTTACAGTATTTTCATGGACTGGATTCAAAGGAATATCTGTCATAACTGAAAAAAAGGAGAGATGTATCAGAAACAGAGCACAGTCCCTTTCCCCAAGCCAGGATAAACAAAACCAATATGGGCCTATCAACTACGGCCTTGTAAAATAAACTTCTCTGCTTAAAAGGAAACCACCTTATTTATTCATTAAGACACTGTATAATATTCCCCCAAGTTGGCCAATACTGTCTTCCATAAAGTTATTGAGCAAGCAAAGACTGGTTTTTCTTGTTTGTCGCTGTCAGAATTCCTGTTATATTTAAGCAGGATGCTAGAAAGGAACCCTGTGTAGAGATGTCATTGCGGTCTTCACAGTTCGGACTTTTTTCCACCTAACTCAGATCAGCAACTTCCTGCTTCGTATAAGTGAGGTTAGAGCTGAATGACTCTGCTAAGCCCCTAGCATATTTCTCTGATCATTTTCTAGAATATCCCAGTGGAAAATGTTTTCCGGTAAGATGTGTTTCTCAGCAAGACACAAAATCATAGAGTACATTTCAAATCTGAGACCAGATGTCTCCAAAAGTCTAGAGAAGGCCTTAGGCTTTGTTTTATGGATATGAAGATTCAGAACTCTGATAAATACTCAGGAAAAGGGTTCAGAAGGGACGTTGTTAAATTCTTTATTTGTAATCTACTGAGCTCGGGTCAATAAGAAAAACTTACTCTACAATTCCCGGGTAAAATAATTTATTTGTGACACAGAATTTATAAATATATATTTACACACACACACACACACACACACACACATTTTAGAAGATAAAATGAGCACTCATTTTCACACCTTATCTACTAAGGTTTCCATCATCTCCACCCTTCCTTTCCTCTCCCCTGGGGTTTTCTTTGAGAACATTCCTTTAAAAGTTCAGAGAAAGCCTTCAGAGTAACTGCAGACTCTGTGTAGATGCTACAGTTGTTTTGATGAGAACCCTAGACCAAGTCCTTTAAAGGGTTTGTTTAAAAGAACCCAAGACATGAAGGTATCCTTAAGAGTGAAACGCTACACTATATTTACATAAGCATGGACTTTGAAGGAGTGTTTTGTTTAGTTGTCAACCCAATAAATCATATTGAGAATCATGGGTGACTAACGACGTTGAAGACCCAACGGAGAAGGCTTCTCTCTCAGCCTTGTCTCTGGCAACATGGTCGTTATTAAAATCATATGATGGAAAGAAAGGCTTGCAAAACAGAATGGGCTCCAAATCCCAAGTTTCAGTATTATAGAAGGAGATAGCCTAGCTAAGTTTCACAGGTCTTCAATGATTATTGAAGCTCTCTGACACATGAAAGCAACATTTTGTTAGTAATTCAAGAATAGTTTTGCTATGTGCATGTATGGGAATTAATACAAAAACTCAAACAGGGCTGGCAAGTGGGCAAGAGCACTGACTGCTCTTCCGAAGGCCCTAAGTTCAAATCCAAGCAACCACGTGGTGGCTTACAACCACCCGTAATGAGATGTGACACCCCCTTCTGGTGCATCTGAAGACAGCTACAATGTACTTAATAAATAATAATAATAAATAAATAAATCCTTAGGAAAAAAAGAAAACAAAAACATTCACATCATTAGATAAATTTGAATTTAGCACATGTAATCTCTTTATAAGGAATTTTGTGCTATAAAATGTTGTGGTGCTTGTCGTCGTTGCTGCTGTTGTCCCTGAAATGTAATAATATTATGGTCTAGAAGGGAAATAAGAGGCTTTCAAGAAAGCATTCTGTTTGCTTTCTTGGAGCTGCTTCTCCCCTGCTCTGCCCATTTATTTCATTCTGGAGTACGTCAAGAATAAGACAAGAGAAGGTTCAAAAATTTATAAATCAGAATGCTGCAGTAACTCTCAGGGAAAGTCGGGCAGCAAATATTGTTGTTGGTCTTGGGGTGTTTTCTGACTGTCGCTTTGCACCACATTGTGAGAAAACAACAGGAGCCACACAAGGAAAGACCTGAGACCTCTGAAGCCAGGGGGCTCCCCTGGGTCCCCTGTGCTCCCATTGTGGACAATGCTAATTGTTCGCAGGCACTGTCATCTCTGGCTCCATGGGAAACCAGGACAGCATATCCTAGTCCATCTACTGTTGTGTCTTTGAATCTTTCTCTATGTGAATAGACAAGGCTACTTCATGCTTGTCTCACATTTGTGTTTAAATCTGTAACCTCATTGCGACATCATAGGGTTAAGGTTTGGAGATGCTGACTGTCAGCCATTGCTATTTGTGCTCATAAATAACTAATTGGGAAGCTAATGTGCATTTTTAATGAGATTTATGGTTTTTTTAATTAGATATTTTCTTTATTTACATTTCAAATGTTATCCCCTTTCCTAGTTTCCCCTCTGAAAACCCCCCTCCCCTCTTCCTTTGCTCACTAACCCACCCACTTCTGCTTCCTCATCCTGGCATTCCCCTACACAGGGGCATCAAGCCTTCACAGGACCAAGGGCGTCTCCTCCCACTGATGACCGACAAGGCCATCCTCTGCTACATATGCTGCTGGAGCTATGGGTCCCTCCATGTATACTCTTTGGTAAGTGGTTTGGTCCCTGGTAGCTCCGGGGGTTCTGGTTAGTTCATATTGTTCTTCCTATGGGGCTGCAAACCCCTTCAGCTCCTTGGGTCCTTTCTCTAGCTCCTTCATTGGTGACCCTGTGCTCAGTCCAGTAGTTGGCTGAGAGCATTCACCTCTGTATTTGTCAGGCACTGGTAGAGCCTCTCAAGAGACAGCTATGTCAGGGTCCTGTCAGCAAGCACTTGTTGGCATCCACAATAGTGTCAGAGTTTGGTGACTGCACATGGGATGGATCCCCAGGTAGGGCAGTCTCTGGATGGCCTTTCCTTTGAGACTTATGTTCTTTAGGAAGTATGCATACAATGTAAATGACCAAATATTTTCACCAAATATTGCATAGAACTGCAAAATATATAAAAGCATATGCTAAAAAGGGAAAGTTTAATAATGTATATGGGGACATGGCTAACATTTGGAATTACTATTGTTAATAATGTTAATTTTAATAGTTGAAATGATACCCAATGTTCAAAGGATATAATGAGGTTACAACATGCTTTGTGAAAAAATATATCTGGTATTGTTTTTTATTGTTAATAAAAAACCTGTAAATTGTATAAATATAAAGTGAAACACTAAGTAAAAATCATTCAGTGGCTCACATACTTTGTACCTAAGTTGGTGATGTCATGCTAAAAGTATAATCAAACACAGAAAGGGACGTAGGAATGGATGTACGTTCTTCATTCCCATCTCCATGACACAGTAGGCAAGCCAGGTCACCTGAGGAAGGAAAGCTTCGTTTGCTTTATGGGTTTGGAGGTTTGGGGGTACAGACATCGACCCCATTGCTGTGGCACAGTGCTAAGGCTGAGTAGACACAGAGGGTCCAGGACCAGACTCATCCCTTGCATGCACACCAATTGCTCCTACCTTATTACCTTTGTTAGTAACCGGTGAGACATAGAGGGGCCCAGGACAAAATTTACACCCTGGACATACCTGTAGTGTCCCCAGCTTCTAACTATTGTTGGTAATAGGCCAGCAACATCAAAGACTGTGTCAAACTCCACGTGCAGAAAATTACACCACAGAGCAAAACAGTGTCCTTTCCCCAATCACACATAAAGGTAGGCGTGGGGGGTCTGTTGGTATGTGGTTATCGTTCATTATTGTTACTGCTGGTGCTTCGTGGTATGGGGAAATAAAATTTTGAAGGAGAGAGGAAAATTATCAAAAGTCATCCAACGGATAAGTGGCAGACTGAAGGCAAGACTGTATGTCACCCAGTGTAGCAAATAAAGAATCAGGGAGTCCAGTTGTATTGAAAGGTCCAAAAACCTTGAGAATAAAACTTTTCCATCCCCAGGAAGCAGTCTGGGATCCTCTGAGGAAGCCACTGACAATGGGTCGTTGATTGGTGACAACCTTGACCTAGGGAGGATATAAGTCTGGAGTTGAATCAGCTCCTGGGACTCCTAGCTGGAGGAGATGACAAGGGCAGAATTGAGCTTGTTCCCAAAATTCTTCAAGGTCTCACCAAATATAATGAAACTAATATAGCAGCTAATCAAAATTGTACTAACGTCACTGCCTTGCCCCTAGCAATTATATTAGAGGTTTCCTAAACTTTCTGGAAAGTTCCCCTAGCCATGCATAAAACGGGGTCAGCAAGCCCCTCTGGTCATCGCCATTTTGATGAATGTTTGCTCCCTGCATGCTGGCAATTTCTGCAGAATAAACCTTTTTTTCCTTCAGTGATTCTTGGGCTCTAACAATATCAGTTACTTTCCCATTGCTATGATAAGATACCATGGCCAAGGAATTTCTAGAAGGAAGTTGGCTATTTGGTTTATGATTTCAGAGGGAAAAGGGTTCACCGCGGCAGGGAAGCATGACAGCAACCAGCAAGCGTGGGGGCTTGAGCAGAAGTTCAGGACTTACATCTTGAAGCGCAAGCACAAGTCGGATAGTGCGGAGGAGAAATGGTGTGAGTCTTTTAAATTTTCAAAAGCTCCCACTGCTAGTGCTATACTCCAGTAAGGCCATATCTTCCAACTCACCCAAACAGTGAGACCAATTATTCAAACCTAGAGTCCACTGTGGGCATTTACCATTCAAACCACCATACCAGCAACTCTTAATTTCAGATCGAACACCAAATAATGTTGAGTGTATATACCATGAGATTCCAGGGACACACACATGCTAAACAACTACTTGTTGTTTGCCTGAGGTTTATGTATAGCCATCTGGGCAGTTTGTTGAAAGAAACCTACTCAAAAGCTATCTGGGTTACCAATTCTCTGCTGTTTTGATTCTCAAAAGCAGGGAGTCCTGCCTGGACAGAAGCCAGGATGGCCTGCTTTGCCTTTCTCAGCAAGTGAAGAATGAGATAAAGGTGTAATCGCCCTCAGAGCTGCTCACCAGTTCAGAGGTTTGCAAGCATGAATAACTGCAGGCGTTCTTGGGATGCTTATTGAAAAATGCAGGTTCCCTGACAGAGTCTTGGTGAGACAGAGAACCGAGCATCTGTCCCAAGTACTCCAGATGTTTGCAATATTGGAGGTCCAGGGCCTAGGCTCTGAGGAGGAACGAAATAGCTAGCTTTGGTAGAACACTGGAATGGTGGTGGAGTTACTGAGAGTGGGGCATTTCAGAGGCTATGGAGTTTAGCTAATGTGATGATAAAGGAAGTCTGGAAAATGAAACTGAGAGGATTCAAGCAAACTTCACGTTGCCATGACCGAGAATTTAGAAGTTTTGTTTGTTTGTTTGTTTGTTTGTTTGTTTGTTTTTGAGACAGGGTTTCTCTATATAGCCTTGGCTGTCCTGGAACTCACTCTGTAGACCAGGCTGGCCTCGAACTCAGAAATCTGCCTGCCTCTGCCTCCCAAGTGCTGGGATTAAAGGTGTGCACCACCAAGCCTGGCTGGAAGTATTTTTTTTAAGGTAGAATAAACAGTGGAAGTCATTATATTCATGGTAGTTGGCAATGGTGATTCTGGGCAGCAGCCATAGGAGTGAAAGGCTGATGTCATCGAATCCTAGCACTGCCTTGTGAAGTCACTCATTTCTAATGCGAAGCTAACATGTAACTATTTAGGTTGGATTCAAGGTATGTACATTTCAATCATTCTGATTTTCCAAACTCTATATGGTCATCCTACAGAATGAGAAATTAGAATGAGAAATAGATTAGGTCTATCAGGATAGCCATGTTTCTCTCCTATATGCTTCTAAAGTGCTCAAATCCCAAGAAATTCTAGACTCCTGTAAGTAGGTTGCTTTAGGATTTCACCTCGCAATTCTTTTGAACATCATGTGAGCCACATACGAATCCCTATTACTCTACCTTCCTTTCTATAAAGGTGCACACTAGTTCAAATCTTATTTTCATAACAAGATCTCTAATAAAATGTATCAACTCCTAGCTACAGCTCCATTGCCCTAAATAGGCCGTTTAGTTGGTTTTCTTGTCCTGTTTTCCTGATATAAGAGACTAGAGACTATAACTAGATAATAGCAACTGAGACTTTTAAATAAATAATTCTAATTTTGTATATTATTCAAACAATTTCTTTTGTTCTTTCCTTTCCTTCTCTTCTCTCTTTCTCTCTTTCTCTCTTTCTCTATTTCTTTCGTTCTTTCTTTTAGGTTATAAGCTGGAAGACAGCATTAAGCAGATTTGGAACCTCAGTAAATCTCAGAGCCTTTCCTCACATAAATAGGCATAGCCAATCTCCTGAGAGATTATTAGGATGGATAATCTCCCAGCCTGGATACACTCTGAGACCTCCTTTCTGGAAAGCCTCTTAGAGATGGGCCTACTGTTCAAGCAAACACCTGTGTACGTGTGGCGAAGGGTGAGGGAGGTGAACTGGTGGTGGGAGGTGGCACATGTCATTACAAATTCCAGCAGGAGCATCGTGCTCCCATCTCCTTTGTATGTAGATATGGTTTCTTCCATGTCTAGATAGCTGAGCTCCTGGGTAAAGGGTTTGATGTGCTGTCCTTGCTACAAATTGCAAACTCCACCACATGTGCATAGTTTGCTTAATTCCATTACCTAGACGAAAACATCTGAGTCCTTTGCTTCTCTACCTTAGTTTTTAAGCTGGACTACCATCTTCTTAAAAAAAGAAAAGAAAAGAAAAGAAAAGAAAAGGAAAGGAAAGGAAAGGAAAGAAAAGAAAAGAAAAGAAAAGAAAAGAAAAGAAAAGAAAAGAAAAACCTATTAGTAATCAGAACAGAAAGTATCAAACCTAATTTAAGAAGAACTACCAAGTTAAGAGACATGGTTTTCTCATTCAGGATGACATTCTTCTCTATCTATGGAATCTCTATTTTTTTTTTTTTTTTTTTTTTTTTTTGGTTTTTCGAGACAGGGTTTCTCTGTGTAGCCCTGGCTGTCCTGGAACTCACTCTGTAGACCAGGCTGGCCTCGAACTCAGAAATCCACCTGCCTCTGCCTCCCAAGTGCTGGGATTAAAGGTGTGCACCACCACGCCCGGCTGGAATCTCTATTTTTTTAGGTTTTCTTTATTTTAGAGTTTGTTGTTCAGTTCTAGAATCCCCTTTATCCCCTAATATTTATATGTGGTTGGGGTGTGAATTCAGAGGCTCAGTTCTCCTGGAGTCAGAGTTGCAGGCAGTTGTGAGTGGCCCAACATGGGTCCTTGAAAACACTCTCAGGTCCCCTAGCAGAGCAGCAAGCACCCTTACCTAACTACTGAGACACATCTCCAGCTCCCCATTGTGTTTTCTCTGCTCTGAAAAACAATGTAACATTTCTCCACTGGTATCTCCATTTATTGAAAATATGAGCATCTCTTCCCTTTGAGTTTATTAAGAACAAGAACATTATTCTTTTCTAATATGTGGTTTATTTTAAACTTGTCTTCAGTAGAATTCCTCTTTGCTTAAGAATATGTTTCTTTTTGTTTTTGTTTGCAATTCAGAGTAATAAATATTAAATGTTTTAAGTTGTAGAAATTCTGAAGTCTTAATTTTCTGCACTGGATTCTCTCTGTCTCTCTGTCTCTCTGTCTCTCTCTCTCTCCTTTCTTTCATTTTTTTCTTCCTAAGCTGGGCTTGAGGTTCAAAATTGTCTCCACTTTTTTAACAAGACCTCAATCTTCTGGTCTGTTGTTGCTTTTTGTTGAGTTAAAGATATGAACAAGCAGTATTTGTAAGTCATTTGTCTGCCTCTTACCCATCTAATGCTCACACAGTAGCTGGGGTTTCATGCTACACATGCTTTGGGGTTCCTTTTGCAAAAAGACTATTTTATATATGACTTTCTTTCTTTTTAAATACTGACTTATTTTGTGTGTGTGTCCTTGAAACTTATTTCATCAGGATGCATAGGAGTGGAACTCTGTTTACTATAGTAACACATGTCAAGTGCCATCTCCTGAGCAAGCCTGGATTGCCCTCCAGGGCTGTTCATGAAGCAATTGCAGGCACTGTCACCTCCAGACTCCATGGTAACTTTCTACAGAGCAAAACTTCCTGACAGGGACATAGCTTACCATGCCTAGAAATGCAACTCCAAGCTGACACATCATCTTCTAAGTTATAAGTTGTCATTTAGTCAATGGATTGTACTAACTTTTCACTTCTCCGCTGATAGACCATTTCCTTCTTACTGGTGAGTTCGAGAGGTTGAAACCTTCTCAACTATTCAACACCATCATTCTTGAGAGCCTGGTCTCTAGGGTTCTCCTTTTCTCCGTGGCACCATGACCTCTTCCCCATCTGCATGAGTACTAAGGTGAAACATCAAGTGGTGAAGTTTAAAATGTCAGAAGCAATGTCACTGGTTTCAAAAGACTTTTAAAGATAAATAGGGCAGAAATCAGGGTTTTTATTTTTACTAAAGCTTCACATAGTGGTTTCTTCAGACTCTGACCCTCATGCTACCTAGACCCTATCCCTGGCTAGAATGGATGGTTCCTCTTGAAACATTTCAATCTTCCTCCTTTTATCGGACAATTCACCAATTTACTCTTGCATACTTATTTTCTAGACTTCACTTCTTCCCAAACTGAATATTTTCCCTGCTGGTACTTCTATTTCCTGTTATTTTCTTCTAACGGACCACCCATGACGCTCCTTGGTTAGCCAATATTCTTAACGAAGCTTCTTGACTAAGATGTCTTCAAATTCCATTTGCATCGCCGTCATCCAATTTCTACAGATTCACCACAAACACAAATTAGGAAAGTCTAATTTTCTGTCCTCTTGGATGTTATCAGTTCCTTGTAACAGCTGACTTAAGAGTTTTGCTGAAAACAGTGTAAATATTAGCTTAGGATTTTGTCCCAGTCTCCACTCAGCGAAACAGCAGTGGCAACTAAACAGCAGGAAAGGATCACAGAGAATTTTCTACATTCTACAGTTTAATGACTAAACAAGATCTTTATTTAATTAAATTTTATAACTGTCTCATTTCCATTCTTAAACAACATTGAATTTCTCAGGGCTCTTATTTGAATTTTCCATTTCCTTTAAGTTAATGATATCTTGAATTCTTGGCTACATCTCAGCAAAAAAGTCTTTTTTTTTTTTTTTAAATCCTGGGTATTAGTCACAAAGGGAATTTAGTTCTTAGGCATAGTCAAGATTTTCCACAACTTCAAGGATAATCTACATGCCTCCTTCACCACCATAAAACAGTCTCTAAATCTTTACAAGGTCTAGACTTCTAATCATGGGCTTGAGACAAGAGGCAAGTAAGTTACCAGTGTCAAACAGTTTCCCCACTGTGTGTGATATGTGTGTATGTATACAATATGTGCACATTTAAGTATATGTGTTCGTGTATGGGAGTGGGGATGCTTGTATGGAGATCATGGAATATCTTCAGTTCTTTGTTGTCACCTTCTACCTTGTTTGAGATAGCTCTGTTTCTCAATTACACCAGCCAGCAAGTCAGCTGGCTCACAAGATTCCAGGAATTCTTCTGTCTAGGCCTTCCATCTATCCATGGGCCCAGTGACATTACAGTTGATTACAGCCCCTGTACCCTCTTTAACATAGGTTTTGGGGATGTGAGCTTAGGTCCTGACATTTGAGTAGCAAGAGCTTGGCCCACTGAATCATTCTCTCAGCCCAGTCATGATGTTTTCGTGTGTTTTATGTACATAAATTGGAAGAACAATAACTGGTTCCTCTATCTAGTTCTAAAATAGTTGTAATCCCTGGCTCTGTGTCAAGTACCATTGAAGAACATCAGCCCAAGTGTGTTCTGTTAGCTTCTCCGTTCTTGTAAGGGTAGGGAAATTGCATGACAGACACACAGATTTTGGTTTAGTGGGGACTTAAAGCCTGGCGTTTGATTCTAGCGACTGTTCTGTAAGCCACCACCACACAACCCTTTGCTTTTATCACGCCGCGTTCACGACCTAACGGAGGTGAGAACTCCGAGAAAAACTCAAATTCAACAATAAGTGAGACAGATCCGAGATGCTGAAAGTTTTGTTTTTTAAACTGTTCCCCCCCCAAAAAATCCCCAGTCTATGGGAGTTATAGAAAGTGGCAGCAGACAAAGTGGGAACATGCAGCATGTTAGGATGGATATGCTGTTAAGTCAAGAGAGATTCTCCAAGAAAACAATGTAGTTATAGGTTGGAATCTGAGGCTTAGTTGGTTTATCAAAAGTTAGTCATTTAGGAGACTGGGTGAGATTCTGAGAGTAAATTATTCTTAAAGTTCTCCTCTGCCAACAAGAGAGCAGCAAACTAAAAGATGTTCTGGAGGGTTTATCTAAGAGAGGAGCAACACAGCTGGAAGCCATGCGGTACGGTGCGCTGAGCAGCGGGTCAGTATCTTGTTTTTTATTTTGTAGAACTGTGGAGAAACACATGTTTGGTTACAAGTATCAGGAGGAATATGGGTGTTCCTGGGAGAATGACCTTCACTGTGGGCAAATGGCCAAAATCTTCAGGCTAGGGAGGCCAGGAAGGGTGGTGGACCTGCAGGGTGTGTAAACCCCTTGAGGATGGCTAGAGGAATTTTTCCCACCTGGTCAAAGGCTCCCTCTCTGTGGGTGGGATCCTCCACAGCTGTGCAGAATCTGAACCCGCTGGTATCCTTTGTAAGCCGCCTCTGGTGGAACACCACAAGGCAAAGCCCCTCTGACCTGAAGCAGTCACCCTGCTTTGAACTCTTTGGGGAAAGTTGTAAACAGAGCTGGGACTTCTTGATGTCATCCTTTCCTTATTGGTTTATACGGGCTGTCACATTCTTTCAATACAATGTTGTTAATAATTACATCGACAATTGTAAAAAAAAAAAAAAAAAACCCTTCAGGGCAGAAAGCTACATGACAGCAACTCCTTTAGAAGAAGTTAATGGTGACATTAACACTCGGAAAATGTGATTATCGAAAGAGAACTGAGGCAGGAATTTTAGAGCTGGGTGTGTATTTGCTTTGTACATGGCTCCAAAGATGGCGTCTTTGCCTAAACTACAGCCGGGACTTTACAGGGCAGTGTCAATGTCAAACTGTTGCCCCAAGTTAGCTCTCGATTTAGGATGTGTGTTGATGATACTTTCCAGATCGAAAGACTTTGTGTTGCCTTGGCACATCCCACAGTGACACTGTCTGCCCTGCACTGGCATCCCACAGTGACACTGTCTGCCCTGCACTGGTGCATCCCACAGTGATACTGTCTGCCCTGCACTGGCATCCCAGAGTGACACTGTCTGCCCTGCACTGGCATCCCAGAGTGACACTGTCTGCCCTGCACTGGCATCCCACAGTGACACTGTCTGCCCTGCACTGGCATCCCACAGTGACACTGTCTGCCCTGCACTGGCACACCCCAAACAGTGAGACTGTCTGCCCTGCACTGGCATCCCACACTGAACTGTCTTCCTTTTGACCATCCTGTCATCTCTCCTGCTTGTCTTCTCTCTATGTGTCCACCTACCCAAACTCTCCTGTAACTCACATTATTGTCTCGAGCTGCCTCTTCACTGAGGGCTTTGGTTATATTCTTTCAAGGGCCTCAGAGCATTGCCTGTGTCTTAGTCCTCCTATGGGTAATTTTTATTATCATTTGGCACTTACTTTGTACTGTCTCATTCTGTCCTGCTTTGTTCTAATTTGTATAGCCTGACTGCTGAAATGGAAGACTTTGAAGTCAGGGATCTGTTTGCATTAAATTAAGTTACACAGTTGTATCTGGGCACTACGGAGCACATTTGTAATCACAGCACCAGGGGACTAGATGCAGGGTAAAAATAATTCAGGGCAAGCATGGGGTATATAGTGGGTTAAAGGAGAGTTGGCTACATTATAAGACCTTTAAGAGAAAGAGAGAGAGAGAGAGAGAGAGGAGGAGGAGAGAAAGAGTGATAAAGAGGTACACAAAATAACACAAATATAATTACGCTCTTATTTATTAAGCAAAGGAATGAGTGGTGTAGTGATTAGACAACAAGGAGATGCAGACTGCTGACTGGTGTGAGCGACTTCCTGCTCCCTCTCTCTTGCTTCCGTGTTCTCCGTGTAAGCTGTTTCCCGTAATCTGTATTATGCATGTCTGGGAGGCACTCACAGACCCTCTAAAGAGTGTTCAGATGAAAGCAAACCTCTTTCTTGGCTTTCTTCTCTTGTGCTTTATCTCCTTCAAAGCCATTTTGTAAAGAGACATGAGTTGGAAGAAGTGCAACATAACATATTTATCTCAACTCAATAATTCATGATCGCTCTGCGCTGTGTCCGCCGAGTGCTTTTTATCACCTCTGAAGCGCAGCACCTTGCAAACAACCAGCCACGCTAGGCTGTTATCTTCAGCTTCTCAGTTCATGAAGTAATAGTCATCCTGTCCAGTTGGATACTTTACATTTCTACAAATCCTTCCCAGAAAGGGTTCCACCCTAAATAAAACCATTCCAAGCGAAGGGCCTTAGCTTTAAAGTCAAAGTAAACAAATGGCGAAGCTGGGCGAAATGATCTCTTAAACAGCATTGGAAACCAAATACAGCCAATGAAAAACTTTATAGGAGAAGCCTAAAGACATTTATTATGTGTTCCCTTAATCCCTTCCTAGCTTGCCTGCAGAATGTCAACCATCATGCTCTAGAACACTCTTTGAGTCATGTGATTCCATGGGTGCCCATGGCTGCCAGGAATCAGCCTACAAAAAAAACACAGATTGAAGACAACAGGCCCAAGCTCTCAAGCTTGAAATGTCTATCCTAGTAGAATAAGACTCTTTAAATTTATTATTATTATTTTATTAGTGTATAATAATACACTCTTCTGAAAAAACAGTCAATGCTCTCAACGACTTAGCCATTTCTCTATTCCCATCAAGGGGGATTTTAAAAAGAAAACTCTTTGTTCTCCCTGGATAATCTATCTAAGATATGTTGATTATATTTGCATAAGAAAAAACTCTAAAACCATAATTAAGTAGATAGTATGGATTCAGAACTGGCAAGCTCCTAAATAGAAGTTACTTGAAGAAAGCAAAGCACACAGTGAGACTCACAGAATGTTAAGGCAAGTATTCCCTATCTCCAGATGGCAGGAGACTGAGAAGCTGTAGGAGAGCAATGGCAAGGATGTTGACCCTGAGACCAGATGGCCTAGTTGTCCCTTCACCTATAAGAGATGCTTGCTTTATAACTTACAAGGCCAAGTCCTCATTAAACTCATCAGAAACCAAGTACAGGGAAAGTAAAAACAAAACTCACTTAATATTCCACGCCTACCACACATCAGAGCTTCAGCCCAGCCCACTTCAGACAGGTACAGAGAGTAGCACTAGCCTAGAGCTGTACAAAATGACCTCAAACAAAACCCTTTTATTATACATATGATTATCTCAAGGAGCACCTGGGAGCTGCAGCCCAGCCTCTTGGGAGAATTTCACACTGGTATCTCTTATCTGGGAATGGATCAAAATTCTACGTTCAAAGTAGAGTTTCCATTGAATGCATGTTACTTTCATCAGTGTAAAATAGTTGCCAGTGTGATGTCACCTGTAATTAAAGTCAGTGCATATTGTTCACTGTGGGCCATGGGTACCTCAGTGTACACATTTTTAATACCCATTTGATAGAACCCTTAGGATCTGTGCATTCTAGGTTATATGAACTTGTCAATAGCAAGGGAGTTTTGTTTTTGTTTTTGTTTTTGTTTTCTCTCAAAATTAGCAATCTCCTCCCAAGGGAAAGCCCCAGTCAGTATCATGTGTGTCTAGTGCACGGATTACATAAGCTGACTCATCAGGTGAGTATCATCTGTGTGTGGATAGCAACTGAGTGTTAGCTGCCTGCCAAGAAGGAATGTCTCCTTTCCCATCTTCCATCTTGATTTTATTCCAGTCACAAGATTCTCAGTTGCGAACTTTCAGAATCAAATTTTCTATGTTCTGCATTTATTTACTGAAAAGCATCTGAAGCGCTTCGGCTCTTTCTCCATGCTAACTGCAGGGATTTATGTCAAAGAGTTCCTTTGGTTCAACTAGCCCTTCTAAAGAGGCCACGCCAACTTTCTCTGAGAACATAGACATCTTTGATATTCAGTGGTCCAGCATCTAAATCAAGTTCAGCTCTATGACAAGACAGTATAGATTTAGAAACTCAATATTTGGATCGAGAGTCTTGAGAATGCTTTAAAATTCATCAACTCTGATTTCACACAGAATTTATCTTCAATCTCTCTGATTATTTTTTTTAAATTCTTACACTTTAAAAGAAATTATTATCATTCAAGAAGTCCCATTTACAATATATTTGTAAGCAGGGGAGGCAGCTCCGACCGATAGTCTCTGTAGGGAGAGAAGCAGGAGCTCGAGGCAATCTTCGTCCATGCAGTGAGTTTGAGGCCAACCCAGCTCTGTCTCAAAGGCAATACATAGATAATAGGATAACAGCATCAGAATTAGAAATCAACACATCTCTTTTACTCCTTTACTAAAATAGTGTTAGTGGTTGTATTTGGAAAGACAAATATGTATGTAGTGAGACTGAGATATAGATTCCTTCTTAGTAAAGAGAAATGACATCGGAGACATCAGCTTAAAGAAATGGGAGCAAAGTATGAAACAGATTCCTGGGAAGACAGAGTAGTCTGGTAACAGAACGCTCAAATTTGAAAGTTTCCAATTAAAAATCCTGCGTTTGACTCAGTATGGATATAGAACATTTGACAGACGGTGATCTGGTTTAAAAAAAAAAGACCTAAAATTTAAAAAGAACCAAAATGTAGAGACCAAAGAACAGGGTAATACCAAGATTAGGGAAGAGAGGCAGAGCTGTTGCTGTAGTTTGGATCCTACACTCTCTGTAACACACTCGTTCCCAGCTTAGTGCTACTGTGAAGTGGAATTACAGGCAAGGGCTGGTTGAGGATCTTGCGTGACTGTGACTGAAAGTGTGCTTCCAAAGGTACTCTGGAACCTTGGTTTCCTCTCCCCTCCAAACCCTTCTCCCCTTCCCTCTCCCTTTCCTCCATTTCTATATCCTGGTCTTAGGGCGTGGCTTAACAGAGAGAGAACAGAATCACACACCTCAGAGAGTAGAGAAACAAACGGGCAAAGAAATGTCAGAGAAGATGGCTGGAGACATGGTATGAAGGTCTGAGTTTTGAACTGTATTCTGCAGACTGTGAAATCTAGAAAACTAGAGACTAGTTTTCTCTTTGCCTTAAGTGGTAAATTCTAAGGTGTGATCCAGGGACCACCGTGAGCCACCATGTGATCCTCCAAGGGGCCCGTGACATTTGGATCATCTCATAATAACACTAAGACAGAAGCAAATGCTTGCTTATCGTCTGGAGACTTTGCAGTGGGGTTTTCTGACTAGCTGCACGCTGAGCAGATGTGACGTGGCACTCCAAGTGTCTTTTGTTAAGCCAGATGTTAAAACGATTCGTAAAGACATAAACATTTGTCATCCATCTCAGTATCTATGCTTCTGCTATGGAAAATAGTTATTTTCTTATAAAAAATATTTATAATCTCTCATAATGGTTTATTAACTTTGATAAACATCTTTTGAAGTTGTCATTTCTTATTTATCATCACTATATATCCATAGATATAATTCTGCTAAACAAAAGCTCTGATTCGANACGGCAGAATTCAAGGCCCCAAAGCTCTCTGGCCAGTTACGGAAAATGGTTGCGGTCCTTCTGCAAGCACTCTGTGTACTGTAAGAAACAAATCAGTCTTTCCAGCATCCTGTTTACACATAACTTCTGGTCCAGTGGATCTGAGGCTGTGACGCTTATTTCTAATGAGCTCTCAGGAGGCGCTGGCCCCAAGGCCACCTGCTCATAGGTTTGAAAGGCAAACCTCTAGGCTCAGGCAGTTAGCTGGCTTGGCAGCTGTGTATCGTCAGAATGTGTAGCACTCTCCCGATGCTCTTAGAGATTCTTCCAGAAGTCCAATGCAGACTACAGAAGATCGTGGCGGTTGGTTGCAGACAAAGCTGGAGGAAATCCTGGTGCTGTTTATGTGGCAGGTCTTAACATACAGGTGCAATTAAACGCTTGTGTATATCTCCCTTATCACTAAAGTGGAGATAAAGATATCCCCTCGCACACTGTCCTGCTGTTGAGGAAGTTAAACGAGACAGTCGAAATGGTTTGTGAGCACCGGCCAGCTCAGGTTGAGGGCTTGCCATCTGTGAGTCCCCTCCCTGCTGGGATACAAAGGGACTGAGGTCCAATGCTGACACTTGTTTGGCTTCCCTCAGCTAGCTGGAGAAGGACGGGGCTGGTAATTTGCCGCAGCCACCATTGCCAGCTCTTGCTTTCTATGACCATACAACAGTCTGTCCCCACCCCCACCCCCACCCCCGGTCAAGGCCCTTTCTTCCAGCCCTGTTTGAATATCTGCGATCATGATTTATTTTCTCCCCCCCCCCCCTTTTTTTGGAGCAAATCCCATGACACATCTCCATGCACAAGTGAAAGAGATGTGACCTCTGCCAACAGGGAGAACGCCACAGTACAAGCATTTGTTCTTGTTAGGATGCCAGAAAGCAAAGGTCTCCTAACTCGTATCTTGTGTCAGAGCATCTTAGATCCATGACAATCTTCAGAAATCCAGCAACAGTGGACTCTTATGACAACTTAACCACACCTTAGAGGAGAAAACTGTGTGGGTGAGCCTCAGCTACACAGTTCCCTGTCCTTAACACCACCTCTGTGCTGAGGACACTTTGGCAGCAAAGCTTTCATCTGTTTGTCATCCCCTGTGTTTTCTGGTCAGGAAGTCCACACCCTAGTCACTTACTTTTATCTTTCGTTCTTGCCTTCAGTGGAGGTCACAGCCCTGACAAGCTTTCTACAGAACACCGAACAAGATGCAACAGCGGCCTCTGCTGTCCAGTACTCAGAATGCCAGCGGACCCCATACTCTCTTCTCTTTGGATTGCTTCAGCTGGAGCAAAACTGTCCGTTTCTTTACTTATCTTGTGTCGGACGAAAATGTGCTGTTTGAAATAGTTTTTAAAAAGTAAAATGAATAATATTTATTTCAAAAGTATATTTCCCATAGCATGTTTTCCCCAGCGTTGGTATTCCTAACGCTACTGGGTCTTTCAGAGCCCATGGTCCTAGTGCCAGGGCTGCTTGAACCCCTGCCATCTGCCTAATGCTCAAAGCCTCCAGACTGTTGCCTGCTCTCACATAAGGGCAGAGCGTTGCCAAGTTGCCCAATATGCTGCATCCAGAACACAAAAGAAGATAGCCAGGTACTGTCCCTTCTTATGGCCGGAAGCATAAGATGCACGGGTCAGTCATGTACATATTTAGGTTATTCTCCTGAAGGGTTTACACACCCTCAACTGAATGCACCCTAACAACATTCCACAAAACCACTTCTCGACCATTTCCTTCTCTCTGCACCCACCACCTACATCTATGTAGATTGTTGTGATGCGTGAGGTGGATTGAGTTACAGCACTTCTTCAAATTATATCACAGAAGGTAAGAAACTCAATACAATGTCCGGGCAAAACTATGTTTGCCCAATTCATGTAGTGGTGGACTATTTACAATCCCTTTTATCCCTTGTTATGATGAAAAGCCCAAATGTGGTAAATAGATAGCTGGTGACTATGTGTCTGAGGTCATATTAATCAGGTCCGGGAAAATGGTACCTTGGACACAATGCTATGTGACATGAGGAAGCATGGCCGGGTTGGGATGTTGATACTCTGTAGTCATCAGCTAGTGTCCCTTCAGTATCTTCAGGGAACAGTCTAGTAAACCAAACCAAGGTTGTGATGGGCACACCACCCTGCATCCGTGAGAGCTTCCAGGTAGCACTCATCACTGCCTTCAGACAACCTCACCGCCTTAACCAGATGACGCATTCTAGCAAGGCAGAGGTTTAGAAAGTCACCACCTTGCCTACAGCAACAGATATTACCAGGTTATACCAGCTGACAAGTAGTTCAACCCCAGTTCAGATCTGGGGAATCATCTCCAGGTAGACCTGTGGATCTAGGGGCACAGCCACTGTAAGTCAGAACCTAGGTAAACTCCAGTCATCATCCTCACCTCATCCCAAGAGCAAGGGTAAGAGGTCAGGGATCTGGGTATTACTAATGGCTGGATCCTGGATCCAGGGTCATTGCATTATTTGGGCACTTCTTTTTTATTTTAAAGATTTATTTTTATTTTCATTAATATGTGTGTATGAGAGAGAGAGAGAGACAGAGAGAGACAGAGAGACAGACAGACAGACAGACAGACAGAATGTGAGCACCTGTATGTGGGTGCCCAAGGAGGTTGGGAGAAAATAAGATCCCCCGGAGGTAGAGCAACAGGCAGTTATGAGCTGCCCTACATGAGTGCTAGGACTAAACACAGTCCTCTGAGAGATCATCAAGGACTCTGAATCACAAAGCCATCTTTCCACCCTCAAGGTGCATTTAAATAA
Source organism: Mus minutoides (assembly GCA_902729485.2). NCBI lineage: Eukaryota > Metazoa > Chordata > Mammalia > Rodentia > Muridae > Mus > Mus minutoides. The sequence goes on along the minus strand of CACVCL010015999.1, from coordinate 4,854 downwards.
ATAAGCCATACATTGTTGAGTGTAAGACGAGGGAGTCCTTAGCCTATAAACTCACTGGGGCTGAACCCAGCCACTTCTTCAAGGGGCCCTGGGTTTAAAAACTGGTTCAAGTCTAAAACCTTGACAAGAGCTAACTACTTGGCCTCATGTATTAGGCATTCTGTTCCATTCCATTCTATTCCATTCCAACAGAACCAATAGAAATACTAATATTAAATCCCCTCCCCCCTTTTTTTATTAAAATAGTAACAACTGTTGCATTACCCCTCAGAGACTGAGAATATAGTACCCAGTATTGTGTGGTCTTTGAAACCTGCAGTGGTCCCATAGTTGCTACATCGGTCCCATTGGAGTTCCAGGGAGGCTGGGTACCACAGCAGTCCCAATCTTGTTCCATTGACCCAGAGGCTTCCAGGAGTATGGCAGGTCCTCAGACAGAACTGGAAGCCTAGGAAGACTTGATTCTACCAATGGTGAAGGTGTCTGTGGCTGCAGGGAAAATCAACCTAGAGGGAAGAGGAGAGGCCATGCCAAGAAAAGGGGAGTAATATTCCTTCCTCTATGACCCTGTTCCTATCAGTGCTGCGCCCAGAAGATGCCTTGAACATTTGGGCTGGATCTTCCCACATTAATGAAGGCAATCAGGATAATTCCCTGGGTGATTTTTCCTGGTCAGGTGACCCTAAACTGTGACAAGGTGACATTAAAACCAACCCTGGCTCACCACCAACTTGCTTCAAGTTAGGTGTTCCGGTGTTGACTCCTCTTGCATTTTTCACCGGAGGTAAGGTGTTATCTGTCTTCATATCTGTACTGGCTAGTTTTGTGTCAACTTGACACAGGCTGGAGTTACCCCAGAGAAAGGAGCTTCAGTTAGGGAAGTGCCTCCATGAGATCCAGCTGTAAGGCATTTTCTCAATTAGCGATCAAGGGGGAAAGGCCCCTTATGGCTGAGACCATCCCTGGGCTGGTAGTCTTGGTTCTATAAGAGAGCAGGCTGAGCAAGCCAGGGGAAGCAAGCCAGTAAAGAACATCCCTCCATGGCCTCTGCATCAGCTCCTGCTTTCTAACTTGCTTGAGTTCCAGTCCTGACTTCCTTGGTGATCAACAGCAGTATGGAAGTGTAAGCTGAATAAACCCTTTCCTCCCAACTTGCTTCTTGGTCATGAAGTTTTGTCCAGGAATAGAAACCCTGACTAAGACAATAGATCTCAGGAGCTCTGTCCCTCTTGGAGGTCACTTCCCAGTTTGTGTTACAATGGGCTATGTCGAGTCCTTTGCCCTATAGGAGTTTTTCTTTGTCACTAGCCTTAGAAAGTCCCTTTGAGTTACACAAGGACTTAATTTTACTTTATATCCACCCACCTACTCTTTAGGAGAGAGAAAGATAGAGACAGAGATGGTAAATAAAGCCTCCTGGGGGAGGACTTTCTACTTCACTGTCTGAGATCACCATATCAGTGGGCTATCACTAAAGAAGCAAAGGCCATCCTGTCAACTGAGAAGGAGCAGAAGTCTTCAGGACCTCACTGTTCAGCAGCCGGACCACCTGATTCCATCTCTGTGTTATGGACCTATGCTTCCCAGGCAGGCTCCCAGTCTTACTGTGTTGCTACCTCATAACGCAAACATCAGCCTGGTGAATGATGGTGGTGGTTTCTGTTGATTCAATTCTAAGTATTCTATTATTCCATTTGTGAACTAAAAAAAATTGTTTATTGAGTATGATGCAAGAGGACAGTGGGCTGTACAACAGCTAGAATACAGCCTGCAGAAATGCATAAGCCTCACCAACAAACCAAACAGGTCATGCGGAAGTTGTTTAAAAATTGCCTTTCTTCCTTTCTTTTTATTCTGCCTGCGCTGTAGACAGAGCTTGGGGCTTGCACATGGAAAACACAGTCTTCCAGTAAGCCAGACCCCAGCCCATCAGGAGTTTTGTTTATCAGATCCAAATCTTGGAGCTTTAGTTCATTTTTAAAAGTTGATTATTTTAACTTTATTATTTTCGGAGAACATGATTTTCGAATACAGAGCTTTCACTTTTGTGGCATGGAACATTATTGTCCCAAAGTGCTTCTATGTTGCAGAGGAAGTGTGTGGGCCAAGGTCACTACGATAAGTTCAGTTTCTGGAGAAAGCGTGCCGACGGTCCCCGCCATTCTGCGTCTGCATCCCTGTTGCAGTTCTGTGAATCTTGATCGTCTTTATTTTGAAACACGGAGGGTTCCAGTGATTAGTGTCTTCCCTGCAAGCACTTCATTCAGTCACGTGTGAGCATTCAGTCACGTGTGAGCATTCAGTCACGTGTGAGCATTCAGTCACGTGTGAGCATTCAGTCACGTGTGAGCATTTAGTCATATGTGAGCATTCGGTCACGTGTGAGCATTCGGTCACGTGTGAGCATTCGGTCACGTGTAAGCATTCAGTCACGTGTGAGCATTCAGTCACGTGTGAGCATTCGGTCACGTGTGAGCATTCGGTCACGTGTGAGCATTCAGTCACGTGTGAGCATTCGGTCACGTGTGAGCATTCAGTCACGTGTGAGCATTCGGTCACGTGTGAGCATTCAGTCACGTGTAAGCATTCAGTCACGTGTAAGCATTCTCTTCTTCAGGTTTCTAAATTCAAGAGTGACTGTGCTGCTTTTCATGGTGCTTCTGCTGAGCATTTTATAGGAATTTCTATGAGCACATAGACGCATGTCTTTAAACAAACCCATACATTTTCGGATACATTATGATCCTCTTCCACTATCTATGTTTGTGTTTCGTCTTGTTTGATTCCTCCATTTCCTCCTTAACTTCTCTCTGAATGAGTTTGGCTCACTCTTTCCTTAGCCTCATTCAACCTCAGTATTTCAGGACTCACCTTCGTCTTGTTAATCATGTTCATTTGACCAACCTTTAAATCTCATCTCTCAGAATGCCCGTGCACCTACCTATTGCTAGGAGATCTAAGGGAGAGCCAGGAAACTCCTCAGCATCATCTGTTCCCCGTGATGGACAACAGCATCACAATTGTCTCAGTAGGGTTTACTGTAGAAAGCCCCTCAGATGAGGGTTGAGAAATGCACTAACGCACTGGTATGATAATCAGTCATTAGGAATAAGTTTATTGCATGTTTATTTAGCAGAATCCAGGCTCTCCCCTAAGGACTATGAGCTATCTTGGATACAGGTTCTTGGCCTGAATGTGGCACCAGGTATGGGCTTCATCTTTTGAAACAAGTCTTAACTCCATTTAGAACTAGTGGTTGGTTATGCCCATAATGTTTGTACCACTAGTATATCAGTGGACTTACCTAGTTAAGAAAGCCATTAATGTAGTTTACAAGTTTGTCATATGTTGATGATAAATTTCTCCTCTGGCAGCATGCATAGTACTATAATCGTTAGCTAACAGAGTCAAAGCTTCCCCATGAATATACGTGTAACTTCCTCATGTTCTATGACTTAAGTATGCGATGTCTTTGGTAATAGGGACTTACTGTCAAGTTCTGTAAGATAACCAAGAACATTAGCAAAATAGTCTATGATATGTGGGTTTGTGTTGTTGTTGTTGTTGTTTATTTGTTTTGTTTTCTCAAGACAGGATTTCTCTGTGCAACCTTGGCTGTTTTGAAACTTGCTCTATAAACCAGGCTGGCCTTGAACTCAGAGATCTGACTACTCCTGCCTTCCAAGTGCTAGGATTAAAGGCATGCACCACCACCTGACATGGAGTTGGGATTCTTTTTGAGATTTCATTGGTCCAGCACCCCAAAAGAGGCCACATATTCATGACCCTGGGCTTTTTGTTTGAAAGCCTGTGGTATCCAATGGGATCTTTGTGACCTGTTTTAGCATAGTGGTGGTTTGAATGAGATTGACACCCATAGGCTCATATACTTGTATGCTTGAATCCTAGTTGGTGAACACCTTGGAAAAGATTAAGAGGTGTGGCCTTGCCTGGGTAGGTGTGGTCTTTTGTGTGTCACTTGGGAGAGGGCTTTGATGTTTCAAAGGCCCACACCAGGCCCAGTCTCTTCTTGTGCCTGCTGCCTGTGGATCAGGATGCAAAGCTCCCAGCTAGTGCTCCAGTACCATGCATGTCATTCTGTTCCCTGCAGTGATAACAATGAACTGACCTTCTCCAGCTGCTGTTGCATTCTTTCTTTTATAAGAATCGCCTTAGTGTTTTATTCACAACAGATGAACAGTGACCAAAACGGAAGTAACTACATTTAAATGCTTTCTATATGTGCATGAGCATGTATTTTAGGAAAGCACCTGACTTTGGAAAGGTTTTTGTTGTTTCTTATCCCTCCCATAGTTCTTCCTTTACCTTGCCTTCCCATCATCCCTCTCAATTTAACCCTTCCCCTTAACCGCTGAGAGATGATTCAGTGGCTAAGAGAACTGACTGCTCTCCCAGAGTTCCTGAGTTCAATACTCAGCAACCATATGGTGGCTCACAAGCATCTGTAATGGGCTCCAATGCCCTCTCTGGTGGGTCTGAAGACAGCTATGATATATATATATATATATATATATATATATATATATATATATATATATATATATATAGTATATATAACATATAATACTTAATTATATATAAATTACATACATAATTAATTAATTTTAAAAGGAACATGGAGGAGGTCATCTAGGCCCCCTCCCTGTAATCCTTTATCTCACCTGTGTTCTATCTCCCATTGTTCAACAGATTTGCTCTCACCACCCTTTATAAATTACTTGACCTCTATGGATATTCCAAATGAAACATACATATCTGAATATTCAAAGCAAACGTTCACAGTTGGGAGAAAACATGCAGCATTTGTCTTCCTGGTCTGGGTTACCTCACTCT